>CM022881.1:18543736-18558955 GCA_012654025.1 Pachypsylla venusta | reverse complement strand
GATCGGAACACTGTTTTTTACTAAATTACTTATTTGGGATCATAAAAAATTATTTCTAGGCATTTTTACCTACCATTTCGGTGTGGCCGCAAAGGGAAAGGGTCACATGTTCCACCCCGTAATTCGTGAACGGTATAGATCCTAGAGAGCTCTGGTTTTCTGTAATGAACTCGTATTAACAATACCTTTAAAACAAGGTGTCACTTGATATAACTTCTCATTTAAGATTTTGAAGTCAGTCGGTGCCCAGCCTAAACGGCTGGCCGAGTTCAAAAAATTTTTAGTCTACAATTAATCCCCCTAAAATGTATTGGATACGTATGTTTGCGTTTTCTTATATTTTCAGCCATTCTCGAGATACGGGGGGGTGGACAGGGTGTCCCCCTGTATAAGCATGTCAGTCAAAGGGTGTAGATTCTAAATGATATATTAAAATCTTAATTAATATTGGTACATCATTGTTTTTACTATAATTTTTGTGTTAAAATTAAATTCAATACAATAACACAACCCCCACCACAAGACGGAAGGGGCAAAAACCTTTTTGCCCTTTTAGTGGAGTATGTGCTATATATTGACATGCTAAATTGCTACTGTGGAGAAACAGCAATAATCAATATTTCAATCTTCATTTTGCTCTCTACAGTAGTAAGGGTGGCACACCATGTTATTACTTTCCCCATTATTTACTTTATTGATAATATTATATTGCATTTTGTATTTGGAAATAAATAAATAATTGGCACAATTTTGCCATTAACAATAAGAATTAATAATATTTAAATAGAATAATATTTGCAAATCATGTTGTGGATACATCTTTTGTAAACAAGCAAGATTTTTGGCCCCACTAATCCCACTATGTCAGAGAATTCACTTTCAATTCTCTTTAAAGTGATTGGTTCACTATTTTCAATAATGAACCACAGAAAATTTACCCCCTCCAAATTTGACATTTTAAGTTTCAAATAAGACGTGGTACACAAAAATCGAAAAAAAAAATCCGTTTGTCCGCCGTTTAATTGTGACGGAAGACGGCCGCCGAACGAATTTTCTTCATTCAATTTTTGGATTCTGCGTACCTTGAAACGTAAAATATTAATTTTTGAGAGGGGCGAAGCTAATTTTTTTTAGCCAGTAAAATTAATAATAATGCCATGTAGTCACTTTCGCAGAGATTTTTCTTTTCTTTATGGACTAAGATTATTATTTATGTAAATAAAATATTTTTCATCCGAAACCTGAATTATTCGGGTTGCCATAGGGGCACATCCAGAAGAGAAAATGGGGAGGGAGGAACCATGAAAATTATGTACTTAAATTTATGATTAGGTGTCGACGAGGAATGCGCATTGTGGCAATGAGAATAAAATAAATGTATTCTTAATGGAAATATAGACGACAATTTTAAACATTAAAATAAATGCGATGCTTTCCCATTCTAAAGAATCCTGATGCAATGCTTCTTCCGATGTTACCTCAATGCCATGATTTACATTGAGAAAAGTCAGAACAAAAATTGATTTCTAGCGAAAAACACTATATGTAAAAAATACGCAAGAATTTTTATTCCCTCAGAAATCATTTTTAAAATCGGATAGACGGACTAACCCCCCCCNNCCCCCCCCCCCCCCGTGTATCCGCTACTGAATTGCCAAGGTCAATCCTAAATAGAACCTGTGTTATATAATGAGCGCAATGTGTCCCAGATTACCCCCCCCCCCTGACTTTTGAACGGATTAATATTTTTAAATGCTATAGAGCTCTATCGGGTTATAAAAGGGATCATTGCCCAATCGAATAGTGTAAGGTTTGAACCCTACAAGTTCCAAATTTCTATCAAATCAGTCAATGCTAAATTAATGACAAAAGCAAATTTCTCCTTTAGTTATTAAAATTTCTTTATTACAGTTTTTGGAATTCTGCGTACCTTGATACTTTAAGGTACACGGGTAAAATATCAAAGGTTAACACATAGATGAAGCGCAAACGAAACGGGCGAAGCCCACTTCTTAGAGAACATTACTGCTATACTATTATTAATATATGTATGTACATGAAAATAAATTTGGGGGTCCTAACTTTCACTAATTACGAAGCAGAAATGTTTCCAGCATTGTAATTGTTATCTAATTATCTAATTTTAGTTTTCTACGAAAACCCCGAGCTCCACAAACAAATTGATTTTATTAGAAAAAGGTGTTGTGTTTCTACGTTTGCCGAAATGGTTTTTGTTAAAAATACGACTCATTAATGCTAAAATGTAAGTATTTTAGTTTATTATTTTCTATAGTGAAACTTTGAAATCGTCACGAAAAAAAATACTAAAATGGCAGGTTGGTCCTTTAAACCTTTGAATAACATGCTGATTATAAAAATATTAACTTTTAATTTAGCCAACGATGACAACGATCATACCACGTTGAATACACCAGTTCCCATCAGATCACTGAAGTTAAGCAACGTGAGGCGTGGTCAGTACTTGAATGAATGACCGCTTGGGAACACCACGTATCGTTGGCTCATTTTTCCGGCCCAACCCAGGCTGGGTGAGGTCAATGTGGGTAGCTGGTTTGCAAGTTTCCAGTAAATGGAGGGTAAAACCCCCGTCTTGAATGACCAATAGATGTTAAAGAGAAGTTAAGCCAAATTAAAATAATAATAATAATTTAAAACAAAACACCATTTAAAATTACTTATGAAGAAACTAGTTTCGAATCATTCGATTCAACATCAGCCTAATGTCGAAAACTAGTTTCGAATCATTCGATTCAACAGGACTAATGATTCGAAACTAGTCTCTCCGTAAGTAATTTTAAATAGTGTTTTTGGTATCGTGTTTTGTTTTAAATGAATTTATTTTAATAGTAAACAAAAAAATATACCCCTCTTCAAAATTTGATATTTTACGTTTCAAATATTAGAATCGAAAAATAAAAACAAAGATTGTTCGCCCTGAAAGGCACTTTTACCAGCGTTGACCGATTTTGATGAAATTTGTATGTAGGTTTCATTTCGGATCCAATTGTGCCCCAAAACCGCCAGTCACATAATGGGTGTATGGCCTCTTATGGTAGGTAGCTGAGATCGAATGAATTTTTTTTTTTTTTTTTTTTTTTCAGATTCGTTAGTGAGCCAGACGAAGCATAACCGAGTTACAGGGTAGAAAAGGCCATTTTTGGACAACATTCAACGTTGCTTGGTATGTTCTTTGCGGCCGAATAAAAAGTGGATGGACACTAAATCCTATGTTTTGAAATTTTAGAAATAAACTCCAATAAAGTTCTGGACACAACTGTCAAATTAGAGCGAGAAACAAAATGGAAGCCTTCCAAATTTTGAAAAATCTTCGATTAAAGGTATTTTTTCCTTTTTTCTCATTATGACAGTACTTGAGTATAACAAATGGAAGTATGAATTCAGATTTCTTAAAAGGAAATCACAAAAGAAAAAACAATTTTTGAATTTTCATATTTCCCAGTATATTTTCTAATGAAAGTTAATATGATACTGTGTTAATTTAGAAGACTCGATTTTATTTTTTATTTTTTTTTAATCTGAGTTCAGATTACATTTGACATGCTAAAATACAATTTAACGGTATTTTCAAGGGAAGCAAAGAAAGAGAAAGGTATTCAATCTAAAAGGCTGCCATTTTGGTTCACGCTCTTTTTTCGAAATTCTATAATTATATATAGTTGTGTTCAGAACTTCAGCTGAAGCTAATTCCTAAAAGTGTATGGTAATCGGACCAACCCTGCAGTAGAATGTAAAAATTTCACAATAGGTACCTAAGATCATGTTTTTTTTAAAAAAAAAAATGTTGCGGGATTGGAGTTTGCAGATCCCGCAGATTGAAAATCCCGCAAAAAACGCGCGGATCCCGCAAAACGCGGGATCCCGCATTTGCAAGATTGGAAGCCCTGACCATGACATAACAGGAGAATTTTATAGATATAGAGAAGAGATGAACTAAAAATTACAAGGTGTCCCATTTTAAGTGATGGCCACCTCAATTTATTCCGAAACTGTTGGAGTCATAAAAAAAATATTCAGACCGAATGTTCATAAAAAAGAGGGGGACGTATTATAATGACCTTGGCTGACTTGTCAAGGTTGTCCTTCAATGTCTGATGAAGGTCAACTTCATTTTCTTAAATGGGGCGATCTAAATTTTATTACATTTTCGGATTCCCCATTTCATTCTACGTTTATTTGACTATTCACTTCATGTTTTCCTTAAACGATTTTGCACCAAATTTTGGGAATATTTTTTGGTCCGACATACCCGAGTGACATATTGAATGAAAACTCTCGCCATTTCCTATACGATGGTTTCCTTTTTTCACTTGTTTGATCATTTTATTAAAAAATCACTCTTGCAATGCATTTCAATATGCCACACGGTTGTCAGACCAAAAAACATTCCCAAAATTGGCGCAAAAAAGTTCAACGAAAACATGAACTGAATAGTCAAATGTACGTAGAATTAAATGGGGAATCCGAATATACAGAGTGAACCAGAAAACCGTTATATATACAGAGTGGACCACAAAACCGTTATATATACAGAGTGAACCAGAAAACCGTGATATACAGAGTGAACCAGAAAACCGTTATATATACAGAGTGAACCAGAAAAACGTTATCACAGAACTAGGGTAGCACACGTCATTTCCAACAAAAAATACTCTCTCCAGCATATACCGTTTACCCCACGAAATCCCTTTTTTTGGTTTCAAAATAGAAATATGTAATTTAAACCAGAAGGACAAGTACAAAATTTTCGTAAATATTATTACAATAAAAAGTTTCGAAACTTTCGGTCTAACGTCGTTTATTGATCAATTGTCCCAAAAACAAAATTTATTTCTTTAAAATTTTGCAGTGAAATTTGAGTAAAAAAAAATCAACCCAAAAATGGGCATGCATTAGATCAAACATATGCGTACTCTAAGCTGCTAAACGACAACAAATGGTCTCATTATTCACATTTTTGGCGGAGCTTTAATGAACAGATAATAAAATATGGTCAGAGATGGGGGAAACGACGACCACCTAAATGTTGACAAATATGCCTCTTAAAAACTTGTAGCAATTTATTTGTAACATGCCATATTTTATGATGTACAATATTTTGTTCATTCTGAAATTGAAAAGAGTTTTATCGTAAAACTAAGCGTAACTTGGAAAACAACAAAATGGCGGAATTCTTGAAAACCTCACAAGATCGGTCATTTTGTATGGGAAAGTTTTTTGTTGTAAATGGTCATCCTAGACTTTCTTCGGCCAAAAAAAGATGACTTCACGTGCACTTCTTCTGTTTTTTCTTGCAGATAATGTTCAACAAAATTCTATCTGATTCAAAATGGACTCCTTGCAAGCCCATGTTGTTTATTCTCTACATGACTGGCATTATCAGCATACTCCCCACACCCGTTCGACAAAACCAACTTCTGTACAATCTGCACCGAGTGGTGTACAGGAAACTATTTCTCGCAATTTGTGTAATCCTATTGATGGGCAACTATTGCTACATTTACAAATTGGGCACCAAAAATGTTGCCTTATTTATACAAAAGGCTCTGGAATCTCTTGAAATGACAATGTTACACGCTGAAATGGTGTTCAATGGTCACCTGTATGTCTCAATTATGGTGGATCTGATTAAATCAATGGATCAGTTTGAAATTCGAGACGTAAAGATTCAAAAGCGATGTTTAAAAATTCAAAAAACAATTCTCTATAGCTTCGGTATAGCCCTCTTTCTTTCAGCAATGGGAAGATTGCTTGAACCTTTCCTACCTTTGTCCGAACAGGAAGCCGACTTCTCCCGAACACATTTTCAAATGAAATATCCAAATAATCGTCTACCTTTTCAAGTTTACATCCCGTTTTTAGATATTAGTGAACCCAAATATTTCTACTTGGGTTACGTCTTGGAAACTTGTGCACTCGTCATTAGCATCCCTACCGTTTGTGTCACCCTAACTTATTGTCCTTTACTTTTTGTATATTTGAATGGACAGTACAAGTCATTTGCGCATGATGTCAGACAAACGGTTTGTAGAAAAACACCGGATCGAATCCTTCAGAGCACCATCAAACAGCAATTGAAATTTGAGAATGATTTGAAAATCAGGTTGAAGAACAAAAATTTCGGAGTAGAATCAACTAAAATCAAACAACTTATCTCCAAACACCAAGAAATTTTGACGTTGCGATTCAAAGTAAGTACCTATCACTTATCCAGCCTCTGTGACTCGGGTCGATAAAATCTGACTTCTTATGCAAATTAGAACAAAACCTCCCCAGGTTAATGCCTTGCCAAGACCATTCTCAAGAATATTGTCCAATGTCTACACAGTCCGTTTTCAAGAAGAAAAAAATCAAATATTATTGTAAAGCAATCGGAAAGTCCTCGAAATAATTCGCGGTCAGCGATTTTTCAATTGTTCATAGGCTCCTGGGAATTCTTCAAGCGTAATTTTCTCAAGGGTCCTCGTCGATGCTTCGTGGACAGCCGAATTCGTATCGAATTGCTTCGTACAGAAGTCTCTCTTGATTCGGGGAATAAATTCTAAAAATGCTTGCGAAAATACCTTTGTATAAAAATCTTATTATTGTGAACGTTAGTGAACTCCACTTCTGACCCCCATATTCATCCCGAAATGCACTTGTATATGTGTAATCTGTATGTGTTTGTTACCCGTATCGCGATATAGAAGAGATATAGAAAAATTGATGGGAATGACCTTCCCCCCCAGTCCATAGACTGAGACCCCAGAAAAATACAACCGTTTTCGGGTTTTTCGATTTTCGTATGGGAAATCATAGAATACTATCAGTACTATTAGAAACGGTTAGAGGTATTGAACAATTGATGGGAATGGAACCCCCTCCTCCAAACTAAAGATAGGGACCTCAGCGAAATTATCAGAATTCAGAACTCTCCTTTTTTTTGGAACCTAACCAAATACTACTCCCAACATGTTCTACACAGGTTAACAACCCGTTACTACACCCCATGTTCTATAATGGTGACAGGTATCCCGGTATTTTTCTCATAAATCACTTTGAACAAAAGCCTAGTTGGTAAGTAATACGAGTATAAACAACTTCTTCATGGAGTGTCTAGGAGGAACAGGAATAACAAGATCGTATTATCTGAGGGGCCCGCTTCTCAACTCCATTATTTGGTCGGGAGCCGGATCGGCTGTTGGTATAGCAAAATGCTTGGCGAAGGCAGCTATTGAAGACTGGATCTTTACTAATTGAACATGTAGTAACGGGAACAAGGAGACCCAGAACGGTATCACAGGAATTCATTTCTCCAAAACGATGATTACTAGTCCTACGGAGAAAACAGCAAAGAGCTACTTCCCGAGTCGTGAACTCATACAGATAAACTCTAATGGAGTCATTGCTGAACTTCACAGGGGTACGGCAATATTAGGGCTGGGCGAGGCATACTTATAGACATATGGAAAACAGATGTGCAATAGTCCTAACTAGTGGAAGCAGCACTTGGAATTCTGAAAGGAAATGCGGCCACAATTAGTAAAAGTAAATGTAGATCTTTGAGGTAAGGTACAACGAACTTTTTACAATTTTTGTGGCTATCATAGCATTACTAAGAGCCTCATGTACTAATATTATAATGCAAACCAACTCTTCTTACTCTCGTAATGCCGCCGCTGGTCGCTACTCACATTAAAGTAGCTACTCAATCGTCCTCACGAGGCTCTGAGTGCACCCCGAAATCTCAAGCACAAAGTCGAACATTTTCAGACCCCGGCGGGGACCCGGGGACCCCAAGTGCAATGTCAGTGTGATACGCACTATAGACCAGGGCTGGGCAAACTTTTTAAACATCGTGCCACTTTACAAAATTCGCAAATACCAGCGTGCCACCATCAATTAGTAAAGGATTAAACCAATAAATATATACAGGGTGTATCTAAAGTCCATTGTAGTTGGATACCAAATACACTGGACTTGAAATATTTAAAGCCCCTTTAAATACATGGGGTTGCCCAGCCCTGCAGTAGAATGTAAGAAGCTGCTCCGCAATTAATAAATTAATAATAATAAAGTATTAAAGCTCCACGATGACTTACAAAATAGGAAAGGAAAAGTTGAGGTGTCTCAAAAGAACAACGCTGCTTTATAGCGGTTAAATTCAAATTAGAGACTCAAAAGGCCATTAACGTGGCAATACTGATGCAGCCACGTCCTAGCTCCTTTCTAACGACTCCTTTTTTTTCAATTCTTTATTTATTTTAAACTAGTTGAGTACCCGAACTTCGTTTCGAGAAAAAATGATAATAAATCTGACTCTTACATTAATAATCATATCACCGAGGTACAACCGTTTAAACGAGATCAGAACATACCACACATATTATAATCTATTACCTACACGTTTGTTAACCTGTGTAGAACATGGAGAGTAGTAACGGGTATTGTTATAAGCTGTGTAGAACGTGTTGGGAGTAGTATTGGGTTAGGTTCCAAAAAAATAAAAAAATATATGCGTCACGTTCTGCCCAACAAACTTGGTGTTCAATTCTATTAAATTTTATTGGCTCTAACCACTTTTGTACAACATTTTATTTATATCGGACAAAATTGTGCAAAAATTTGAATTTCCATAGAAAAATTGGTGCGTTCAATAGGTAATAGGTACTTTAGAGCTTTCATCGTTCTTTTCTTAGATAGGAATCAAGAAAACAGCCTGCCAGTGTCCATGACACGTTGAATACAATAGTTCTCATTAGATCACTGAAGTTAAGCAACGTCTAGAGAGGTTTTACTAAATGCGAGTCGACGTATAGGTTCGCGCCCTCGTGATAATGGTTATTTTTCCGGCCCATCCCAGGCTGGTTGAGATCAATGTGGGTAGCTGGTTTGTAAGTTTTCAGCAAATGGTTATAAAACTCCCGTCTCGAATGACCAATATTGGATGTTAAAGTGACGATAAGTCCCACAAAAAAAACGACCAATTTCTAATTGCTTTGACATACCTACATATTAAATTTAAAGTCTCCAGCAGTGATCGTTCTTAAGATATCTTCTTTACAGACAGTAAGATCAATGTCTGAAATCTCGAAATTTGGGCTCTGCAAAATGTGTTTTGTTATTTAAAACTTGATATCAAAATTTACAGACCATTAAAATACTATATTTATTCTTCATTTTAAAGATAAGGAAAGTCGTGTGATGTTCACACCAGATAAATTTAGATTAGAAATCAATTTGTCAACCAAACAGCTATCAAGCAAAACGCTATAGTTTTGAAATCTAGTTTGTAGGTATCTTCACTTTCAATTCTGACCCTTTTTAACTAAATTTTTTTTGATATTCGTCTTTGGCACGTGCAATAGATGAAGTTTAACATTTATCTTACCTAGGTCCGTCAATGGAAACGCCTTTTTCGGGCACCCAAAAAATTGTCAAAAATTCATACTTTTTTTTTCTTGTTTTTTTTTTCCACCTCGCGCTTCACTCTAAGAGGCGGGATTTTATATATGGGGTCCTTCTGGCCCTAACTCGAGATTTTCATAAAAAAAATCGCCGCGGACACCTTTTGTCGCTTTAGCGGCACCCTCTATATCTCTAGTTCTAATTGTCCTAGAAAGCTGACATTTTGTAGGTATAGTATACGTAGTCAAAGACATTAACGTAAATATAAACGGTGGTGTAAGGAATAGGTATGAGTTTTGTATGCTTTCCCCTCCGACGTTTTCCTGAGGGAAAACTAAAAGGTGCTGTCATTTCATTTCCTCGCTTTTTCTTAATAAATGATATTATATTATTCCTGATACTAACAAAGCCAATGTACTCGTAGTAAAATATACCTATCCACTGGTAGTATATTTTTATAATACGAGTACCGAAAGAGGACACTTCTCACCATTTGTGTTAATATCTATTGATGGTCATTCGAGATCGAGGTTTTACCATCCATTCGCTGGAAACTTACGAACCAAACTTATTGCAGGTACCTACAATGATCTCACCCAGCCTGAGTTGACCGGAAAATTAACCACCACTTGGTACGTGGACATCCACTTGATAAAAATCCGTTGGACGTTGCTTCACTTCGTTGAACTAACGGGAAATGGTATATTCAACGTGCCATAGACGCTGGCCATGCGATTGGCTCTTAAAAATAATTGATCGTTTTTTCTATTCATCATAATTGACATCGGTTTTTATTTATTTACTAATATTTTTGACGGTCCACATTTTTGTTATTAGGTATTCATTACCTTCTTTGGGTACATGTACATCCCCAAAATGCATTGTAACAAGTGAATTTCGGGATGTATATGGGAGTCAAAAGTGTCGAGTTCACAATTAAATCGTTAAGCCAAGGGTGAATAAATAGATCATCACCCGATTTCGGGGAGATGTTCTATTTATAATTAAAGTGAACAATTGATTATAAAGAATCGTAAGATATTAAAAAATATAAAAATCACATTATTGATTCAGAATTTAATTAATTAAATTAGTAATTTAAGTTGGTCAGTCATATTTCAACAGAGCTATGATAGAACGATGTGAACTCTATCATCACAGCTCAGCACCTACATAAATTATTAATTTTAGCTTTGAATTTAATTAATTAAACCCCGAATCGATAATGTCAATTTTTATATTAATTATACTGAAACCCTGAATCGATAATGTCAATTTTTATATTTATTGTAATGAAACCCTGAATCGATAATGCCAATTTTTATATTTATTATACTAAAACCCTGAATCGATAATGTCAATTTTTATATTTATTATAATGAAACCCTGAATCGATAATGCCAATTTCTATATTTATTATAATGAAACCCTGAATCGATAATGTCAATTTTTATATTTATTATACTGAAACCCTGAATCGATAATGCCAATTTTTATATTTATTATACTGAAACCCTGAATCGATAATGTCAATTTTTATATTTATTATAATGAAACCCTGAATCGATAATGTCAATTTTTATATTTATTACATATACTGAAACCCTGAATCGATAATGTCAATTTTTATATTTTTAATTGTTTCTATAATGGTTTCCATTTTGTTTTCCTTATTTCAGTTCGACTCCATTTTCTGTCGCCTCTTTAACTACCGAATTATTTCCATGTTCGTCTCAGCTATACTCTCCACTTATACTTTAGCCATTCTTCACAAGAGTGCTAGCAGTAACAACTATATAAAGCTCATTGGTGATACGGCAATAACATACTCTTACTATTTTGTAGTCTGTTACATATCGGAGAAGGTAGATTCCGCCGCCAATCACACACTTCATAACACTTTGGTGTTTAGTCAATGGTATCTAATGCACCCAAAAAATCAAAAGCTGATTTTAATGATTCTTAGAAGGGTCAACAGAAAATCGTTCATCACCTGTTACGGTGGATCGGTTGCGTTCTCGTTTCACCATTTTTTGGGTGTTCTTAAATTGGTGGCCAGTTTGATCAACTTTCTCTTGGTTATCTAATACAAAAACTTACTAATATCCCCATTGAAATGGTTGATCCAAAATGTCGATTTATTAGATGAGTGTGTCCGTGTCGACTTTGCTTTTATGAAAATGGGTAATGAAGATGCATCATTTGCCTTCTCTAATTGATTTCCTTTTGTTTTTGTCTTTTTGTATCGGCTTGAACGTCTAAGCCGATTTTGGTGAAAATTGGTATGGACATTATTACAAAGAGCTGATTAGTTTTTTATGCCATTTTTAGCCATCATTCATTGTGAAGCAACCGGCTAGGTTTTACTAGGTTGGTGACTACTTAGCTAACCTTGGCTCAACTCAGGCTGGGTGAGGTCAATGTGGGTAGCTGATTAGTTGGCAGCAAATGGATGTTAAGAGTTAAATCCTTATGACCATTCGATTTAATTACAACTAGTAGTTCTGTGAAAAAAAACACACCAATTTGGCCCCGGGTAAACAAATAGGCCCAAAAACTAATCAGCTAATTTTATCAATACTCACGGGTTCTGTGTACTATAGATCTCACTTAATTTCGCTGTTTGCCCAATGGGACCAAAAATCAGCTAATTCTATGAATGTAATAGTTGTTCATACCAAATTTCATCATAAGTAAACGAGAGTTATCTTTGAAAAAAAAAAAAACTGTCAAACAAACACACAAAAAACATTACTGTAAAACTAGAACTCACTCAAGGATTTAAGACTCTAGGGTGGTAAATATCCTATTGTGCCGATAGACGCAGTTCTGAAGGGATTTGAAGCTGATCCAAATATTCCATTTACCTATATAGGTAAATAAAAGCTCGTCCACTGTAAGCCTTCAATGTTATACGCTTAGAGTAAACGAGGTTATTCCATTAACTTACATTCATTTGGATAAGTCGTTCGTAGTAGCGTGAATTTGTAGTCATGGGGAGTCGCTTCCAAAGGTCGAACGCCTTTGAGACCCTTTTTCAACTGACAATAAAACAGACAGTGTTACCAGAACATACCCTTTATTAGTGTGTTTCGTTATTTTTTATTGATTTGTTAAATGTTCGTCGAAAACAGCAAAGAATACGACAAAAACTACGGCGAAGGATATGACAAAAGCTGCGGCAAAGGATACGACAATAGCTAACTATACGGCGAAGGATACGTATAATTTTGTCAGAATTTTAACTGATGTCTTATTAAAGTTTCATAAATTATTAAAGTTTCATAAACTGTTTCGATTTCGATAAACCATTCTCGAGATATTTGCAAAAAAAAAAACATAAAAATAACCTAAAATCCAAGATGGCGATCGATAAAAGTCAAAACTGCGGAAGGTTCCGCAAGCGCCCCACTTCGGGACTTTTTATAACCATTTTCTGCAAAATTTAAATTTAGAACTATGCCATTTAATGTTTTATTAAAACATATTTTCATCTAAAATGCTTGGGCTAAATAAGATTATTTGGTTTATATTTCAAACATGCAGCTACCCAGTATTCCTTTTATTATCATTTGAGTTTGGGTACTTTAATTTCTTTTGTCTCGGTAAACAGGCGCCAAACATTATCAATCAGGTAAGGGACCTATCAAGATTCCTAATGATGTCATTATGTTCTCTTTCATGTCTTCTCTTCATTTGTTAGATAAACTAAAAATGGTCGACAGTTAAAAAATATATAAAAAAGAGATTAATCGCCATGAGAAGGACCAAACACTCAATGTGAAAGGAACAAAAAAGAGAGTAATCGCCATGAGGAGGACCAAACACTGAATGTAAAAGGAACAAAAAAGAGATGAATCGCCATCAGGATCAAACACTGAATGTGAAAGGAACAAAAAAGAGATTAATCGCCATGAGGGGGACCAAACACTGAATGTTAAAGAAACAAAAAAGAGATGAATCGCCATGAGGACCAAACACTGAATGTAAAAGGAACAAAAAAGAGATGAATCGCCATGAGGACCAAACACTGAATGTAAAAGGAACAAAAAAGAGATGAATCGCCATCAGGATCAAACACTGTATGTAGAAGGAATAAAAAAGAGATTAATCTCCATCAGGATCAAACACTGAATGTAAAAGGCATAAAAAAGAGATGAATCGCCATCAGGACCAAACACTGAATGTGAGAGGAATAAAAGAGGTAAATCGCCATCAGGATCAAACACTGAATGTAAAAGGCATAAAAAAGAGATGAATCGCCATCAGAACCAAACACTGAATGTGAGAGGAATAAAAGAGATGAATCGCCTTCAGGTCCTTCGCTCAAGTCGGAAACAAATGAGACAGGTCACTGGACCAATAACGGCACATTGCGGTCTCAGAAAACACCTACACAATATGGGAATCTTTAGGGAAACCCCATTTTTTACACTATGTGGGGAGGAAGAGGAAACAGCCTCTCATGGATCTTTGATTGTAGTGTCCTACTCAATTGCAGTGAGTATCATCGGGTCAATAAATCCCAGATTGTCTAAAACAATCTGGTAAGAAGACTGCTCAAACTGTCTGGGCAGTTGAATCTTAATAGCGAGAGAAATAAGCTTAACCCCAATACACAAAAAGCCCATGAGGCTAAGGTGAAAGGATTACAAACCTTTCAGTTTAGATTTGAGAAATAGAAGTTTAAGCGGAAGTGCGGGACTCGGGACGAAATTTATTTTCGAATAGTTCTGGTGTTGGTGTTCTAAAATTGAATTGGGTAGCGAATCAGTTGAATTGGCTAACGAGCAGCTCTTTATTATTATGTTACACTCTGTCTGGCTAGTAGTACTAATCTCCGAATACACCCATTTGGGTATACCACAGACGACAATGTTATAATATCCACGCATTTGTGTCAGCAGCAGAATGTTCACAGAAATCTCACTAATAAAGCTCATATAATGTGGTAAGTTTTATCTTCTTTTCTATATCTATCTACTATATCTATAAAATTCTCCTCATCTGTCACGGTGTTTGTCACCATACTCCTCCAAAACGGCTTAACCGATTTTAATGAAATTTGGTATGTACATTCGGTAGGTCTGCGAATAGGTTTTTAACTATCTAAAAAAATTGATGTTTGTATGTATGTAATTATGCATGTGTGTGTGTGTGTGTGTGTATCACTAAAAACGGTAAGAGATATCGAAAAATTAATGAGAATGGCCCCCCCCGAAACCAAAGGCTAAAACACCAGGAAATATATCAGAATTAAAAAATGTCGAACCGTTTTCGAGTTGCGGCTGATTTTACGATTTTTGACCGAATTTAGCCGGTCATGGTCCGATATCTTAAATTTTGTCGCGAATATGTTGTTGTCAAAGCGAAAAAGTTTTAGGTGTGCTTTTCAGCCTTAATTTGGAACATAGTTTGCAAAAAACGGTCCCACCATTTTCGAGTTATGGCCGTTTTTCCGATTTTTGTAAGGGGAATCATAGAATACGATTATCTTCCGATATTAGCTTCATAGAATACTATTAGCACGGGAACGGCCATGCCTCTAAGGCGCCAAGCTATAGACCGTAGCGAAGCACGGGCGAAACAGCGAGTTATGAACTAAAATGGATATTGTTGACGCACTATTTGGTATATTGAGCCAACGATCATACCACGTTGAATACACCAGTTCCCGTCAGATCACTGAAGTTAAGCAACGTCGGGCGTGGTCAGTACTTGGATGGGTGACCGCTTGGGAACACCACGTATCGTTGGCTCTTTCCGGCCCAACCCAGGCTGGGTGAGGTCAAT
>CM022881.1:18520837-18543476 GCA_012654025.1 Pachypsylla venusta | reverse complement strand
GTTAGAAAATTCAATATTTTATTCAAGGATATTACTTTTTGTACTGCGGAACACGTTTGTATCAAATTTCAGCTTTCTCGCTCAACCCGAAGTGGTACTTCTCAATTCCGATTTTTTGGTGGTGAAAACCGTCCAAAAATCGGGGAAAAACCGGAAATTTTCATATTTTATATTTTTCATATACTATTTTGGGGGGCCCATTCTCGGTAATTTTTCGTTATCTCTTTTACTTTTCCCAGAAAAAAAATTGCAAAAAGACCCGCTAAATAGCGTCATTTTTGGCGGTAACTTGCTCCCACCTGAACTTTAAATTTTTTACTTTCTTATTACGCATCTGCATACTAAAAGGGACCAGTGTGCAAAATTTCAAGTTTTATAAGTATAGATTAGGGTCCAGTTTATTCTTGCTGCTGTGTATCCTCCACTGAAATTTATTATTGCTCTTTCTTCTCTCTCAATTCTCTTAGAGTAATACCGACATTACAGGCCAGTTTTGGTAGTATTTTGCGGTTCATCTCAGAAAAAACTGACCATATGTAATGTCGGTATTACACTCTAAAAGAATTGAGACAGAAGAAATTTCGCATAGGTCTCTTTTGAATATACAGCAGAGATGAACTGGGAAAGCCACCTCTGTGAAGTAGAACTGCATTGAAACAGCGCTTTGACGAATCAACGAACAGACGCCATTGAGTGGAATCGTAGTCTATTTTGAACCGAGGCATTAACCCTCGATATCACTACAATTTTCCTTCTGGTAAAGTAGGGCAGGACGCAGGAATAACATGAACAGTTATCAATTTTGCCCTAGCATTGAACAGGTTGTTACGCGGTGTTCAATACATCTCAATGAAAATAATATTGTCTCATGGGAATAGGTATTGTGTATTTATCTTATCTATTTCTTTATTTTCAGTTTTATCCGGAAAATACGTTTGAAAAATGCATTACACACCCATTAATCGTATAGCTAATTATATGCAAAATGGGTCAAAATTAATTTGCATCTAGTGAAAAATCCTGATGTGATACAGCAAACGTTCATTTTCGGAGTCAGCGCATCAAAATACATATAAATCAATTGAAAACATTAAAACAGATATTTGGTTCTTTTGTGAATCAACGTAACTCGACTATGCATAAACCGAATAGAAACTTGAAATTTGTAACTCTGTTTCATTTTAGTATGTGTACGCCCATACTGACAAGCACGTGCTTACTGTTCCAAAAACTCCCTATATAACATCTCCGTGGCAGAGTGCGCATCACACTCGGCTTGCACCAAGGAGGTTCCGGGTACGATTCCTAGACGGGTCGAAAATTTGAAAAAGGTTTTTTCGAATTTTCTACTTGGTCTGGTTGTGTTTGGGGGTAACTCAGCCTCCTGAGGATAATTGAGTAGCTATGGTAATAGCACCAAGAGGTAGCATTCTAAGGTAAAAATTGTTTAAGTGTAGCTTAGGCTTAGTGATATTGGAGTGAATGTTGAAAATACTTTGTGATGCTATGAGGGCCACAAATATTGTGACATAATAACACAAGGAAATATACATTTACATTACAAACTCCCTATATTATATAGGATAGCATCAGAAAGAAAATTTAGAAACAAGAAAACCACTCAATGATGATGATACGTATCGTCATTTTGACAGTTAGAAAGACGTCCAATAGAAATTAGAGGAAAAAACAAGTTCGAAATTTAATTTCCCCAGAGAGTATAATATGAATGAAAATCGTATCTATGAGTGTGTTTGCTTTCACTATATATACAGTGTGCAGCACAAGAAAGAAACAATTCTGGTGTGAACATCTCACGACTTTCCTATTCTATAAAAAAAAGAAGAAGACAGTATTATAATGGACTGAAATTTTCGACGTCTAGTTTTCTATGACAAAACACGTTGTGAGGTCCCCGGAGCCCAAATCTCGAGTTTCGGTATTTCCGACTGATTGAAAGAGGCATAACAGCTAACGGTACATTTGATTTTAATTAAAAGTTTCGTGACGCATTCAATACAAACAACTGACATACTAGCAAAATTCAAGCCTCCAGTACTGATACTGCTTTTCTCATAGGCAGGATTTGTGAAAAGCCCCCAAAAGCGGCCTAAACCCCCTAATAAGAGACCAACAATAGATTAGACTTTAATCAAAAGAGTTTTTGGGAATACAATGCATGAAATTGATATGAACAGACAGCTTTTGCCGTTCTCCTTTTAGGCAGGATTCGCAAAAACTGCTAAAAAGCGCAAATGGTATATTCGATATCAATCGAAAGTTTCTTTTGTCGTCCATGGCATAAAATTGACATACATACACATACCCAATTTCAATCATATACCTAGCTCTTAACGTTCTTGGGATACCTAGTTCACAATCACTACCAATGGCTTAAACTCGGGATTTGGGTTCTGGGGACCTCAAAACGCGCCAGAAGGAAACTTTTACATCAAAGCTTTAAACAAATAACTTTATACAGGGGCGGAGCTAGAGTACCTCCCCTGATTATTTTTTGAAAAAATGAAAAGAAAAGTTAGTCCTAATTTTATTTGGACTTCTATAGAAAATATATTTGTACCAATTCATTATAGTTGTACCAATCGACACTTTTTTTATCAATAAGTCACTTTCGACGGTCGAACCCGGACCTCAGAATAACCATTCGGTTGGCCAAGGCCCTTTTCCTAGACCTCGAATTATTCAAAATCCGTTCAAAAGTTAAGGTTGCTTTTAAAAACTTTTAAAAAAAAAATGGAATATGACTCATTGGAATGGATCTGCCAGAAGAATCTTATGAGAACATAAAAAGAAATCTATAATAAATCAATTGTCATGTGACATCGTGACTTACACTCGTGACCAATCGTCATGACTACCTGATGATGGACTCTCTAAACTTAGAAATTAATTAATAAAATTTTGGTGGACACTACATACCTGGAACAGAAAAACAAAGCGAGGAGAAATTAATTTCAGATTTGTACTGGGTGTTTTTACAACAAAATGGGCTTTATGCATTATATCCTGAACACCTTTCTTATGGAACAAATTAATTTCAGATTTGTACTGGGTGTTTTTACAACAAAATGGGCTTTATGCATTATATCCTGAACACCTTTCTTATGGATCAAATTAATTTCAGATTTGTACTGGGTGTTTTTACAACAAAATGGGCTTTATGCATTATATCCTGAACACCTTTCTTATGGAACAAATTAATTTCAGATTTGTACTGGGTGTTTTTACAACAAAATAGGCTTTATGCATTATATCCTGAACACCTTTCTTATGGAACAAATTAATTTCAGATTTGTACTGGGTGTTTTTACAGCAAAATGGGCTTTATCCATCTTATCCTGAGCACTTTTTTTATGGAACTACTCAAAAAGAAACCCTGGACAGTAAAGGGGGGGGGGGTNGAGGGGGGGGGGGTACACAACAGAGCAACGAAAAAAAAATCTTTACAGTTTAAAAAATCTAAGAGTTATTCACATCAGCCACTTTTATCGGCCGATCATTATCGCTAGAGATTGCTTACGATAAATACGAGTATAGTAAGCAACTAACAATTTCAGTTTTTTGTTAGGTCAATAGAAATTGTTCGCGATCCGAATTAGGATACAATTCAATTGTTTATTATACAGCGTGTCCAAGAATGACCGGTCATCCCCTTCCCCTTTAACGGCTTGGAATTTTTGGTTATGTTGAAATCCAGGTTCGAAAGTGACTTTTACTGACAAAAAGTGTCGATTTCTCAAGAAATTTAAATGGAACGGTACAAATATATTTTGCTCAAATGAAAGTAGAAATAAAATAAGGAAAAACATTCCTTCTTAATTTTTTCAAAAAATTAATCAGGGACGGAGCTAGAGGTGTCTAATAAATACAATTTTGTTACACCCTGTATAACGTTGTTTATTTTCCTGTATAACGCTGTTTATTTTAAACTTTAATTGATGTAAAAGTCCCCTTATTGTGCTCCAAACAGGTTTCTCATCTACCTAAAGCATCAAAAGTTTACATTTTTATTTTCATCAGTGTCGCAAGAGGACAAAAGCTAAACTCATTTTTCCCCTGGAAGTTGAAAATGGGCCGTTTTAGGGTAGAAAGTCTGAAGTAAGGTAGTTATTTAGGACAGAGTAACTTAAATAAGAAAACATTTTAGCAAAAAAAGAAAAATATTAATCTTAATTCTTTCACAGCAGGGCCAGAGGAATGAGAAGATTTCAATGCAATTACATAGAAAATGTCTTGCATCTAAAACTAGTGTTATTTCACTAGTTTTAGATTTTTGTGAAAGAATTGAGAAGGTGAATGTTTTTTTTTCTTTTTTCGCTAAAAGGGTTTCTTTGATGGTTTAGGTAGATGAGAAAACTTTTTTCGAACACACTCTAAGGGAAGTTTTACATCAAAGTTTATAATATAAACATCGTTATGAAAGGAAAGTTTTTCCTAATTTTATTTGTACATAAATTTGTATTAAAATTTCTTGAGAAATATACACTTTTTGACAATAAAAGATAAAAGTAACTTCTAGGGTTCAAAACTGGATCCCAGCATAACCACTCGATTGGCCATGGCCCTAGAGCTTTACAAAATTCAAAAATTCCAAGCTGTTCAAAAGTTAAAGGGGGTGACCGGTCATTCTGGGACACTCTGTATATACGTAGTTTTTTCTGAATAGGAAGAATAAATTTGGTACACTCGTTGGTTTTGGCTAAAAATGCTTAATACTACAAAAAGATTTGATAAAACTAGAATATAAATTACAGCTTTTTTATTGGTTCTTTTAGGTAAACCTAAAAAGGCTCTCAAGCCAGATTTGGAACGGCTGTTTTATCTAAATCGATAAATAATAAATTAACGAAAAAGAAATATAGTTCGCATTAGTTTCTTCAAGATAATGTTTTAAATTTTTAAATTCAGAATGTATGAAGACAAAGCGCAACGAGAATGATGATACTTTTTCCAAAGGGAAATAGTCTCTGCCTCCGAAGACATTATTCAGAGTTCAGTTGCTGAGATTGTGGCTTCTCGCCAAAATAATAGTCATAGTGATACAGTCAGAACGGAGCCTTTGTATACAGACATCAATAAAATACATAGTTTGATCAAAAAGTTAGAATTGTGAAAGCTTCAGGGTGACATTACAAAACTTACTTGATGTTCATGAAATCAATTTGAATTCTGTTCTGCTTTTTTGTCCTCAGTCTCTCCTTGGTCTTTGTAGGATCCTCTTATCCACCTCAACATGCAGAATTTCACAAAGGAAGCTAATCCCCACCAAACTATCCCTTTTGGTTTTAAAAACTTACTAATAAATTTCTCAGATTACTCCGTTATTTATACTGATGCATTAAAATGTAATAATGCAGTCTCCGCTGCGCTTTGCACGTATGACATTATCTTTAAAGCTACACTTAACCCTGTCATCTGCATATCAAAAGCTGAGCTTTATTCCATTTTCTCTTCTGTTTTATTCATCGTTCGTCATAAATCTGTCTTCTGTTCAACAAAATTTCTCCTAACTCAGATTCTTTGAGCGCTCTTCACTCCCTGAAAAATTATTTATCTTCGAATCCCCTAGGTTTGTTAGAGACTTTTTGCATAAACAATTAAAGATAGGTTTTCTATATCAATTGAATTTTTATGGAATCCTTCTCACGTTGCCATTCCCAGTAATGAAAGAGTCCATGTTTTGGCAAAAAAGGCCTTTCAGAAAATAAACAGCACCCGTAGCTCATCAGAGGTCACAGCATCTCCAGGGGTCGCGGTTTCAAAACCAAGCCGGGGAATGGTATGTTATCCTCTATATGAGCTTTGGACGACATTGCACATTTAATACAATAACGTCAAAACTNAAAAAAAAAAAAAAAGAATATTTGTACCTATGTCGAGAACAGACCAAAATGATAGTTATGGATGTGGCATTACTTCAGAAATGTTTTATGCAGAGAAAATTTTAAATTTTCTATGACTGGGGACATTTAGATTCTTTGAGTTAATACATTAATCTCCATTCTTTATTTCAGAAAAAGTTTTGCTTTCTTTGGTGAATACTGACACAATTTGTGTTATATCAGAACAATTTTTGAATTTGAAATTGAATAACGACATATTTTAAGTTGAAACAGACTATATGAGCAACAACTCGACGAATGCCTAAATTTTGAGATGGTATCAGAATATTTATAGAAAATTCCCATAAAAATTGTCACAATTTGAGTTCTTCTTTCTTCATTTGGATTTAAATTAATTCAACAGTGTGACACTCCTTCTTCCCTTAGATATGCTATCTAAGGGAAGAAGGAGTGGAGCTACAGCCATTGTTATAGCAAGTAGAGTGCAGACCATATTCACAGGAATATGGTCTAATTGCATACATTGACATTTTGAGTTGTGACGTATTAGGTGTGCGACATTATAATACGACTTGGGCTTATAGCTGATAGAACAAGACCCTTATATAGGACTTAGTAAGGCAGTATAATAAGCCTATTATTATATTATATTAACTTCATATTACTTTCACCACAACAAAGAGGCGGGCGGGCTTGACATGTGACCAAAAAAAAGACACAGTTTCAGCAAAGGACCATCAATAACTTCTCGGTAACCACATATCAACTATTATTAACATTTTTTAAAAACGCGAATCCTGAAGGGTCCCCCGTTTCGAATTTTCTATTGATGCTAAAATAAATTACTTATTTCTCAAAACGGGATACTATGTCAAGTAACATATTAATAACAAATTAAACAACTGACTACGTTTTCACTTGACTGAATTTTTTTTTTTATTTGCAAATTTTACAAGAGGTAGATACAAATGTACACCCGTACACATAAAGAAGAAAAGGAATATAATTTAAATTACAATTATAAAATTTACAAAATGAGTTGACATGTTTCGTCTTCTCCTGTAGACATCCTCAGAACAACTCTGAGGATGTCTACAGGAGAAGACGAAACATGTCAACTCATTTTGTAAATTTTATAATTGTAATTTAAATTATATTCCTTTTCTTCTTTATGTGTACGGGTGTACATTTGTATCTACCTCTTGTAAAATTTGCAAATAAAAAATTTCAGTCAAGTGAAAACGTATTCAGTTGTTTAATTTGTTATAAATCACTTATTTTATTTTTATTTCTACATTTCTTTCTATATTTTAATCGAAAAATTTGTCAGAGCTTTACGAGAATTTCCAATTTATTTTTCAAATCTTCTCTTTACAATCTTTACATTTTTGAAATTATTGATCCTATATTTTTATTTTTTATTTTTTTTCCTTATCCTATATAAAAAAAGAAAAATGGGCTGAATTTTTCTCGATGTCGAATTTTTAATGCCAAAACACGTTTTGAGATCCCCAGATCCCAAATCTCGGGTTTCAGCCATTGGTCCGTGTTTTGTGAACAAAAAATCTCGGTAGGATTTGTTCTATATATGTTTATAATTGGCTTACCAAATTTCAAGTCTCTGGCACATACCATACGAAGCAAATGTCTGAAATGACCAATAGCAGTTAAAGAAATGTTAATTCAAAAATAAAAACATGTTCCTGAGCCCCATTGGGCCACCCGGCACGGCGGCTTTACAGTTCACAGTAACTAAAGGGTATGCCAAAAGTCACCATGGGGTTTAATGAGTTTTCAGCTTCGCAATGATGAGTTCGTTTTAAAATTTTCCTTGACGTTCGAATGTCTGCAACAATGTTGGCCTTGAGTTCAAGGATTGTCTCGGGTTTGTTCACATATTCTCGCTCCTTCAAATAACCCCAAAGAAAATAGTCGGGTGCTGACAAATCTGGTGAACGCGCTGGCCAATTAATTTCTGGAAATTATTCGCTCTTTAAAAATTTGCCTTAAAGATAATTGATCGCTGATTTAAATAGTAAAATTCATTTATTGTGGTTCTTTGTCAAGTTGTGAATCTCTCCATTATTTATTCGTATTATTTAAATAATTTGAAAAAAATATTAAATAAAAAAAAAATATAAACGAAAAGTTATTAAATTTTTAAAGCCCATGGTACCTTTGGGTACTTATTAGTGGTCCGTTGGTGGGGTAGTGGTAAGACGCTCGCTCCGACTGGTAAACAAATTAGGGCGTGGGTTCAAACCCCGCTAACCTGTGGAATTTATTACTCACGAGCTTGAATATTTACCACTATTGGAGGACATGGAAGGGGCGGGGATTATCCGGAGTCCTTAAGAGTAGCATAATAAGCTACCCTCCTCTTCCAGCACCATCACTTTCCGTGAAGGACACAGATAGTAAGTACTCTACTTTAAAAATGGAGCCTGTTTAATAAAAGTGCACTCAGGGCTCAGCTAACTAGGTATATATCTTTTTAATATTGCAAGAAACCAAATAAATGAAAAATTGCACTTCTGCATGTATAATAATGAGAAAAAAACACCATAAGCTGCTCAGAAAGAATATGTGAACAAGAAAGCTTAAATTCCTGACTATCAGCAGTCTCATGGGGAAGAAACATGAAAACGATGTTTTGGAGATGTTTCTACAAAATAGAAAAATAGTCGACTGAACGTATAGAATACAGCTAGTAGTCTACGCCCGCTTCGCGTTTTGGAGGCATAGCCGTTCCCGTGCTAATAACATTCTAAGATTTCCCTTACAAAAATCGAAGAAAAAAAACGAGCAAACCATATCCTACAAAGGCCACCTAAAACTATCTCGCTTCGAATTGATAATCTGGTCGCGACAAAATTTAGAATATCGGACTTTGACCGCGGCTGAATTTGGTCAAAACGGTTCGATATTTTTAAATTCTGATAATTTTCTTAAGGTTCCATATAGTTTTTTTGGGGGGAAGAGGATGAATTCCCACTGATTTTTCGATATCTCTTACTGTTTTGGCTAAACAAGGAATGATACATACATAATGAGTAGCGGTGTTAGGGTGGGGCGCGGATAGGCGACCGCCCAGGGCGCCGGATATATAGGGGCACCGCAGTCGCCCCTTTGTATCCCCTTGCTCATTGAGCAAGGACTACTTACTCGTAAATTCCCTGAATTTAGCGAAAACATCGTTATGTCGGGAGTCCCCGACTTTTTTTGCCTGATCAGAATGTGGCTAACCCTTTTTTGTTTTAAATTTTATCAAAGATCACAACTTACAAGAACTATATCCAAATATATGGATAGGACTGCGCATATTATTAACTATACCTGTAACGGTTGCTAATGAGGAGAGGAGTTTTTCTAAGGTTAACCTGATAAAAACCTATCTGCGTTCGACAATATCTCAATTAACATTGACAATTTGCCATTTTTGTCAATCGAAAATGAAATTGCTGAAAACCTCAACTTTGATAACATAATAAAAAGAGTCCAACGATAGAAAGGCTCGAAAAGTAAAATTTTATTAGTTTGTTAATAAATGGTTATTTTCTTTTAATAAATGGTAATTTCATTATATCCTGTTCCTTTTTTCATATGGGTTTGAATTCCAGTTAAGGGGCGCCGGTGGTGCTTAAACCGGCACTGTACATAATAATGTACATTATTATAAAAAGGCTGGTTACACACAGAGCATATCCAGGTTGTGGTGGGCCTTGGGTTTTGTACGATTCCAGCCATTTGAATTAGGAGTAGGAGCAATCCGGGTGGTAGGTGCCTCTCAGTCCAAAAAAATGATCTTGAAGTAAAAAAAATCATCTTGAGGTGGGATAGATGAGTTGCTGAAGTTGATTGTCTTTGATTGAAGTTTGAAAACTCCAAGTAGTCCTGGGACGTAGACCCAACCATCTTGAGGACCTATATTGATAAGAGGTGGCGAGATTTCCTAATCTCGCCACAGATGAGATTATGTACATTATTATAAAAAGGCTGGTTACACACAGAGCATATCCAGGTTGTGGTGGGTCCTGTTAGATTCCAGCCATTTGAATTCGGGGTAGGCGCAATCCGGGTGGTAGATGCCCCTCAGTCCAAAAAAATGATCTTGAAGTATTGTAGAATTTGATGAACCTGCTGCTACTACAGTGCTTCTCAAACTTGTTATCACCGCGGCACACTTTTCAAGACTCCAATCTTTTAGCCGCAATTTTTTCCGTGAATATTCGAAAGGTTAGGTAATTATTGAAAATAATAAACCAAATTTGCATCACCTTTATTGATATTTTATAATGGCTGCAAACATTCTAAATACGATCTCTAAATTCACCTACCTATATAAATTTTAGGGTAAACACAGACAACCGAAAAAAAAACTTCCGTGTGAAAAAAAAAATTGGTTCATATCTTTCCTAAAAATATGGTCACAAAGGAGGTGATATCATATGAGTGCCAAGTTCATGTCACCCCAAAACTATTTGCCTACAAAGGAGGTGATATCATGTGAGTGCCAAGTTCATGTCACCCCAAAACTATTTGCCTACAGAGGAGGTGATATCATGTGAGTGCCAAGTTCATGTCACCCCAAAACTAGTTGCCTACAAAGGAGGTCATATCATGTAAGTGCCAAGTTCAGGTTACCTGGAAAATATTTGCCCCAAAGGTAATTCGAAAGCTATAAACAAAAACTACAATAAACTTTTTGTCCCTGGGCACAAAGTTTATCTGAATAATAATGCTTGTTTTTCTACTAAGTAAAGTAAACCATACTTGACATTGTAATATGTTACTTGAGGGTGACATGCACACGAACCGAGTCTACGTGAGCTGTTGGTGTAAAATAACGCACTTTCTCGTGATAATGAAATAATTATATTACAATGAATGCTATGGTTTTGTGGTGGCCCATGTCAAAGTTATCAGCCTCCAAGAACAGATGCATGACAGTTAAAAACTTTAGCAGTAGACAACAACTTATCTGAAGCTACTGCATGTCTGTGGTCTTGATGCCACTATTGAAAAAAGTTCATGTCAACCTTACAATCTGAAAAACTTTGAGAAAAATTAATTGAAACTACAACAATGATGACTAAAATCCTAACATGTTGAGATCGAGTCGCAAGTCGGAACAATACGGACAGGCAAGTTGTTGCCAGTGTGACTACTCTCGTTCAATTTCAATGGTGGTATAGCGCGTCTTCGTCCGACTACGCACGACCAATAGTCGTACGTAGTCGCCTCCTGTGTGGCCAAGACCTTTCAAGCTTAACATACACACGTATGACGGTTAGAAATGATTCCCATCTCCCTCTTCATAGTCGTCGAAATTCACATTGACTGAACCACCACTAACGTGGTAAAATGAAATAGTCCCCCCCCCCTCCGCCACACCCGGATTATTCACCTTCATGTAATTTCACACATTCTTATCTCTGTTCAACACACTTTTTTCAATTCTCTATCAACCTGCTTCTGCTTCTGTCGCGTACTTTCTTCCTTTGAGCATGACTTGAAATTTTATGTCCAGAACAAACTACGAGGCTTTTGGTTGATGTTACTGTTAGTGGTTTTTTTGCCGCTTTTTAGCGGTTTTAATTAATCCCACCTAAAAAGAGAACGGTTGGTGCCTATTCAAATATTAATTTCATACATTGATGCGCAATGCGCATAGACACCTTTAGCTACAGTTTGATCTAGCGCTGAAGGTTCCTACCTAAAAAGGGAACGGTAAAAACTAGAGCTAAAAAATTGGTACATATTTTGGTTGAAATCGAATTTCACGAGTCTGGGGCATAAAAAAACGGTAAGAGCTAGATATTTTTTTTTTTTTTTTTTTTTTTTTTTCAATTTTGTGTATTGTACACGCCTTTTAAGTATTAAATGGAATGTACAGTTGGCGATTCTGCCGCACGAATCTTGCCAGGAGAGAGGACAGCAAGTGCAGGTTCTTAACACCCTCGATGTGTTAAGAACCTGAAAGGAACAGGGTCATAATATAATATCAAAAACATAGCGGCTTACGAAATATCGCAGGATATTGACAATTTCCTGGACGGAAAAAGTAAGTAATGTAGAAGTCCCTAATAGAATGTAAAAACAGCAGAACTAAAATTTACAATAAAGAAAATTAAATTAGAATATCTGTGGGACATATCGTCAGAGGGGAAAAGTACAAATATCCTGCAGACTTACAAGGAAATGGGAAGTAGAGAGAAGGCTAAACAATCTGAGGGAATGGTTTGATTATGTTGACTTTATGTTCTACACTTTCAATATCTTATTCCATACGCGTATTTTGGATTTTACAAGATGGCGGCCATCTTGTAAATTTTGGAACACAAATTAATAAATATTGCCCGTTTTAGTGTATACAGTATGTCCAAAATGACCTGTCACCCCCCTTAACTTTTGAACGGCTTGGAATTTTTGAATTTTGAAAAGGTCTAGGGATAGGAACAGGGCCATGGCCAAACGAATGGTTAGGGTTAGATGAAGGTTCCACCCAAGGAAGTGACTTTTATTGACAGATTGTGTCGATTCTCGAGAAAATTTAACGGAATGGTAGATTTTTTAAGTTGGTTAAATTGGGATACTATATCAAGTAAAATCATAATGAAGGTTAAAAATTACTATATGTTTGACTAAAAAATATTAAAGATGTTAAACGAGCTAACTAGTTTCGTCCTCTCCTGAGAACATCATTGGAGCTTCCGATGATGTTCCATCCTCCATTCTCTGGAAACTTGCAAACCAGCTACCCACATTAACCTCACCCAGCCTTGGGCCGGAAAAATGAGCCAACGATACGTGGTGTTCCCAAGCGGCAACCCATCCAAGTACTGACCACGCCCGACGTTGCTTAACTTCAGTGATCTGACGGGAACTGGTGTATTCACCGTGGTATGATCGTTGAAATACAAAAATCACAAATGTTATTTTAGCGCACTATTTTTTATTATAAGAACCAAAATGGTCAAATATATATATATATAAAAAAAAGTAAAACATTCAGTCATTTTTGAATTTTCTCATTTCCCTGTCCCTGATGTAAAAAAAAGGGAAAGTTAATGTTTTTTTTCCATTACTGATCCTAATTTATAACCTTACTTCAAAACGTCCGATCTAACCGAAAAGGGTCATTTTCGAAAATGCCTCATTTTAATGTTCAGAAAATTAACAAGTTTTGACTTATACCAGCCTACGACACTGACAAAATTTTCAGTATTTCGGTGTATGTTAAACCTTTTTTGGAACCCAACAAGTGAACATATACATCAAAATTCAAAACGGGGGACATTATACATGGTGTAAAATGATGAAACTTTAGACCCCTCTAGTTCCGCCCCTGATGATTTTTTTTTTTACAAAAAAAAATGAAAATGAAAGTTTGTCCTCATTTTATTTGAACTTTTATTTAATTAATAAAAAATGTACCGTTCCATTTAAATTTCTTGAGAAATCGACACTTTTTGTCAATAAAAATCACTTCCAAGGGTCGAACCTGGATCTCATCATAACCATTCGATTGGCCATGGCCCTTTTCCTATCCCCAGAGCTTTTCAAACTTCAAAAATTCCAACCCGTTCAAAAGTTGAAACGGGGTGCGGGTGCCCGGTCATTTTGGGACATACTGTATATCATGTTTTTATTTGAATCCAAACAGAGTTGAAATATTAAGATAGTGACGTTACAAGAATCTCAGGAAGATCAACAGACCTAAGAGACAGTTTGTCACACTGAAACAATCAGACCGAAAACAGAATTCTTGCGCTGGGTCCACAGAAAGGTTTCTTTATTCAGGGTCCTCAGAAACTCCCGGAACAGCTAAATATATCCACGAAATTCTGCTGAGCTCTTCAAAATAATCTATCCGCCAGTTAGTTCTGTGTACAAATTTTGGGCCGTCATTTGACCCGGAAGGCCAATAAAGACAAACTAATCAGCTTATTCCTTGAATATAATGACGGTCCAATCTGCCCATCGGCCTCGGCCAGCCGTTTAGGCTGGGCACCGACTGACTTCAAAATCCTAAATGAGAAGGTATATCAAGTGACATCTTGTTTTAAAGGTCTCGCTAATAAAAGTTCATTACAGAAAACCAGAGCTCTCTAGGATCTACCGTTCACGAATTACGGGGTGGAACATGTGACCCATTCCCTTTGCGGCCACACCGAAATGGTACGTAAAAATGCCTAGAATAATTTTTTTATAATCCGAAATAAGTAATTTAGTAAAAAATAGTGTTCCAACAAGATGGTTGTCCCGCCCACTTCGACCGCAGAGTTCGAGCATTTTTAAACCAAAATTATCAAAACAGCTAAATAGGTTTGGTCTAAGAAGGCTCAATTTCCGCAGTCAAAGTGGGCATCTTTTTTACTAAATTACTTATTTGGGATCATAAAAACTTATTTCTAGGCATATTTACCTACCATTTCGGTGCCGCAGAGAGAATGGGTCACATGTTCCACCCTGTAATTCGTGAACGGTAGATTCTAGAGAGCTCTGGTTTTCTGTAATAAACTCGTCTTAACGAGACCTTTAAAAAAAGGTGTCACTTGATATACCTTCTCATTTAAGATTTTGAAGTCGGTCGGTGCCCAGCCTAAACGGCTGGCCGAGGCCAAACATTTTTTAGTATAAAATTAATCCCCCTATTATCTAAGGGATACGTGTTTTTGCGTTTTCTTATATTTTCAGCCATTTTCGAGATAGGGGGATGGGGTGAGACTTTATGGACACCCTGTATACAGTAACTACTTCATTATACTTTGATCTTTGAGGTAGCTTTCAGGCAGCCGCATACTCCACGATTATCTTATAAAATATTTGGTGTGAAATTCACGGGACTTTCCTTATCTATAATAAAAGGAAGAAAGTATAATAATTTTCTGAAATTTCGATGTCGAGTATTCAATGCTAAAACAAGTTTTGATGTCCCCGGAGCCAAAATCTCGGGTTTCAGCCATTGGTCCGTGTATTATGTTAGTATTTTTTAAATTTTATTTTGCCCAATCATTCGAATTTGTACCGAACTCTGGAATGGATGGTCATAATTTTGCAAACTTTGTCCTAAATTAAGGATTAAGATACCACCTAAAACTTTCTCGCTATAAGTTGATGTGTTGTCGCCACAAATTTTAAAAGATCTTGCTGAATTGGTAAATATATGCAGAACATGGGAAAAAATTGCGGTAGCTACTCCACCGCAATTTTTTCGAAGGAGTAGGGTCACAAAAGTTTGCAGTTAGTAGGGAGTATAGATCTACGCTTAGCTCCGCCCAATAATGTTTTCACCAATGAGAAACGTCAACTGCCAAAACTAATTGAACAATGGGGACTAATCCAAAAGTTGATTGAAATTTAGTAAATTAATATTTGCGCGTATTTACAACGTCAGACCGAAAGGACAAACTTTGGAATAAGGAAGAGAAAGTGTAGTACGGTTTTCCGTACCATTTATTTATACAATTTTTGGATCTAATACGGTATTTTTTTCGTGACGACTCCAAAAGTTCATTATTGAAAATAATAAACAAATAAATCGGAGTACACCTTCTCACATTTTCACGTTCAATGTGAGAATTTCATTCTTCTTTACAGGTCCTTTTAAGTAGATATTACCTCCTTCAAACTTAACTTTAATTTTTAATTAGGGGAGGGGGATATAATTTAATATCAAAGTTATTGTAATGAGTCGGATGATAGTGGCCCCTGAAACACAATAATTTTAAAAATATAAAATCTTCATATGACACTATTCCAATAATTATTATCTATGTTTGTGAATCAACTCCGCTGCTGAAATTGTGGGGAGATGTACTCGGATTTATTTTTAAACATTTTATCCACGTTTTGGAATAAAAGGGATAAATACGTTCTCTCTCTCCCTCATCCGTGTGTATGTGTACAACGGAATTGAAAATTATGTCTTTTTATATAAAAATTAAATGAGTAGAAAGTGCATTTTATATTTTGATATTGCTGTGTGATGTACGATGCAATGACTCTGATGTGTCTCCTCATTTGGTGATTTATACATTTATGATTGGTGAACAAAATGTTGTGGCAGAAGACTTCTTATTTACATTAGGATACTCCTTACAGCCAAGAGCATATCAATATAAATCGCTTATGACTTTTCACAATTGGTTTGATGAAAGGTCCCTCGCTTGCTCCTCACAGTATCCATAGAAACTCTCATTTTGCTCATTGGTTTGAAGCAGAGTTTAATGAGTATACTAAATAATACATCTCCTTTACTTCTACTGATACGTTCTTTGGAGCAAATTTAAAGGTCATCTTACTTAAAATAGAATAAAATTGCTTAATAATATTGAGAGTTTTAGTGTGTAGCACTTTAGAATAATAGTCACGAAGAGGTACCAAGTAGTCCAATAGGACACAAACACCGAGCTTCATTTTGATTGGACAAGACGTTTGAGATTTATCGAGAAACGAAAATTCCATGTCAATTCCTATTGACCACAATAACTTTACATATATCCCTTCAAAATGAAGAGAAAATACTAATAGAAAATACAACAGTGTGGTGTCGGATACCTAGATAACCAATTTAAACGTTAGGATTTACTTTACAATTTAAGGTAAAAAGGTGTATTGGCTCACTGGACCCAGCAATTTTTATCTACTAGGATAAACCGCTCCATTAAACTACCATTCTGTCAATATTGACAACATCAGAGCTTTCTTCAGCACCCACACTGTAGCAAATACTTCGATATGTATTTGCACGTTGATTAGCTGTCAAGTGAGAAGTGAGCCATATCGCCCAATTGGAGAATGGCTCTATTAGGATATTGATTTCAGTATAAGATCAGCATTATTAGAATCTATAAAGAACATAGTAAAAGGAATGCGTGCCAGGCTGCCAACATGGGTTTAACCTTGGTCCCTTTTGAAAGCGAATACAAACTCACGCTACAACAAGCGACTAATTCAAATGCAGCATTCATTTCAATCAATAGCCTGAAGTGCCGCGACTTTTATAGTCGCTTCAAAAGAACGACCTTCTAATGTGCCAAAAACAATAAGCCAGACCCAGCAGATAGAGTAGAGTTCTACTAAAAACTAATCATTACAGCAAAAAACAATTTATCGTTAATTTCCATTTTAGAAAGTTAAAAATTGAATAAATCTAGAACAAAGCACGTCACACAATATCACCAATAATGATAACAAATAATAAAACTACAGGGTGAAACAACCTGTTGCAGATGATAAAAAATAATAAAGCTACAGTGTGAAACAGTCAGTTGCAGTTGATAACAAATAATAAAGCTACAGGGTGAAACAGTCAGTTGCAGTTGATTATTACTGTCATCAACAGGACAATTCGATTTGCAATGAAGGGGGAAGTAGGCTGGTTGAATTTGCAGAAACTGAAAACTTCTTTCTGATGAATTCGTTCTACAAAAAGAAATTTAAAAGAAAATGGAGGAATGTAAAAGAAAATGGACATGGTGTAGGCCAAAGGGAAATAAAGCGGAGATGGACTTCATCGTCATGAACAAAAAACATGTATTTCAAGATTGCACTGTGCTGAAACAACTGAACTCAGAAAGCGATCATAGGATGGTTAGTGCAAGAATTATATTTAACACAAAACTAGAAAGAGAAAAACCAATACGAGAGCGGACGCTAAATTTTAAGGTACAGAAAATAAAATAAAAATCTATAGAATTTCAATCAGCAGTTCAAAAGAAGAAATTTAATATGAAAATAATCTGAATAAAATTAACGAAAAAATCAGTAACACTCTAAAAGGGCACAGCCATGAAAATAGCAGTATGAGAAGAAAGAAAGAAAAACAATAAAATGTCCGAGGAAACGAAGAAACTTATGGAAAAGGGGAAAGATCTAAAACTAAAATTGATGAAAAATAATTCGACACAGAAAAGTGAATATATAGAAGTTTGTAAACTTACAAGAAAGAAAATAAGTAATTAAGAAGGTCATAGAAAATACCAGAAGTCTCAATAACGCAAAAAAATAGATATGCGAAGGAAAGAAATAACCAGTGACAACGAGTAACGACAAAATCATCAAAGTAATAGAAACTTTTTACAATAAATTATATACATATGAATTTACGCCCATAAAAATGACGAAATAAAAAATATAGTAGAAGAAATGAAAGCAGGTAAAAGTGCTGGAGAAGATGGAATTACAATTGACATTATAAAGGAACCTTAGGAAGATTTCTTCAAGGTATTTGCAACTCTTTACAATAAATGTATGGAACACGTCGACATGCCAGATAACTGGAAGAATGCCATTATTTTTAAGAAAGGAGACCAAAAAGACATACGTAACTACAGACCCTGCCATCAATTTTTTACAAAATGTTTACAGCAATCATAACTAAAAGAATATATATAGATTTAGAAATTATGCAATCAAAAGAACAAGCAGGTTATACATTTAGCCATTGTCTATAGCAGTCTAGCTATACGTTGATGATTTATATTCAGTAAAGCTTTATGTTTTCTGAGTATCTCTTCATCAAGGACTATAAATTCCACCCCGTAGGTAAACAAAAGCTATTGAAAGTTTCAGTTATTATCCATTTCAACGGAAGACAGGTTTATAATATTGTTTGTAATGGAAACTTTTCATTATGGAACAGAAAATTGAAATGTAATTAAAAAAAATGCTACGGAAAACTGTACCACACTTTATCTTCCTTATTTCAATTAACTTTGTCAACATTCGGCTGTTGTCTCTGCTCCTTATTGAACATAATATTATTATTACCTATTTTTTTTTTTTTTTTCATCAAACACTTTGGTTGTTGTCGTCGCTGCTTTTTAATAAAATATTTATTTAATTGGACTTGCCCGCTTTCGGTTGTTGTCGCTGCTTTTTAGTAAAAATATTAATTTAATTGGACTTGCAGACTTCGGGTGTTGTCGCTGCTCTTAGTAAAATATCAATTTACTTAAATTCGGCAGATGTTGCAGCTCTTTGGTGGAAATAAAGATTTGAAATAGATTAGGCACCGTTCGGGTGTTGTCGCACCTCTTTAGTGGAAAGAAATATTTGAGTTAGATTTGGCAGCCTTTAGCTGTTGTCGCAGCTCTTTAGTGAAATCAATATTTGAATTATATTTGGCTGAAGGCTGCCGTCGCAGTTTAAAGTGCAAAAGAGGATATTTGAATTAGACTTGGCATCAGCCTTCGGCTGTTGTCGCAGCTCTAGTGAAATTATTATTTCAATTGGATTAGATCTGTGTTGGTTTTAAATCTCATCATAATTGGTATGATTTTGAATTTTTGGGCATTAAAGGGACCCCCGATGAAGGTGGAGACCGAAAATTTGTCGATGATATGATACAAATAGTAACTGTCTTACAAAATTAGAGCCCTTTTTGAGTAGTGAACCGAATTTCAGGTTTCGTGGCCGAAAGGACCCCCAGATGCAGATATAGATAGCTCCATGAGATCCAAACTTTGTCGATGATTGTTATAAAGGGTCTCTATTTTATATTTCTTCAAAATCGGGATTTCCGTTTGGGTTCTAGAGGGTAGAGAGTCAAACCAAAATGACCCCTTTTGACCCATAAATGGAGCCAAGAAGGTGCTATCTCTAATGTTAAGGTTTTGGCTCGAATTATGGCCTCAAGGAATATTGTGGCCAAATATCATCTAAATCGGACAAATAATAAAGGCTGTAGATGCGATTTTTACGGATGGGCACAATTTTTTCTAGACCCCATGTTTTGGAATGTAGTCGACATAATTCGTCCAGTAAAGTTAAAAAATAACATCCAAATTTTTCACCAATACAATACTTTATTTTCCTATACTTCTTATATGGGAAGATAAAGTAAAAATAAAAATGCTATCGACTGAATATTCATTTTCCACTCGAACCGTCCATGCACTCAGACTCTTAAATAGTGGGTCTGAATGTTGACTCTGACTTCAATAGAACATTAAGTTTATATTCTTATTGAGAAAGAATATTAAGTTTATATTCTTATATAAACTTAATATTAATTCTCAATAAATCCTCTTTCTCGAGGTTCACGCCTAGTCCTGGCTTGCAAAATATTATTGCACCTCTGAATTATCATTTCAATTTTGCCGCCATCAGCCACTACATCGTCGAAAACTGCATTGGAAAAGTGGGTTTAGAGGATAAGGGTGAAATTTTTATGGAGGTAACACGTATTTCTTAGAATTTTGATCCCGATTCCTAAAAGAACTTGAAAAAAGTTACGACCGTTTTGCTCCGGAGATGTTTCTCAAATTGTTCTCTTACACCATCAGTATAAGATCACATTGGACTATACAGCTTTACACTAATGAACTGAAATACGACACTGATAAAAATGAAAATGTACACTTGATGATTTTAACCAGACAAAAAACGTTAATTTAGTTTTTTTTTTCTGGTGAATGTAAAGGTGAGCTTTTAAATCAAAGATCAAAACAGGGATAGATATTTTAGACCCCTCTATAGGTGAGTCATACCATTTGAGGTGGAACAAATTCCAACAAAAGGTTTTTTTGACGGTTTTTGGTAGTGCTAGGTTTCCTTATTAAGGAAAAAAAGTTTACCTAAATGGGCCGCCCGGAAGTGCCCAAAGTCGGTCAAAATCCAATATGGTGTCCGTTTTTGGTGCCAATTTGGACTTTTTACTCGGAATAAGTTCATCTACCAAAAACCGTCAAAAAATCTTTTGTTCGGATTTGTTCCACTTTTTCTCGCATAATGACGACTCACCTACTATATCTATATCCACCCCTGATATTTTTTTTTTTAAAAAAAAATGAATAGGAATGTTATAGTCCTTATTTTATATGAACAAAATGTTTGTACCATTCCCATTTCCATTTAAATTTCTTAAGAAATAGGCACTTTTTGTCAATAAAAAAGTCACTTCCGGGGATGGAACCTGGATCTCACCATAACCATAGATTAGACATAGCCTCTATCCTATTCCCAGAGCTTTTCAAATATCAAAAATATCAAGCCGTTCAAAAGTTAAGGGGGGTGACGGGTCTTTCTAGATAAAAACACACTCAGGTAAATATTTACGTTGAGCGGTCAATGAATTCTATTCTTATCACAGTTCATGTTCTCATCAGCTGATATAACTCCGCACACCTTTGCTCCTTCAGTTCCCACATTATAATATAAGCTCACAGTAATAAATAAAAGAGAAAGTTCAGTAATCAAGCACACGCACACCAGCAATGCGCTGAACGGGTCAGGAAAAACTGCAGTACTTGATCTGCATCTGCTTAATAATTGTGTTACTATCAGAATTTATAAGACAGTAATAGCATTATAGTTATAGGCATAAAAAATGTAGCTACTGAGGACAGCAAGCCAGATTTATTAAGTGACGGTCCTAAGCCCGTGTGAATACTGTGAAGTTTTGGAGTTCAGAAGAGCATTCAGCCTTTAAAAACTCTGCTTCAAATATATGATGAAAGGTCATCAGCAAAATTAGAGATTCTACGCAGATCTTATGGGTACTGTTAGAAACAAGCAAAGGTTACCGTGCCAGGAAAGGGTACAGATAAAGATAGTAGACTACGAACAAAAGATTTTGGCATGGTAGAATTAAGGTAAGCACCGCCAACCCCAAATAGAATTGGGAAATGCAGAGTTAAAAGAAGAAGAAGAGCCGAAAAAATGCATCTAATAATCGATATTGGGTTATCCCGAATCCTAACTTCTACCCAAGTAAACGCCTGATAGCCGTAAATCCACGGTTAGATTTGGGCATGCAAAGCAAGAACGCGATAATCCCTTTCTCCGTCGCTACAGCAACATTAGTGTACACTCAATCCGCTGATATACCCATAGCATGTATCCATGCTAGGTATATCAGCCATAGCATCCCCGAATCTTTGTACACCAACGCTATATTTTTACCGATCCTCCGCCACATGGGATAAAACAAGCAAGTTGCTCACTTTCTATTCTATTCGTTTATGGTTCTACACATTTCGAATGTCTTTCTGTATGGGACGTGAGGGGCGGGGGAATAATGTAACCTACATGATTCCCAAATATTTTGATATTTTGATCTGAATAGTTTCAATGGCTCCACATAATGTCTGATATCATAAGGTCCCCTACTAACTATTCAATTCTTTGGCATTGTAAATAAGAATATCCGGGTGGTTGATGTTGATAAAGCTTGTACACGATACAGCCTCCGGGTTTGGTGATGTGTTCATATTACCAAACCGGATGGTTCATTCATTTGTGAATATCTAATTCTGCAATACTATCTCGGTAGCATTAGTGGTAGACGATATAGTTGTAAGACCCTCTGACTATTAAAGAGAAAGGTACGGGTCATGTCTTCGATTATCACGGGTCATAAATTAGAAATATTTTTCACTATTCGAAACATGGAAGGGACCAGGATTATCAACATCTAGTCTAACTGGTAAAGAGAAAGGCACGGGTCATGAATTACAAATATTTTTCACTATTCGAAGACATGGAAGGGGCCAGGATTATCAACATCTAGTCTGACTGGTAAAGAGAAAGGCACGGGTCATGAATTACAAATATTTTTCACTATTCGAAGACATGGAAGGGGTCAGGATTATCAACATCTAGTCTGACTGGTAAAGAGAAAGGCACGGGTCATGAGTTACAAATATTTTTCACTATTCGAAGACATGGAAGGGGTCAGGATTATCAACATCTAGTCTGACTGGTAAAGAGAAAGGCACGGGTCATGAATTACAAATATTTTTCACTATTCGAAGACATGGAAGGGG
>CM022881.1:18495680-18519531 GCA_012654025.1 Pachypsylla venusta | reverse complement strand
CAAGTTCATTGAATTACCATTAACAACTCTATGAAAATGAAATAGAATAACTTGAACCTCCTAATCCACTACCGTCTTCTCACTCTGTGATATCAAAGTCAATAATCTATGAGAACAAGCAAGTTCATTGAATTACCATTAACAACTCTATGAAAATGAAATAGAATAACTTGAACCTCCTAATCCACTACCGTCTTCTCACTCTGTGATATCAAAGTCAATAATCTATGAGAACAAGCAAGTTCATTGAATTACCATTAACAACTCTATGAAAATGAAATAGAATAACTTGAACCTCCTAATCCACTACCGTCTTCTCACTCTGTGATATCAAAGTCAATAATCTATGAGAACAAGCAAGTTCATTGAATTACCATTAACAACTCTATGAAAATGAAATAGAATAACTTGAACCTCTCAATCCTTGGTTAGATCTAGATCTCACTACCGTCATCTCACTCTGCGATATCAACGTCAATAATCTATGAGAACAAGCAAGTTCATTGAATTACCATTAACAACTCTATGAAAATGAAATGGAATAACTTGAACCTCCCAATCCCTGGTTAGATCTAGATCTCACTACCGTCTTCTCACTCTGCGATATCAACGTAAATAATCTATGAGAACAAGCAAGTTCATTGAATTACCATTAACAACTCTATGAAAATGAAATGGAATAACTTGAACCTCCTAATCCACTACCGTCTTCCCCCACTCCGCGATATCAACGTCAATAATCTCGTCTCATTCATTATCTCCCAGAACTATGTTGATTTATTATTTTCAAAAACGAGCCTTCGAACGTCAGCCATATCCTTTTATAAGTGATGTAGTATGTTATCCCCCCCCCCAAAAAAAAAAACACGTTGCGTAAAAAAAGACGTCAAGAGAAGCAATAATTAAAAAACAACTGATGTATTAAAAAAAAAATGTAAATATTCTACGTACATGACATTCCCTACTAAGTTCGCTTTCTTCAGTTGAAAACTCAACCAATTATTTCGGATTGCAAAATCAGGTTCTTGAACACTCTCGGTTGTTCTGATCTTAAAATATTCGAGGGACTGATAAAATTAAAACAAAACCACCATGATGTTGAACCAATGATCTCGGATTACAAAACCATGTTCTTGACCACTGCACACTCAGTTGTTCTGATATTCTAATAGGAAATCTAATATTTTAAAATCAGAATAACTGACTGTGCAGTGGTCAAGAACGTGGTTTTGTAATTCGAGATCATTGATTCAACGCCAAGATGATTTTGTTTTAATTGTATCAGGCCCTCAAATTATTCTGTTAAACAACCTGATTACAATGTTCTATATCTAAGCAAATAAGCATACAGTTTAGTCCTTTTCTTAACTAATTTAGTTAACCAGCCGGTTATAAAGCCCTACAGCATTTTTAATCGGGGAAAAAATGAAATAGTTGTTTAATGAGCTAATAATAGACCTGGTGCTATTCATTTCATGGGAACTGAGAACTGACAAGCACATATTTCATTGATGGTAACATCTTCAAGTTGTAGATTAGGGACTTTATAAACGTTCTTGATCTCTAAACATAACTTGTCAAACACCAAATTAAGAGAGTACACGTCAGTTTCCGTAAACAATCCAGCAACTTTTTAGTATTTTCTAAATTTGATTTTACCCGTTCCCGGTTTCGCATTCGTAACTCTAGAATGGCCAGCCATACCTTTGCAGAAACTGTCCTAAAATAAGGACTAAACAGGCACCTAAAACTTTCTCGCTTTGAGTTGATATATTGTTGCGACAAAATTTAAGATATCGGACTATGAATGTCCGATTTTGGAGAAGAAATTAGAAATTTGGCCGTAACTCGAAAACATATTTTAGTTCTGATAATTTTCCCGGGGTCGTAGACCATGATTTTGGGGGGGGGGGCATTCCCATAAATTTTTCGCTATCTTTTGATCTAGATCAATTTTTGCTACCGTTTGGGCTATGGTATTGTAACAGACACCCCTCATACAAAATTGATGCCATTTATTTTCTTCATGATTTGAGTCAAGAACTTGAGTGGTACACTGAAAATAAACTCCTTTGTAACATTTATTTCGATCGCCTTTGAATTTGCTCCAAAAGAACAACGAAGAGTTAAAGGAGTTGTAGGTAATACTATTTATTAAAACACTTAGCATTACCTATAAAGGTTTCAATATAAACCCTATTTGCATACAATAGAATCTTGATTTTGAAAATATTCGAGTACGAAGAGCTTTCTCCAATCTGTGCTGCACATAGTATAAGGAAAGTGGTTCTACATATATATAAATTGTTAATATTAGATACAGTAAGTAATGAACAGATTAAAAATATATGAACAGGTACTCTACACGTGCGCACCCTGCTCACCGCCAATATCACCCATTGAAAAAAATGTGCAACAGCGAAATAATTAAAACAAAGTATCAACACTCTACACGTGCACACCCCGACTCCCCATCGATGTCATCTACCGCAAACAACACCGACAGAGCAATGAAGGACAAACTAAAATCAAAATAAAGTCAGGTAGAGACAAAGAAAGGGTGTTTATATGGGGAAATTTTAATTATTATAAATATATTTGTAGTAGTCAGAGATTTTTTTAATTTAAAAATTATATATGTTTGTAGGTATGGACCGCCTCTTTAAAAATCTAAGGTTTCGACCTCGCAACCATTGTGCGTTCTCCGCCATCTTGAAAAGCCGCTCAAAAAGCTCCTCTTTTCAGGGTTCCCTCAATAACTCGCTTTCTGTGCATTCTGGGCGAATAGTTGTAGCAATTTATTGAAACGACAATTCAATTTCCAGCAATTTCAATTTACAAATTTTCCTGTAGGATGTATAGGAACGCTCCTACAGACGGCGCCGTTTTGGCGTAAAATGCTGCTATTGACAAAAATGAACTTTTATATTAATTTTTACCTTTCTATTTCCTAAACAAAACCTCATAAACACCACAATAAAAGTTATAGATATTTTAATTTTACACCGAATTCATAAATCAATCATGAGGAACGTTTTTGTGAAAGGTTCAATAACGAAAAAGAGCTGGTCGAAATGTGATTTTAGTTATTTTATAGATGTAAAATATCACCCAACATAGAGGAATTCAGCTTGCATTAAAGCCAATATATGATTTTGTTTGATGAGGTTGTTGGCGGTGGGGAGATTACAAAACTGAATTTTCGACCTCTTTAACTGAGGGGGGATTTTTAGGCGGCCATTTTACGCCAAAAAGGGCCGCCAAAACTGTATTTTGTAAATAACTCGAGAATTGTTTATCCGAAGAAAAACAATGTTCCAACTAAAAACAAGGCAAATAGAATTTCCTACAATTCAAGTCACTCATTTTCTCTGTGGGATGTATGAGAGCGCTGCTGCAGACATCTTCGCTTTGGCGGTAAAGGGCGATTTTGATTTTTTTTTCGTATATCTCGTATCACCTAAACATCACAATTAAAGTTAAATATATAACCTTTCAATTTTAATTCATATATACCTGTATTATAAATCCCATTTGATTTTAGCATTGTGATGAATATTATAGAACAACCCATTGGTGAGAATTCAATAAGAATTCCCATTCAATTATAAAAGAAAACCTAGATTTTATTTTACGAACAAAAGCGGCGCTAAACCTACTGGTCGGGTAAAAAAGGATGGATGGGGAAAAATAGTTTTTTTTTTGCCTAATGAGCACGACGCGGTACTGCACTAAATCATGAGACCTTCTGCTCATGCTTTACTGGTTTGACGCGGCTTTTATTAAAATAAATTCTAGTGTTATAATTATCTCTGTCACCCTTGGGTATATTCAGAATATCGGAAAAAAATTTGGCGAAAATCGGTTGAGTAGTTTCGGAGGAGTAGGGTAACAAATGTTTGCAGTTTTGGAAAATCATTCTATTTTCCTATAGATCTGCTGATTTGGTCGATAAAACTCGTACGACAAAGTTTACCACGCTGGAATATTTTCAGCAACATAAAGATCAATGTTTTTCAAAATATCCGCGTTTTTAATTTTTCGCATTAAAATTACTACTCAAGGGCACGATGCAATCAAGAGTGGTGTGATATTCACAAGAATATCTTTGTTTTAATGAAAAAAATGAAATTTCAAATGACTCGAATAATCAAAATTTTATACTTTTGGTGCACGAAAATTCGAGGAACAACGGATGGCTCCGCTCGTTTTTGTTTACGGACACGCCTGGTATTGCCAATGCTTCAGATTTAAGGAGTACTTTTATAGTAAATAAGGAGCGTTCTTTGAAGCCACATATTTTCAGTGTAGGATCTAGTAAATCTAGTTTACGCACTGAATTGAAAGTCATCCTGTAGTTTTAGTAAGGACCTGATTAGTTTAATTTAATAACTCAATATATGTCTTTTCGTGGAACTGGGCACCCAAGGTTTGTTGGAACCATCTATTGACATCATTACTGCGTTCTAACACATTCCTGTTTGTTAACACGTTGACTGACAAACTAACAGTCAACGTGTTAACAATGCGTCCTTGTGACATTCGCTTGTCAACAACAGATGGTTGATTAACACTTTACTGTGCGTTAACACGTTGACTGACAAACTGTCAGTCAACGTGCTAACAATACGTCCTTGCGACATTCTTTGAAGAAATCTTGCACATATTGCAAAAAAAGTTTTCGAAATGACGTATCATTTGATAGGGTCAAAATAAAAACCCGGGGTCCTCTACCCAAAAAGTCGACCCTGATTTCTTTCCATTATTATTTTCGAAACTAAAAATTAAGAATGACAAGAAAATGTTAATTTTGCTATTTTTTTTAGCAAAATTAGGGGGGCGGGGGGTATTTTGGAAAGCTTATTTTCAGAAGACAGTTTTTTATCACTTACTGTTTCGTGGAAAATGGTTTCAAAGTTGCAACTTTGGTAAAAGAGAAAGATGTTTTGTTTTCGCTATAAGTAAACTTATTTAATTCTAGATATTTTAAATGGGGTCATCTTAGCGAGTTTGGCAGGGGGGCGGGGGGGCTGGACTTTGTGTTATGGCCGTAACCAAAATTTTACATTTCTAAGTTGGGCCGTTCAAAAGTTAGAGGGGGGGAATTTAGGAACGCATTGCATTAAGAGTGTTGATAGCCCTCAAGAGTAAATATCACACGCAATACAAACAAAGCCAACTAATAATGTCAAATAGTTGAATTACCAAGTACCTGGTAATTATGTATTTTTTTTTACTTAACTTCTTATGAACGATACGGGGTGTTCACAAAATAATTTTCACAACTCGGAGGGCTGTAGCTTCTCAATCATCCACAGAGGCGAACATTGCACACAATTGCCAGAAGATCATAAAATAAGGTTCTGTTAGCAGCTCCTGTTCCAATTAATTCCGAGTGTAAGGAGATAACATCCTTACGAATTATAAAACAACCTCGCTACGTCTGTCTGCATGTGTGTTCGCGATAAACTCAAAAATTGCTAAACAGATTTTCAAGCGGTTTTACCAGACAGGAGGAAGTTCTAGGTGCATAATGAACCCAATAATATTGACCGATATCTTAAATTTTGTTGCCAAAACATATCCGCTCAAGGCGAGAAAGTTTTAGGTGGCCTCTGATAACGTTATAAATTTCATTTAAATGTAAGGTGGCCTCTTAATCCTTAATTTAGGACATGATTTTTGCAAAATTATGAATAGCCATTTCAGAGTTCGAATCAGGGATCAGGCAAAATAAAATTTAAAATAAACTAATTGTTTAGCAAAACGGGCAAAATAAACTAATGGTTTAGCCAAAATGGTAAGAGATATCGAAAAATGATGGAATGTCCCTCCCTCACCCAAACTATAGCCTGTGACCCCAGAAAACTCCCTCTTCGAGTTATTGCTGATTTCCTGATTTTCGTATGAGAAATCATAGAATACTATTAGCACGCAAACGACCATGCCTCTACGATAGCAAGGGAATCCACTAGTACGCTAGTACGAGTATTACAATAATTCTATGCAACAGTTTGCAGCTGCCATTGCTGAGGGCTAGGTGCGAGATACATCCACAGATATCTAAATGGTGGAGTGGATTACTCCTTATTGTTATCCCATCTGGGACTGAGTATCCCAAATCCAATTTGCGGAACAGTGGGGACCATTTCTGCATATCCTTAATAAACTTGTTCATTTTTTAATGTACAACGGGCTATCGCAAATTCTAGACTTCGCCCAACCATTTGACGGATTCAAGTGTATTTTGGAGGGGATGAACAAGGATGGATTGAGGACGCGACTTGACCTCTTATTTCTTATTGTTTTCTTAATGTTGTATTTTCTTATGTGAAAAATAAATCATACATGAGATTTTGAGAAGTTACTTGTGACATTCTCACGGTTCGAGTTGACTTGATGGTGCAAAATATAGTACTGAAAAAAATATTCTGGAGGTCTATGTCAATTATTAGCATCCAAGATTAGATGTAAACCGATCTCTCCGTAGCCGAATTGTTAAGAGCATTGACTCTTGGTCCGGAGGTTGTGGGTTCGAATCCCATCCGTAGCGAAAATTTTCTGATCGAATTTTATCGTTTTCGAAATGGCATGTCTGTGAAAGGAGTGTCCTGAAGTAATGGAAAAGCGGTTTCGGGGCATAACTTTTTTCGAAAAAAAAAAAAAAAAATAGATGTAAGAGGACATTTAAAATCTTCAACATCAAAATCAATTTATTTAGGGCTGCAGTCTCCTACATCTGGTTACCAAGAGAAACGTGTATTGCTATTGATTGATAGAAATAATTCAACAGCCATGGGAAAAGACACATAAAGGCCCATTTACACTGCCCGAGCATTTGTCACGAACAGAGGTGACGAATGAGCATTCGTTCGAGGCTCAGGCAGTGTAAACAGTCGTCGCGAGTCGATCATGTTCGAAGCGAATGCTCGTTAGTGCTCGAGCCAGATCTACGCGATGTGGGTTTAACTTGATCGTCAGAAATGCTCCAGCAGTGTGAACAGAATGCTCGTTTGTGTTCGTGCTCGTCGAAAACTGGCGAGCAACGATCACGAATGCTCGATGCTCGTGTATGTTCAGGCAGTGTAAAATGGCCTTTAAATATCAATTTTTGAGGGGGGCAAAGGTAATTTTTTTTTTTTTAGCCAGTAAAATTAATAATAACGCGTTCAGAACCTATATCAAATACAGGAACAATTTGGATTTTGCAAAATAGGTAATTTGATATACATCATAGCCATGGAGTATGTTGGTACGTGAGAATAGTATTGGTCATTATAAAGACGGAAAATACAAAGTTGTGTGAAGAATTCAAGCTGTACGTCATCATTCACAATAAAATAGTAATTGCTGATTACAAGACACTTATCGTTATCTCAAGTACTGACCTTGCAGGGAGAAGTACGTAACACATAGGCCTGACATAAATTTAAAATTTCAAAACACACTCAGAGCTGACATTAAATCAGTACTTCAAAACAATTACCCTTAGGGCTAACATGGCACCATGTTCCAATAGATACCACAGTCCGAACGGTAGCACCAGATAGCGAAATCTTGGCGGGAATCCAAAATTGATGGTCTAGTAACTCTAGTAGAGCAAGAAAATTATCAGAACTATAAAAATATTACACCGTTTTCACTCAAATATCCTATATATTGACCAAAGTTGGCAAGTCACGGTCCGATATCTTAAATTTTTTCGCGACAACATATCAACTCAAATTAAGTAAAATTTATGTAGAGTCCATAGTTTGCAAAATTATAAGCAGCCATTCCAGACTTACGAACTCGAAACCGAGGGTGGGGCAAAATAAAATTCCGAAATTACTAACCAACCTGACGAACCACATCAAGCAAAACGCTAGTTTTGCAACGCCAAGAAAAACAAAACGAGCGTGGTATAAGTGTTTAGCGAACTTAGTTTGTCAGTATCTTTACTTTCAATTCTGACTGTTTTTAACTAAACTTAACTATTAAATTGAAAAAAAATTATGTATCAACTACAATTAATTTGATGAGCCACGAGCTTTTTCAGTTACGACATTCTGAAGTGAACTGAGTTCACTTGAGAATGTCGTAACTGACGAAAGCGCTCGTGACTCATCAAATTAATTGTAGTTGATACATAATTTTTTTTTTTTTTTTTTTTAATTTAATATTTCATAATGACTACAAACATCCTAAATACCATCTCTAAATTTAATTAAACTTAACTAAACACCATTAGAGAAAACAGGTCCTAAAACCATAAAAGTTGGTCGGATTGTCTGGTTTCATTCGATTTCCTGATAAAAACACATTATGTCGTTGAAATTTCAGTTGCTACTAGGAAAATTTCTAGAGCATTAAGGGAAAATACCATGTTAATTCCTATGGTACAACTAGAAAGTTAAACTGTATGGGATACAATATACATTTCAAATAGCTAGTCAATGCTACAATAATGGAGAAACTAAAAAAACTACTGGACCAAGTTTGAAAAGTCTACCAGCGAGTAACATGGGACATATCTTATTTAAATTATTTAAAAAAAATATGATTCGAGAACATTCAAAGTTATTCCGACGAATTTTTTGAGATTCAATACGTATACCCTTCAAGAATTTGGAACATATATTTTGTGGGTGGAGCCACGTGGGACCGCTATCTTAGAAAATCGTTTTTGCCCAATATTTTGAGAACCGCTCAAAATATTGCGACGAAACTTTTTTCAAGATACTATACGTATGTCCCTCAATGGTTTCTAGTCATACATTTTGTGCGCGGGGCCGTTCGAACCGGCATTTTGGAAAATAAGTTTCCCCAAATTTATAAGAAGCGCTGAAGTTTTTGCATCGAAAATTTTGTGAGATTCGCCGTGCCGCACAAATATTCGAATTATTTCGAATCATATTTGACGAAATCATCAGATATTCTGATTATTTCGAATCATATTTGACGAAATCATCAAATATTCTGATTATTTCGAATCATATTTGACGAAATCATCAAATATTCTGATTATTTCGAATCATATTTGACGAGATCATCAAATATTCTGATTATTTCGAATCATATTTGACGAGATCATCAAATATTCTGATTATTTCGAATCATATTTGACGAAATCATCCGCGTCCGGGTTAAACCAATTTTTCCACCCGGAATATAAAATAAAAAATCAATTAATTTAAGAAAGATAAATTTTGATGTTCTTCAGCCTAACAGCCTATAGCGACGGAAAACGCATTCCGGAGTAGTTTATATAAAACTTTATTAATGAACACCAGAATGAACTGGAAAATATTGGAACAATATCCGATCACAAAAGTAAGTTGATAATCTGTGTAAAGACTGGATAATTGATTACAATTAATTGATTTTATTATTTTCATTTTTAGATTTAGTTACTCATATTGTTAATAACTGTTAATTTTAGTTTTATTTTGTCACTCCCTAAGAAGCTACCATAGTAGCTTGGCGTTGCAAAACTGGCGTTTTGCTTGATTATGTTAATATATATATATATATATATATACTACCCAATATTACTCCTAACATGTTCTACACAGCTTAACAAACCGATACTACTCTCTACACGTTCTACACAGCTTAAAAACCTGATACTACTCCCCATGTTCTACTAACTACAAACATGTAGCTAGTTAATAAGTAGGCATGTAATCTATGGGTGGTATGTTTGGATTGCGTTAAAAGGGATGATATGAATATACTAATCTAAAAATCACATTTATTCTCATTTCGTTCTCTCAGCTAGTAGGTATTTAATCAAAAGTATATAATCCTACCTCCGCATGAATTTGAAATCCATGTCTGGATGCAATTTTTTCTGCCTCATCTCTTCCACCATGAATATGAGCCGCCCATTGCGAAGTAAACATTGTTGAACAGTTAGCAAAATATACAATTTGACAAAATAGAACTATAACATTTTTTAAAAAAACCGCCATTTTTTTAGGAACACTCACGAGCCGGCACCACAAAAAAATAGCAATGGTTATTTAAAAAAGAAGAAGAGAAAGGGTTTTGAGATATAAATATTTAGGTCTTAAATTTGATCATGAGTTATTATTTTATACAAAATAGGTAGATAGATTAAGAATTTAAATTAATAAAATATAGGAAGTCATTTAATTTATTTAAATAAAAAATTATTCAATTTTTAGGAAGCATGAATTTTAAAGCTACAATTAAATTAGATTTCTGTATTATTTTGTATTAACTAAGTAATTAAATACATTTTCATAATAATCATACGTCCACAATTATAATTAAGTAAGGAGGCTTTGTTTAGGTATATCTGTTTGGGAATTATATTTTTATAATTTATTAAAGCTGAACTAATATTGCACAATACAAGGAAAAAATAATATTTTTGTTTCACGTCATTCTTATTTAAATTTCTTTTGCATATATTTTTAGGTAGGTATTGATACTACTTTAAAGATACTTTACGATTCTTATGTTGATGTTTGTGTTAACGTGACCACAGCAATACTGAAGATTACGAGTCCAATCTGAAACAGAATAGAAAATCATTGAAAATTATTTTACAATCTATTATTGGTATTTGTGTTAACATGACCACAGCAATACTGAAGATTACGAGTCCAATCTGAAACAGAATAGAAAATTATTGAAAATTATTTTACAATCTATTATTGGTGTTTGTGTTAACGTGACCACAGCAATACTGAAGATTAAGAGTCCTATCTGAAACAGAATAGAAATGCATTGAAAATTATTTTACAATCTATTATTGGTGTTTGTGTTAACGTGACCACAGCAATACTGAAGATTACGAGTCCAATCTGAAACAGAATAGAAAATCATTGAAAATTATTTTACAATCTATTATTGGTGTTTGTGTTAACGTGACCACAGCAATACTGAAGATTACGAGTCCTATCTGAAACAGAATAGAAATTCATTGAAAATTATTTTACAATCTATTATTGGTGTTTGTGTTAACGTGACCACAGCAATACTGAAGCAATATTGTAATGAGGGATGCAAAAAAATGAATAGAAACAAACTTGTAGAAAATTTAGATGGCTCCAATTTTACCGAGAATACTTTGCACCCTACAAGTAACCGTTTTCGAGATATAGGGGAAAACTTAAAAAAAGTGACCTTCGCCACGCCCCCCTGCATTTGGCTCACCCCCAGGTCCGGGGACATTTAGTATGTTTATCTCCTGACCACACTAAACAAACTTCTGAAAAAAGTCCTTAGTTTCCAGCCAACGCACTCTACAAATCATTCGTTGACTGGACTACAAGGACCATTAAAACCTTTTCGGTAACCTCAGATCAACCTGTTTGTACCCTATTTTCAAATCTGAATCTAGAAATGGGGGAAAAAATGATTTTAAGAGCAACATCGATACAACGACAACAAATAGGAAAGTAAAGATCGTAAGATCATACCGAAGCGAGTTATCGCCAAAACAAAACTTTTCAGCGGTACAATTACACAGCCCAAACTGTAATAAACGGTGTTTTTGAAGTTGGTACAAATTTAAAAATGCAGTAAAATGTTTAATTTTATTCCCAAACAATATTATTTTTGCAAATACCTGGGGATGTTTCTATGTACGTATGAAAAAGTTTATCCGGCATATATCCACCGGCACAGGCAAGGCGCTGGATGATGCGGTCTATGAAGTTTTCGATGACGCGCTCGCGACCAAGCAGATACCACATGTGATATGCTCTATATGTTATCAAATTCATGTCCACTCTGATTGTCATGTGTGGAGGGTCGCGCTCGCGACCAAGCAGATACCACATGTGATATGCTCCATATGTTATCAAATTCATGTCCACTCTGATTGTCGTGTGTGGAGGGTCGCGCTCGCGACCAAGCAGATACCACATGTGATATGCTCCATATGTTATCAAATTCATGTCCACTCTGATTGTCGTGTGTGGAGGGGCCCCAAAGGTTATAATTTTATTTATCACACATGGCCTTTATCAGTAAATGCGTATGCAAAGTACCTACCTACATTTTAAAAAATTTTACATGAAAGGCACAATTTTGTAATTATGAGATGCATGTATAGGTAAATAGGTATGTTTATGTGGTTGAGTAGGTCGCCCAACATACAATGTCACAATTCACACACGCGTTGGGTCTGCATTCATATAAATGCTTTTGTTGTAATTTGAATTTCAAGCATTAGTTATACAGGGTGTCCCAGAATGGCCGGTAGCACCCCCCCCCCTCCTTAGCTTTTGAACGGATTGGAATTATTCAATATTGAAAAACTCTTAAAAAGGGCCATGGCCAGTGAAATGTATATGGTGATCACGATTCAGGTTCGACCCCCGGAAGTGACTTTTATTGAGAAATTTTGCCTAAAAGGAAAACAGTAAGTAAGTACTGGAGACTTGAAATTCTTCTAGAGAGTCCAATGCATACAATGATTAAAGTCGGGTGTACCGTTGGCGGCATGAAACTCAAGATTTGAAACCCAAATCATGAAACTCAAGATTTGGGCTCTGGGGACCTCAAAACGTGTTTGCGCATTGAAAACTCGAAATCAAAAGATTCCACCCATTACAATACGTTCTTTTTTTATATAGATAAGGAAAGTCGTGTGATGTTCACACCAGATTCCTAGTATATATATTAAATAGATCATTATATTTTGAATAATTTTATAATTCAAAAGTTGAGATTGAAATTAAAAATCTCAAAATGAAACTATGCAGCAAAGAATAAAGTTATGGAAATTGCTTCATAATTTTCGATGGTAGTCGGAATAAAACTCGAAAGTGTTTGCTGCTAATTTTTTTAATTCTCATAATACGTCTAATCTTGGAGGCTAATAATTGGCATACCCCCCCCCCCCCCCCCCCNCACCCCCCCCCGCCCCCCGGAACCTTGCAAATCACTGCAAATAATTAAGTCGGTAAAATAATCATATTACAGAGTTGCTTTTTGTATTACTTTACACCATCGGCGCAGATTTACTTGGACCATTAAAATGTACCATTCAAGTAACATCTCAAAATCTCAAGTAAGACCTATTTCGCTACAGAATTGGATTGGAAGAAAAAAGAGAATGACCTATTAAAAAGAGTATAATTTAATACTTTCCAGGTACTGGTACGATTCTAGTGGCCAGATAATACTATATCAATACCTATCAAGCATAAGCAATTGCCATTAATTCTGTTGAAAGATATCGTAGATTCTTATAAGAAGTCCTTCTCGTAATGATTACGTTGCTGAATTGGCATTTGAACATCATGGGCCAGATGTATTGTCCGATTGACAAAATTTGTAGGTACGATAAAATGTTTTAAAAAATGGAAGAAATATCCAATCCAACATTTTTTAGTTTGACCTAACCATTGTGAATAAATTCTGTTATTCTCACTGAATTTTGAAACTATTACCTATTGAAATTTTCAAATTGAACGTACTCTTTATTTCTGTTTTGTATGAATAATTAATTAAATTGATGGAGATCTCTCAAATAATTATTAAGTGTAATTATTTAAATTTAAAATATCATAATAATTGAAAGGAAAAAAGAACATGGTAAGAAAAGTGTTTACAGTGTCCAACAGAAATGTACTTACCTTAAAAAGGAAGACCTAAATAAATTGTACAATGACTTGAACAATTAAAAATAAACTAAACTAAATGAAAGACAAAATATATTAATTTTTTAAAAAATATCGTCCAAAATTGAGTTATCTTTTCTAGAAAATTATTTTGACGAGAGAAACAGTCATAAGTCTTCACCCTCCACTAGACTCGTAACTGAACTCACAAACTCGCCCTACTCACGGCCTCGCACTGACTAGGAATGTAGCGATATTATCGATAACGATAAATATCGAAATTTTCTTTCGATATGTCTGATATTTATATCGATTATCAGGGTTCGTTAATGACACTTCCTACTCTATTCTATTCTTTTTTTTAAAAAAAACTAGGTACCTAGATTATTTTTTTACCGTTTTATTGGAGTTCTTCTTATCAGAGGATTGTAGAAATTATTCTCTTTTAGCAACAGAGATTATATAAAGAAACCCGCTAAAAAGCGTCATTTTTGGCGGTAACTTGCTTCCACTTGAACTTTCGATTTTTTCCTTTCTTATTACACACCTTCATACTAAAAGGGATCTGTGTGCCGAATTTCAAGTCTCTAGCTTAAGCCATCGTGGAACTACGTTGATTATCAGTCAGTATACCAACTGGGCTTTGCGTTTTATAAGTATAGGTTGGGTATGACACATGGCAGAAACAATGTGGCAAGTTTAAAAATTTTTTTTTTTTTTAAAAAACTCGCTTTTTATGCCGTCATGGGTCCATGTTGGACTATTATACATACGCAATAGAGGTATGGCCGTAAAATGTTTCCTAACCTCTCTAATTGGGTTAAAATTGGATATCAAAAATTCATGCCGCATTACTCCTGCCCGGTACCAAATCCTTCAAGGTTTCTTATCAGCAAATCAGCTGCTTGATTTACCAATGGCCGCGATTTTGATTTTTCTTTAAAAATAGGCAGGCACTTTAGGTCCGGTGCTAACAAAAGCCGAGTTTTAAAACACTCTAGTTTGGGTATTGTATTAACACAGGTTGACACAGTGTTAGATAAAACTCCCTGAAAACACGTCGTGGTAGGATCGGGCCTTAGGTACTTATTTTTTTAAAAAAAATTAAAATACATAGATGAAATTTTCATTAAGATTTTTTGTATGTCCCCTTCACAAATATCTCCTAGTGTGTAGTGTAGAGATCACAGAACATACATAACGTAAATTCAAAGGTACAGATCTTTATTTTACTACTAAACGCAATCTAGCGAGTGTTCACATGTAACAGCATGAGTTTCCACACTTTCTGTTCCATTCGTTATGGTAACGGTCTTAAATAAAATTTTCACTTTTACAAACTTCACAGGTAAGATTATTATGTTCTGAAACCGGGGAGGAGTGTCTGACAACTCTTTGAATTTTTTAACTAATTTTAACACAATTAAAGAGGCCATAAAACGTTTTTACGGCCAATGCGTCCCTTGCGTATGTACCTACAACTGTCCGAAATGGATCCACGACGGTAAATAAAAAAGCGAGTTTTTTTTTTTTTAAAAATAATTAATTGAAAAGGTTGCCATACACTCCTCCCCGGTTCCAGACCCGTTATGATTATTATTATTATTATATTTTGTTTTCGTTCTTTAGCTTTTTACTTACTTCAGTAAGTTCTAGGGATGGGATTTTCGATTCACCTAGGTGAGTCGATATGAGTGGATCGACTCACAAATATGAGTCGACTCTATGAATCGACTCTTGATCTCGACTCGCATCGAGACAATTTTCAAAAACGCCTTATTTGATCAAAAGACATAATAAAACCAATTGACAAAAAGGGCATCTACATATAAACGTCCCCAACTTCGGCGAATACATTAAAAAGACATCACAAACAAGGGCGTAGCCAGCATCTGGCCTAGGAGGGGGCAGGTGAGATCTTCATGTCGGGAGGGAGGGGGTGGGGGTCGATAAAGTAAATCGTTACTTATTTAATAATATACCCCAGGTGTAACTGATGATTAAGTTATTGGGGGGGGGGCGAATCCAGGGCCCGAGCATGTGGTTGATGATCCCTGGATAGTTACAAGTATCAGTAACGTCCCAGGAAGTAGTGTAGTAATATTTTAATACCACATGAACATCAACTGCGATCTCCCAATGGAAGAAAAAGTATTTTTATTCAGACCTCTGAAAAACGTTACCTCCTGGGGGCACTAAGGCACCTCTGGAGCCACCGCTAGAAGCGACAGCACGCGAGCCGGTAGTGATCGCAGGGAGACAAGAAGAATGCGGCAGACTGCGACCGCGATACCCGAAAACAATCAAAATGCCGACACAAATGATAACAGTCCAAACGATACGACAAGGTTGCCACAGTTACATTTGATTGTTCACAGTAGGGCTGTTGGATTAGGGACAAAATGCGGCATTTATCGTATTTCGGTGCTTGATGACTTTTTTGCTTCCAAAAATCATTTTATCTAGTGTAAATTTAAGTTGCCCCTTCCGTGCTGCATACTCTTGGGAATTTCTAGGGGGGGGGGCAGCTGCCCCCCCCCCTTCCTACGTCCATGATCACAAATCACAATCAATCGTCACCAGAATAAAAGAACATTTCCTTCAGTAAACAACAAACACCATCCACTCGTGAGTGAGTCGATGGTGTGTTAACTTGTGAGTCGATTCATGAGTCGACTCGTGGATGACTAGCCCATCCCTAGTAAATTAATAAGTTCAGTACTTCAGAGTCCAGATTCAGTTTTAGTTGTTTTTGTTTACTAGAATTACTAGTTTCCAAAACGAAAATTTCGGAGAGAAGAGCGAACTAAAATAAATATATCGATCCGAGACTATTTTAATTTAAAGAAATAATTTTCACTCCAACCAATAAATTATTGTATTTAAATGTATTAGATTGTTTTTTTTTTTTTTTAATTAAATAATTTTGTTTATCATTATTTCAGTTATATTTTTATCTGGGGAAAAATAAAACATTTATTTTATTTTTCATTTTTTTAAATATAAACGGATTAACGGTTCTATGCATGTTTTTTATATTATTAAATTATTATAGTTAATATTATTTTCTTTTACAGCCCAGTTTTTTATATACCTATTATTCTATAGATACCTAGGTAGGTTTAGAATATTATTTTTTTAACGTGAAGTGATAAAAGGAATTCTTATTTATGTATGAATTTGAATTTTCTCAAATACCTATACTATGTTGTATTTTAGAGGAACTTCTCTGAAATCTAATTTATAAAAGTTGCAGTCCCGGGATTGACTGAATCTTCATGCTTTCTATTTATACCGGCTTTTTCAAAGGTAAGAACTATAATACCTAATTTAATTTACAAGATTTTTTCTTTTATATTTTGATGTCTCCCTGGCGGAGTTGTACATCACATTCAGCTTGCACCAAGGAGGTTCCGAGTTCAATTCCTGAACGGGTCAAAAATTTGAAAAAGTTTTTTTTTTTAATTTTCTACTTGGTCTGGTTGTGCTTGGGGTTAACTTAGCCTCCTGAGGACAAACGAGTAGCTATGGTAATAGCGCCAAGTGTTGTCATTATAGGGTAAAAATTATTAAAAAGTGAGGCTTAGTGCTATTGAATGTTGAAAGTACCTTGTAATGATATGATGCCCACAAACATTGTGACACAATAACACAAAGAAATTTACATATTTCTTAATGAAGTAGATATCTATCATCCACTTCATTAAGAACGTTATCAACTTAGCGGGCTACGCGGGTTCATTTCTACAGCCATCACAATTTTTAAGTTGTAAATTTTTACACCAAAGTTTTGTACGGAATTATCCTTTTTATCAAAAAAATTGCACCTTAACAGTAACCCGAGGAAATTACTTTTTTGTTTCGGGGGGCTGTGGAAATGCTAGACCCCCACTTTTGAAATTGTATTTTTTTTTTTTTACCCCAAAGTTTTGTGCTAGTTTTGTACCGAATTGTGCTCCTTTTAAAAAGACAGCATTTTAGTGGCGAGACCACATTTCCAAATCCCCCATCGACTTTTGAAATTGTAAATTTTGGTTTCACCGAAGTCTTGTGCTAGGTTTGTACTGAATTGTGCTTACTTGTATTTCAAAGGAAACCCGATAAAATAGGTGGGGGCTACCATTTCCACAGCCCCCTCAAACAAAAAACCTATTTCCTCGGGTTACTAAAGGTAACCCGAGGTACAATTTTTTTTTTAAAAAAATCACAATTCGGTACAAAACTTGCACAAAACATTGGTAAGAAAATCAAAAGGGGAGGGGCTGTGGAAAGTGGAAATGCTGGCATTGTCAGGAAAATGCTGTTTGCCGCTTTTCCATTTTTTTTTGTAAAAAAAGTTTTCAAAATTTTGTAGAGATTTGAAATTTAAGAATCCTCTTACTATGCAGTTACGAAATTACCTACCTAGGTATATATAAAAAAAAGCAAGTTAAAGCGGAGACAAGTTATCACCAAAAACAAGTTTTTTTTGCGGTATCTATAATATAAAAAATTGGGTATCTAATATAAAAAAAAAATCCGAGGGGATATTTTCGGGTAATAAGATATTTTTCTCCGGCTCTGGGGTGACCTCCTCACGATTTGGGGGTGACATCCTAACGACCCAAGTCCACATGAATTGATGGTGTTAAAATATAATGAAAGCTTCGTTCTGATGTTTTCTATATTTCATTTTCAAAAAGTGAGATGAAAAGTGGAAAATTGGGAAGACAACAGGAAACCACCCTATACATCAATTCATTCCTTACACAAAGTAGTCTACCTGAAATGGAGACTAGTGAAAACCAGGTGCTTAACTGTCATAATGATGATGATGGATGTAACTGTGATAGAATGCGTTCCAGGTCGTCCCGGTACACAGAACCGGCCATCGTGAGGACGAATTAGTAAATGTCCCCTTTTGAGTAATTAATTTCCACATATTGCCTGTGAAGACAAGTGCTTTCGCCATTCCATGAATTTTCTCTCTTCTACAGACTAGCTCTACAGCACACTATCGCACTACCTACTTTAATGTATGAATAGTACTTTAGAATATGCATTATGTATTGCTGATTTTTTATTCGATCGACCGCTAGATATATAATTTTATTGAACTTGATTTCAAAACCGGTTTATTCAGTTTTGTGGCAACAGAACTAACTTATCATTACAACTTTCTAGAACTTCGAACTAGTTTAAATTGACTCAGTGAGATAAAGTTAGATTTAGAGCTTCAAGTACACAATAGTGTCAGTAGTTTTTTATATTCGCTCTTTCCTGTACAGAGTACACTTTTTTGAAAATAAAAAATTTGATGAGATGGGCTATAAGCTCTTCCCTATACATCATGTCGTTTTGACAAAATTGCGCTTGTTTCTAAAACTAGAGGCCAATATAAATATTCTATTGTGTGTCCCAATCATTCGCTATGGGCAGAGACGATTTCCTAGCATTCTAAACAGCGGTTCCTGTAGGGACCATCATACAACTGGGTACAATTTTATTTAGATGTGGTTAATATGTTCTTATAGCTGCGCTGCACTTATTATTAACATGTTAGGTATCAAAGAAAATGTTATTGTTCACACCAGATTTGTGGTGTGAATATACATTCATTCAATAGTGGCATCATCGTATCCGATGGTAGCCAGATGTATGAGACAGCAGCTCTAGATAAGTTGTAGTATACTGCTTATGTTTTTATTTGTCATCATACATCCGTTCTTGGAGGCTGATAATTGACATGGGCCCCCAGAACCATGACAATCACTGCACTATAATTACGTCAGTAACATAAGAGTTATAAACATAATGATATTACAGAGTTGCTTTCCGCGTTATTTTACACCATCAGCTCAGGTGGACTCGGCCCGTGGGGATGTCACCCTCATGTAACTTCTTACAATCTCAAGTATGATTTACTTTTCCTCATGGAAAGTTAGCAAGTCATATATGGATTGGAAGAAATTACGCCTTCGGTAAAATATTCATAGATATTTTTTTAGTTTTTAGACATCGAGGCCAAATGATGGTCATATAAATGAGTGAGTTCTTCAGCTCACAAAACTGCTAGGTACTACTACTTTAACTAAGATACTACTTTACTACTAATTTAACTAAGACACTACTTTACTACTACTTTAACTAAGATACTACTTTAACTAAAGATTTTTCTGCGATTTTACTGTAATCAACAACAGCTACTCAATTGACCTCAGTGTTAGTAAGGATAAAGCCAAGTGTTCCCGGGCGGGTTCCTATCTGAGTACGCACCACGACCAACGTTACTCCACTTCACTGCTTTCTGATCTGACGTGAACTGTTGTCTGCAATAAATGGTTGGCTTCAGACATCTTATAGTATTTACATCTGTGAGTCAATTGAAACTACTTGGTAAAGCTGCTGGTACCTGGTACAGGGTACAGAATCGTGGATTAAATTAATTTTGCGCTATTGACTCAGCAGAACAAAGTAATTCTGTACCTCTTGTGGCAGTTCGAAATCCTTGACCCAAAGAACAGTCTGATACACCTAATAATTATAGTAATGAGGGTACTTATAGGCACCACTCTATTGTTTGTTTTTCTGATTTCCCCATAATAAGATTGTATTAAAAAATAGCTAATTTACCTATTTTATCTAATTGACCGAACCAAATCACGTACTTCTTTAATTTGGCATTCATTTTTAGGGTTCCGTATACTTTTTATGGGGTACAAGAAATATTTTGTCGACTCTCCAACAAAAGGGGATTACAAAATACCACATAAGGATATTGGGGCTGAGTCCACCTGACCTAATGGTGTAAAACAATGCGATAAGCTATGCTCCGGTACTAACACAATGGAACATGCAGCATAACAAGAGATTATGCAGCGTGTTTTAGTACTGAAGAGAATGCAAAAGGCAACAGTAAACCACCCTATCCAACAACGATTTCCTTGGAGAACAGTCTACACAAATTTAATTGAACCCATATGGCTGTGACTGTGACAAACTAGATACTTAAAATTTGAAAGACTTAACTCGATGATACTCCGAAGGTATGAAAACTGTCCCCGAAAGATTGTACATTGCCAAAAAGTTGCCCAGCGAAAGAGGCGAAAGATATAAAAAGATCTGGGATAACTAAACTGATCTATCCTGAGCGTTGCAGAATATGTATTAACCATCCACCTTTGGAACCCTAAATATATGACTGAGAATGACGAAATCTTGGCACACAATTAGACCCCAATTGGGACCTACATACCATATTTCATCAAAATCGATCAACGGTAAGTGGCAAACGTGCCGCTCACAGCAAGGAGGTCCGGGGGAGGGCCGGACGGTGCGGCAGACGAGTTGATTCCATATTTGTGGGTATCACGAGTTGATTCAATTTTGGATTCTGCGTACTGTCGATATCGATTCCAAAGGTTAATCATTGAAAATAATAACCAAACAAGACCGAAAGTTGAACTGGAAGCAAGTTGTCTCCCCAAAAAACGACGCTTTTTTCTGAATATCTACAACTATACAGCCCGCACAAATATTCAGGAAAAGTTCCTCCAAAATCATACTCAAATCGTTCAAAAAAAGGAACATGTGACCCAAAGGGAATGGGTCACATGTTCCACCTCTTAAAAAATGGTACGTAAAAATGCCTAGAAATAATTTTTTATGATCCCAAATAAGTAATTTAGTAAAAAATAGTATTCCAACAAGATGGTTGTCCCGCCCACTTCGACCGCAGAGTTCGAGCTTTCTTAGACCATAATTATGAAAACAGCTGGATAGGTTTGGTTTAAGAAGGCTCGATTTCTGCGGTCAAAGTGGGCGGGACAACCATCTTTTTTACTAAATTACTTATTTGGGATCATAAAAACTTATTTCCAGGCGTTTTTACCCACCATTTCGGTGCGGCCGCAAAGGGAATGTGTCACATGTTCCACCCTGTAATTCGTGAATGGTAGATCCTAGAGAGCTCTGATTTTCTGTAATGAACTCGTCTTAACGAGACCTGTAAAACAAGGTGTCACTTGATATACCTTCTCATTTAAGATTTTGAAGTCAGTCGGTGCCCAGCCTAAACGCCTGGCCGAGGCCAAAAAATTTTTAGTCTAAAATTAATCCCCCTAAAATCTAATGGATACATGTTTTTGCGTTTTCTTATATTTTCAGCCATTCTCGAGATACGGTGGGTGGGGTGAGACTTCATGGATACCCTGTTTAATATCTTTGTATTTCAGCCAAACTGTTCTCTGATCAGATTAAAATTAAAAAAAAAAAAATGGTTATGACCTAATTCGTGTTAATACATAAAATTGCATTTTCACAACATTCTATTGTGGGCATCACAGTATTTCAAGGACCACTACAATAAACAATCACAGTACGAGTATTTGCTGTTTTAATGCTTCCACTGGCTATGGAGGTTGCAGACAGACAGACAGACGGAATTAGTTTGGAGAAAAGGAATTTTGCATCCAATTGAAAAGAAACAAAAATAAAGTTGCGAAACATCGTCTGGTATGCATTGCTCTTGTCTGTTTGTCGTGCATCAAATTTCCCTTGTATTTTGTATTAAATTTACTTTCTATAATTTTCACTATGATGTTCTCTGCCTTGCTCTTAAGACTTCTTCTTCTCTTTTTGTCGTGCTTCAATTTTCGCTGGCGTATGTTAATTGTTACTATTTTGTATTCACTTCCTATAATTTTCACTATGATGTTCTCTGCGTTGCTCTTAAACCTTCTTCTTCTCTTTTTGTCGTGCTTCATTTTTCGCTGGCGTATGTTAATTGTTACTATTTTGTATTCACTTTCTATAATTTTCACTATGATGTTCTCTGCATTGCTCTTAAGCCTTCTTCTTCTCTTTTTGTCGTGCTTCAAGTTTCGCTAGCGTATGCGAATTGTTACTATTTTGTATTCACTTTCTATAATTTTCACTATGTGAATTCACTTTCATTTCTTACTTTATCAAGATTGAGTGCGTCTATGTATTATAATTTGATTCTTATGTGAAAACAAATTAATCTATTAATCTACATACACTAGTTACTAGATTATAATGAACAGGGAGGGCTGTCTAATATCAGACCATTCCTATAATAATTTGATTCTTATGTGAAATTAAATTAATCTACATACACTAGTTACTAGATTATCATGAACAGTAATATCAGGCAGTGCTCATTTTAAGTGAGTGATTTCTACAATTCATTGGATAAAGCGTTTGAGAGTTATTATGGTACGAAAAGACAAACTAAAGAAATCAGCAAGTGTTCGCCGAATTCTAGATTCAGCTTTAAATAAATTTCATGAGTCAGTCTTGATTTGAACTTTGTGTACCAGCGCACATGCGTTATTGCACGCATGCGCGGTCCAGGTCATCCCGATACGAAAAGTTGGTCATGGTGATGGCTTTTGAGGTAAGCGATGGCATTCGGTTACCAGGAGATGTAGACATGCATCATCTTTATAAATGAATGATATCTTCCGCCATGTCGTCTATATAATATGGACAACATCCGTAGACAACAATTCGATCAGTGATTTTCCATTCCATTGGTTTCCTAATGATACAAACTGCAAACCGGTTGAGGAAGCGATAGCATACCTTCCTAACGTTATTTTGTTTGTTTTCTCTCAACAGGTTTTCTGCCATCAATTAATTCTGCTAATCGATTATAACTGTGATGAACAATTTGTGGTTAAAATTTCAGTCAAAAGAAATATTTTTCACTGAAATTTTCTATAAATTCTTGAAAAGAAAAATGGAATAAACATTACCTACGCCTTTCCCGAATTGGTTTTAGTTTGCACTATCACACTAGTGACCATGATGCCAAATTTTATCATATTTTTGACTTAAAACAGCAGAACCGGCCCGTGGGTAATTTTTTACCCGTGCGAATTACTATTGTGGCGCCCCTCCCCCGTGGGTGAACTAATTTCAAAAGTTTTACTTGATAGAAAATCATGGTTGTAAGTTGTAAAAATAAGGTAGTACATACCTATATAATTACAAAATGTTTTCTTTGGATTTAAGTTGTCAAGTTACATCTTACAATTCTGTTTTATTTACTAGTCCGATTGCGAGAAGCTGAAGAAGTTATTTTTAGACTAGAGCTAAGGAAGAGGGTGGGCGAGGCAAGGGGAAGAATACTTGGGGGGCGGAATGCCTCCACACAGACAATTACGTCGTTTTGTCTATAATAAAATTAAAACTTACTAAGGCTTACTAAAATATTTCTAATCTTAATATATAAATCACAAAGTTGTGTGTACCTATGAGGGGTT
>CM022881.1:18478839-18490393 GCA_012654025.1 Pachypsylla venusta | reverse complement strand
ATATAATATTATCAGCATTAAAAATGTCGAGACGTTTACGGACGAATTTTGTATGGAATAATGTTAGCACGGGAACGGCCATGATTCTAATGTGCCTAGCAAAATAGGCGCAGAATTCTGAACATAGATTAATTATCAGAACTAAAAAATGTTAAAGCGTTTTCGAGATAAAGTTAATTTTTCGGTCAAGTTCTACAAACTTTAACCGTGGCGAAGCACGGGTCACAACTGCTAGTTCATCATAATTGAATAATTAGGTTAAATTTTTTTTTTTCATTATCTATTTATTTTTATTTTCTATTCCAAAAGAAGATAAAGTATTGTAATCGTGCAGAGAATTTGGACATTTTTTTTTTTTCTCTTNGGGGGGGGGGGGGGAGATTTGCCACAAACCTTTGGCGCACGGCTCGCATGGCCCTCGGTCCGCCTCTGTAAACCAGTATCAAACAGTGTGATCGGTAAATAGATTTGATCAAATTATATTTGATGTATTTGATATCAAACACAAAAGTGATAAAAATTTGTGTAAATAGTCTGATAGGGTTGGTCGCTTTTGAAAACTATTCCATTAATTTTATCTTTTCTGAGGCGTCCGTGGACGCCCAAGAAAAACAAAATTAACTTTTGATCAGAAAGAGAAAATATCAAAATGATAAATATCTGGCTGCTATGGTATAATACACAACGAAATTTGAAGTAAATAATCTGTCTGAAAGACTTTGATGAGACTTTCACACTAGTGTGATAGGCGCACAAATATACTGTATGACCCAGAAGTCCTAGTAACTTCTGAATGGCTTGGAAATTTTTATATCTGATTGATCCTAAAGGATAGAAAAGGGGCCCAACATTCGATTGGTGATTTGCATTTTTTAAACAAAAGTTTCGATTTCTCAATTTTTTTAAATAGAATTTACCATGGTTATAGTTAGTTTGACCCTCGGACATCACTTTCCTTGACAAAAAGTGTCGAATTTACAAGAAATTTAGATGGAATGGTACAAATATTTTTTGTTCAAATAAAATAGCACTAAAACTTCAGTTTTATTTTTTATAAAAAGTAATACTCGTAGAGGGGTGTAATGTTAAATTTGTTCCACCTTATACTATAGCGGTCCCTGTTTTAGGTACTTTGAGCACTAGTTGTGTTCATGCGCGGATATAGCCCTCTTGTTTTTTTTTGGGGGGGGGCACACAATCGCACAGTATATACCTAATAGAAAATTTGGACTCGTAACCTAGAGGCCAGGGGTTCGAGTCCTGGGCAGTACTTTTTACTGCAATCGAGCTACGATTAATTTGTTAAAAGCTATAGAGCTTACCAGCACAAATACCTTTCATGGCTACAACATGCAACATGCATTCTAGGGAATATCAAAGCACCTAGTTGACGTTGACCTTGGGATCTTTCGATTGCAGTTTTTCTCTCTCTCTCTCATTCTATCTACTCTCTCAATAACGAGTCTGACGCCAAAGAGATGTGTTGAGGCAATCCAAAAAAAAATTTAACCCATTTTAACCCAATTAGAGAGATTGGGAAATGTTTTTACGGTCATGTCTCTATAGCGTATGTACAACTGTCCAACATGATCCCATGACGGCCAATAAAAAAGTTCCTTTTTTTTAAAAAAAAAAAGTTGCCATCATCTCCCCGTTGGACCCGGAAAAAAGTGCCATGTCGGATGAAAGAATTGTTGACGGTTTTTTATTTACGTATTCCTATTTAGTCTCAGGATTGGTAATCATTTAGGGGCCCCCACTCAATGGGCTAAAAGACACAGCGGATCAGATCACTTTTCACTTGATTTTTTTTAAAAACTTTTTTAGGTGATTAGGAGGTGTAATGAAATTTGAGAAACACCGCCCGCTTAAAAAAAACTGGGGGGGGCACGTGCCCCCCGGGCCCCACCCTATATCCGCGCATGGTTGTGTTTTAAAAAGGTTTCTAATTAATCTATGGAAACCTAGTTAAATCATCAAAGTTGTACATTTTCAAGTCTATTATGCCTCAGAAAAAATCAGGGTTTATACTTCCTCTATTATCTATCTAATAGCCGCTCATTAACCCTAATTATTCACTCCAAATAAATCTTTACATTTTTTCAATATTTTTTTTTTTAGAAAATAACTAAGTAGGTATCTATATTTATATAGTAAGTATCTAATGGAGAAAGTGTGCTCCATTGTGCCATTCTTTTTATGATGGATAGCAAACTGAAAGGAACGCAGCATTCACCAAACCAAATACTTTGGACAGATAAAATGAATTGGTTGTAGATCATGTAACTGATGTGATACAGAGTGAAGCAAACCCAATATCTAATATATCTAAAGTTTCTAATTTCAGTATCAAACTGGCTTTGCACGCGGGAGACCCAGATTCGAATCCCTGGTAGATCCATTTTTTTTTAATGTTGATCTTTTAATACCTATTTTTACCCACAAAACTGCTTGAAATCTGCTGTTCATGTTTTTTTCACGAATACGGTTTTTTTTGGAGCAGGCGCTTATCCAGGATTTTATTTTTTTTTTTNAGGAAAAATCAAACCTTTTCAAAAATTTCGGGGGGGGGGGAATCCTTAAAACCCTGTCCTGAATTCGGGTTTGGGTCAAAAGAGCTAGAGCCTGAAATCAATTTTATGCAATCAATATGCCAAAAGACAACTCTCACAAATCCTGCGTAAAAGGAAGGAGAACGGACCCCCTGTATGCTGCAGGTATAGCCAAATGTCAAAGTGATTACTAACTTATATATACCAAGAGGTAAATTAAATACACATTAGAGAGGTATGATATGTACCATCGCATCGCATCGTACCAATAGCCAGTGTCGATCATGATTTTTCTTGTTGTTGGATGTTTATCACGATGGTTGTTTGGAGGTGCACGTGGTGATGACTAGTCATTTGCAAATTGTGGTGTGCTATCGAATCCAACCCAGGACACGCTCTACTGGCAGGATTAGGTACCCATCTAGTTATATCTCTTAATGTTGATCAATCAATCACAACGCTGGGTTTATGATACACTGATGTCCATAATCTCTAGAGCTCCTGTGAGAGCAATAATTGTTATGCACCATTAACCATTAGGAAAATGGATAATATACTGATAATAAACAGTTCTTTGAACAAGACGGCTCCGAGAAAGCCGAGTGTTCATCATCTTCGGCTTGCACCAAGGAGTTCGCATTCTGGTCGGGTTGATGATTTTAAAAAGGGGTTTTCGAATTTTCTACTTAGTTTGGTTATATTTGGGGGTAACTCAGATCACGGCAAATGTTAGTATAAAAAAGGTAATTGTTAAGGATAATTATTAAAATTAGTAATATAGATAATTGACAATATCGATTCAGAGTTTAATTAATTAAACTTGGTGAGCTTTCAACAGTACTCAGACTGTCATCATCAAACCATAGTTATGATAGAACTATCATAACTATGGTCTAATGATGACAGTCTGAGTAGTGTTGAAAGCTCACCAAGTTAAGTTAAGTTGAATGTTTTAATTTTCCAATTTTAATTTTAGTTTTCAATTTTAATTTTCTCATTTCAATTTCTAATTTAATTAATTAAACTCTGAATCGATATTGTCAATTATCTATATATTTATATCTTATAATTCTTCTAATAATTTTAATTTTTAAAATTAGTAATATTGAAAATACCTTGTAAGGCAATGATGCTTCTCAAAAATTGCGACATAATAACACAAAGCAATGTTCGTTTACATAGTTCTGTGAACTATAGATCTCACTCAGTTATAAGTATAGATCTGGTACCGAATGGATCATTTCTGCCAATCTAATCAGTTGGTTCTCTACTTAGTATATATATTATGAGCATCAGGAATGTTCATACCAAGTGTTATCAAAATCAGACAAAGCGTTCGAACGTTTATAGTGTAACAAACAAAAATTGAAAGTAAAATTGTGGTGTTAAAACTAGACCTAACTTAAATTGGTTAACTTACATGCTTACAAATGTAAAATTCTATTTAGTCCAAATAAATACAAACATACAGAGTGTAAAATAATTTTATGTCAATCCGTTAAGCACATATCCTTGAGGAAGAATATTTTTAGTTTATCCGGGTTGATTACATGTCTGTCACGGCTTATTCACTGAAAATATAATTTTGGACATTCGGCTGAACCACAAAACAAAAGCATAACTACGGGTGGGTACTTTCTCGTAGCTGAGGAGAAAACAAATGAATGTAATTATTTGATAGTAATATAGTTATGCTTCAGCACAAGATGATATTTTCTTTTCTCCTTAAAGATGAAGAACAGAAGAAAGTGGTTTCTTCATTCACTTTCTTCATCTTTAAAGCACCGAACTGGACCGACTATACCAACGCCAAGTCTCTCCTTTAGTAAGTTGTTATGAGTTATGAACTTAAACTTACCAATTTAGAATTAAAAATAGTTATTTTGCAAAACGAGTATATTTTGTTTAACCCTAGAATGTTGTCTGCGAATCCATTACATGGGTCTATTATTGTAGCCTACAATTATTTTGTAATATGAAACCGTGTATATGTATGTGGCTGATGTTGACGAAACGTTTTAGTATATATGGAACCCTATATATGTGACTGACGGTGAGGAAAATTTTAGTATTGAACCTTATATATGTGACTGACGGTGACGAAAAGTTTTAGTATGGAACCTTATATATGTGACTGACGGTGACGAAAACTTTTAGTGTGGAACCTTATATATGTGACTGACGGTGACGAAAAGTTTTAATACTCAACCCTATATATGTGACTGACGGTGACGTAAAGTTTTAGTATGGAACCTTATATATGTGACTGACGGTGACGAAAAGTTTTAGTATGGAACCTTATATATGTGACTGACGGTGAAGAAAAGTTTTAGTATGGAACCTTATATATGTGACTGACGGTGACGAAAAGTTTTAATACTCAACCCTATATATGTGACTGACGGTGAAGAAAAATTTTAGTATGAAGTTTTAGTCGTTATTGTAAACTCACAAGGTAATTGTAATCAGCATATCACTTCAAAGGATCTGACGCCGGGGATATGTGTTGAAGCAATCCAAAAAAATTTAACCCAATTAGAGAGGTTAGGAAACGTTTTTACGGCCATACCTCTATTGCGTATATACAACCGTCCAACATGGACCCATGGCGGAAAAAAAAAATACCTCAATACATCTCCCCGGTGTAGGACCCAATTTCAAAGAACAAATCATTTATATTTAACCTGAAGAGTCCTAAGAATCTTGTCTAATAATAAATAAATGGTTCTGAAAACCGCACTAAACTTTATCTTCCTTTATTCTGTGAATTTTGCAGCTTCTGGCTGTTGTTGCAACTCTCCAGTGAAAATATTTTGGAAAATGGATTTGGCAGCCTTTGGCCGTTGTCATGACGTTATTTTTTATATCAGTTCTATTTAAATTATTGCGAGCAGGAGGAATATGGCTACTCTTGACGTCTTTTTTTACAGGAAGTTTTTTTGGGGTGTGACTTTCAAAATGTGGTTTATACTCTTCATATTATGATTGGTGCTTACTCTTCTAAACTATGCAAGCCTTCGGAGATAAGATCTCTAAGCAAAACAATTTGAAGGTATACCTACATGGCTATTTACTATGCATTAGAAATTGTTTTCAATTCAGGTCAACTTCTTTTCTTGAGATCGATCTGTTTCTGCTATGATAGAGTTGGTAGTTGTCTACATCAAATATCAAGTCATTAAGAATTGGAAAACCAAATCAGTGACCCGTATCACATCACACTAAAACTCATTTCTGATAAAGATATAGAGGAGATTTACCAGAAGTGGACGACTCTCTAACAGTGGCGAAGCTGTTACAAACAGGCCCACCGAGAGGGGGTTGGGAATGGGGGGAACCCCCCGGGCCAGGTTTTTTTTGAGGGGCCCGAAATTCCAAGGTGCTAAAATTTTTTTTTAAAAACTTTTACCACTTTAATTAGCTAGTTTATACATTTTAAAACTTGATTGATTTGATTAATTGACCATGATTTGTTTTAATAGAACTAATATAACAACATTAGGTTATATTATATATAATGGATACAAACTAATATTTAGCGTTTAGGTAATTTGCTTTCGAGGATTCATGGATTTTTGTATAGGGGCCTGTAACTTTTCAGTCCGGGGACCGGATTTCTCTTGGCGGCCCCGATTGCAAATTCAAGGGGCCCCCGCGGGCCACAAACGACTCCTTTATTCCAAAATACTTTTTTGGTCCTCCCTGATAGAAGTTTAAATTTGAAATTTGTAACTGTATTATTTTTTACAAGGACCACTAGGAATTTGATCGTACCTATAATCGAATAATGAGGCATTTCAAAGGGGCGTCCGCACTCATTAAATTTTACCTGTCTCTTGTCGTTATTGCTGTAATATTCAAAATTGTCTGTAACTCGAATACGGTTTCGAACATTTTTTGGAAGGCTGCCATTTTGGTTTACGCTCTTTTTTCAAAATTCTAATTTGATAGTTGTCTCCAGGACTTTAATTGGAGCAAATTTTATCGTAATCGGACCATTTTCGTGGTATAATTTTTTGGCGCCCCAAATAGCCCGCTTTGGCCCCCAAAAACCTCGCGCCTGGGGCACCCGTCTCATTTGCCTTACTTTTGTCCCTGAACACCACCTATTAATGTGTCCATACTTAAATATCGGATGTACGAACAGAATAACAAATGAACAGATCTCCGGACTAGGTATGTTTGTTTGGGGTGTAAGTACCTTATAATGACTAATACTATTGTCATTACACACCACCTTGTGTGTCCATACTTAAATTTCGGATGTACGAACAGAATAACAGATCTCCGGCCTAGGTATGTTTGTTTGAGGTGTAAGTACCTTATAATGACTACTATTGTCATTAGAAGCATGTCTAACAGTACAGTCATCTCTATTGAGGACACATTGAACAAGGATAGGAAGTGATGTCCTTCTCCAGAGACATGATAGAATCTGGTTCTACATCCTCCATTGTAAATGTATATAAAATGAACCAGTTTTACCTGACAGATGTGATGGTACCGAATTTTGTTGCTTTTGTAATACAGGGTGAACCAGAATAACGTCTTCACGACTGCCAATGAGGACCGGTTCTAAGCATCAAGACAATTTGAAACCCATATGAACCAGTAGCGGATACTGGGGGGTGGTAGGGGCGATCGCCCCTCCCGTCTCAGCTTAGCTTTACGCCCCTCGAAAACAGACTTTAGAATGAGCTATTTTCCTTTGACATCTTTTATAGACTTATTTCCTAAAAAAATAATTTTTAATAAGTACTAAATATCACATCAGATTTGAGCTCAACGCTTGATCGCTCCCCCCCTCCTCAACTGAAGACCTGTATCCGCCCCTGACATGAACACAGTTCCAGCCAAGGGCTAATATATTTTCCTTATCAAACTGTTTGCACAGTTGATTTTTGGGGATACATTGCTCCAGCAATAACTTCCAATCCGAAATAGAACATTTCCAGAGCAATTGTTATTTATATTTTTTTTGGTTCCAGCAGAACAGAGAAATTATCAGAATTCAAAAAGGTCAAACCGTTTTCGAGTTACGGCCGATATTTCGTTTTTTATAAGGAACTAACTGAGTACCCGAACTTCGTTTCGAGAAGGTGAGAGAAAAAATAGGAATAAATAAATCAAAAACAATTTTCCAATATGGCGATCTCACATCACATGGCCCTGTCTACAAACTTGCATATCTTATGCAAGCCATCAGACACAATTTAGGGCATACGTAACGAATGTGACTAATGTTTGGTCGCCATAACTTAAGTGGTTCTCTAATTATTGAGGAAAACGATAGTCCAATATGGAAAAGCGAAATTGTAAGATGGCGGCCTCACATGACCCGTCCTCGAAATATATGTTTTTTGACCAGAAACCATCTGAGACATATGCCCAACAATTATTCGAGAATGTTTCAATACTCGAATGTGTGGTTTAGGGATGCATAAAGGACACATAAACACAGAGAAACAAAGGGTCAAAATCAATGTGGAAGCAAACCCAATAATTAAAAGTCGTAATAAATTTATGGGAAATGACGCAGGAACTGCTTGGTTAAAAATGGAGATCACATTGAACAATAACTGTTGTAAATTAATAATTTATCGAATAAATATTAATATTTTCTTTTTAATTAAATTAATTACCATTATTTTAATTAAAATTCTCCATTTCCGTCGAATTATACCTTTTTTATTAAAAAATAATTATAAAGCAAATTATCAATAATAATGATGGCAGAATAAGTATTGGGACACCCTGTATACAAGGAAAATTTCTGTTCAGATAAAATTACTTTCATTAAATGGACAATTTTCATTAAAATAAAGTTAAATAATTTAATTTAAAAGAAAATATTATTATTTAGTGAGACGGACAGTTGGACCTTCAGATTGTCACGGGTGATCACAGCTATGTTATAGGACATTCTACAGGGTGTGACAAAACTATACTGACCATATTTCTTTTATCGTTAATTTATTGTTCCGGTTACAATTAATTTTTGTTTTAGCATCCACATAATTTTTGTTTAAACAAAATTATTTGGATGTTAAACAAAATTATGTGGATGTTAAACAAAAATTATGTGTTGACAATGTCTGAGAGATTGCAATCCACCCTGTACACCGAATGACCGAAACAATCATTCACAATTTTCAATTAAATTAATCAACAAAATATTAATTCAGTTGTTCTAATTTAATTAAATGGGGGTTATCTATAACAAATAATCTAATTTATACGTCTGGATGGCGCCATTAGTGCAAAATATTTCATGTGCTGAAGATGGAAATTCTCAATGGAAATGTTTGTAGTTATTTTATAAAACAGAAAGTACAAGTAAGTATTAATATTACATTGCCATCTACCTATAGTTTCATAGGATTTGTCATTATAACTAAGAGCATATTATATCCAACCTTTGACATTTTGAGTTCTAGAAGGTGGTCCATTTTAACTTCCACAAAAAGAAATAATTGGTACGGAATACCGTACTAGACTTTATCTTCCTTATTTCAACTACATAATTTTGTCAACATTCAGCTGATGTCTCTGCTTCTTATTGAACATACCTACCTACTATTATTACCTATTTCATTTATCGATGGTCGTCGCTGCTTTTTACTAAAATATTAATTTATTTGGACTTTGCCGATGTCGGCTGTTATTGCTGCTCGTTAGTAAAATATTCAGTGAATTAGATTTGACAGCATTCGGATGTTGTCACACCTCTTTAGTATTATATTAATGTAATTAAATTTGGCAACTTTCGCAGCTCTTTATTGAAAAAAACTTTTAAATTAGGTTAGGCTACCTTCGGCTGTTGTGCCAAGGGGGGGGGTCCGGGTCCGGAACCCCCTCCCCCCCGGATAAAATAAAATCTATGTTCTTATGCGCATATAGTGATCGAACCCAATATTATCTTGTGCATGTTTAGCGGGAAAATACGTCAAAATAGCTTCCTCACAGCTAGATGAAACGGCGCGAACACCACCCTGTATTCATGATCGATTATCCTCATTGAGGACAATATTTGTTACACTGTTCATAACAATGAAACGACGCGAACACCACCCTGTATTCATGATCGATTATCCTCATTGAGGCCAATATTTGTTACACTGTTCATAACAATGAAACGGCGCGAACATCACCCTGTATTCATGATCGATTATCCTCATTGAGGCCAATATTTGTTACACTGTTCATAACGATGAAACGGCGCGATCACCTCCCTGTATTCATGATCGATTGTCCTCATTGAGGCCAATATTTCTTACACTGTTCATAACACAAAAGAATGCGCCAAATTATTTTAAAGTTACTTAACTGCTTAGCCTCTGACACATCACGCACGAATTGACCAACAATTCAGTATAATATATTTATACTGGATATCCAGATTGACAGTACCTACATGTAGTCCTGTAGTAGAGTGGCCTATGACTTGAGTGTTTTATCCGAAGGTATTGGTTCCAAACCCCAATGGATTACCTCGTTGGGACATTGGTTTCTGAAATTCGGTCGACGATAACTTTCGAAAGCCCTGTTGGATTTAGATGAAAATTGGTATGGACAAGTGTGAAAGTCTTCTAACATTCTCACTGATGTCAGCATCTTACAGTTATAACTTCTCACTTTTGGCTCATGGTCATAAGTGTGAAAGTATTCCAACATTCACACGTCTCACTGTTGGCTCGTGGTCATAAGTGTGAAAGTCTTCTAACATTCACACTGATGTCAGCATCTAATAGTTATAACTTCTCACTGTTGGCTCGTGATGTGAAAATCTTCTAACATTCACACTAATGATAGCATCTAACAGTTATAACTTCTCACTTTTAGCTGATGGTCATATAACTGTGAAAGTCTACTAACATTCTCATTGATGACAGCATTTAACAGTTATATCATCTCACTTTTATTTATATTTTCATCACCTCCCTTCCATCATTCTGAATCACATTTTTATTCATCACGCTGCGTGCGCACGCATTACGCATAAGCTGTGTATGCATTTGGTGTAGGTGCTTTTTACATGAAAAATATCTTCAAAAGAGTGGTTAAATGGCTCTCAGGAATTATATGAATGTAATGAATGTCCGTACCAAGTTTCATCAGAATGGGGTGGGGCGTTCGATAGTGATCATGGTAAAAACTGATGAACACAAATAGAGAAATAAATCGTTATTTTACTCGCAGAACTCAATTCATTCGCTCAATAATATTGTTTCCTCTTTTGTACCACAAATACCCCCCTTTGGAGATATAAACCTTTTTTTTTAATTTGTTTAATGTCTCTTTACCATCTATTGGTCATTCATAGACGGGGGTTTCACCCTCCATTCGCTGTAATCTTTGCAAACCAGCTACCCACATTGACCTCTCACAGCCTGGGTCAGGCCGGAAAAATAGCCAGCATCACGAGGGCGCGAACCCACGTGAACACCCATATGGTACAACCTCGCTGGACGTTGTTAGCATATTCTCAGGGATAATCCTTATCCCCCAGGGGTTTATTATTCCTATATTTCTGAATGACTGGCAACATATTCCCAGGGATAATCCTTATCCCTCAGTGTTTTATAATTATTATTAGCACTTACGCAGGCGAACAAAATATGAGGGACCAATGTAATCCCGACAACATTAGTCAATTTCGTCAATATCGAACTTTAAGATGAAGAGTTATGGTGGAGAAGCTTCGTAGACCTTTAAATTACAAAGGATCAATAATAAACCTTCTGCATTCATCTATCCCCCAAAGCAGTGCAATCTTTGACTTGTGACCATGGACACCTTGTATATTATGAATCCTCAATATTTGAAATCAAGCGATCACGTATTAGGTTTGCTTCAGTTTGGTTTGGCAATGTACACCCATCTAGAATTCATAATAAGTATCTTTAGGAAAAAAATGAAAGTTTTTGTCATATTCATTTGAAACAAAAAACCCTGCTTATATAGCACACGGTTTCAATAACAAACCTACCCCCCCCCCCCCC
>CM022881.1:18446635-18472371 GCA_012654025.1 Pachypsylla venusta | reverse complement strand
CCCCCCCCGAAATCATGATCTACGACCTCAGGAAAATTATCAGAACTAAAATATGTCAAGCCGTTTAAAATTAACGGCCAAATTTATAATTTATTAACAAAAATAGGACAGTCACGGTCCGATATCTTAAAATTTGTCGCGACAACATATCAACTCAAAGCGAGAAAGTTTTAGGTGGCCCTTTAGTCCTTATTGTAGGACATTTTCTGCAAAGGTATGGCCAGCCATTCCAGAGGTACAGGTTCGAAACCGGGAACGGGTAAAATAAAATTTAGAAAATACTAATAGTCAGAATGACCATGCCTCTAAGGCGCCTGGTGAAACGTTTAAATGTTCCTCCCCAATTTCCATTGTCCATTGCCCGTAGCGAAGCACGGGCGAAACAGCTAGTATTTTTATATACTATGATGGAAAATATTGTTTGTGACAATTATTAAAGGTCTCATTAAAATAAGTATCATAAATTAATTATTATAAGCTTTTTGCTAAAACGCGGGTACTTTGTAACCCTCCCCCCTTGGCAATGCTAGGGTTAAAGTTTTGTGAACTGTAGGTTTACCTTAAATAGTTACCTGTCATCAATAGGAGCCAAAAACAACTCAGCTACTTTTATCATACATATTTCATCAAATTCGCATCATTTGGGAGTTTTCGTGGTACAGAAAATCAAATTTGAGAGATACCGTGGTACAGGAAGTCAAATTCGAGAGATATCGTGGTACAGAATATCAAATTTGAGAGATATCGTGGTACAGGAAGTCAAATTCGAGAGATATCGTGGTACAGAATATCAAATTTGAGAGATATCGTGATACAGAAAATTAAATTTGGGAGATATCGTGGTACAGGAAGTCAAATTCGAGAGATATCGTGGTACAGAATATCAAATTTGAGAGATATCGCGGTACAGAAAATTAAATTTGAGAGATATCCTGGTGCAGAAAATTAAATTTGAGAGATATCGTGGTACAGAAAATTAAATTTGAGAGATATCGTGGTACAGAAAATTAAATTTGGGAGTTATCGTGGTACAGAAAATTAAATTTGGGCGATATCGTGGTACAGAAAATTAAATTTGAGAGATATCGTGGTACAGAAAGTCGAATTTGAAAGATATCGTGGTGCAGAAAGTCGAATTTGAGAGATATCGTGGTACAGAAAGTCGAATTTGAGAGATATCGTGGTACAGAAAATTAATTTGAGAGATATCGTGGTACAGAAAGTCGAATTTGAAAGATATCGTGGTACAGAAAGTCGAATTTGAGAGATATCGTGGTACTGAAAATAAAATTCGAGAGATATCGTGGTACAGAAAATTAAATTTGAGAGATATCGTGGTACAGAAAATTAAATTTGAGAGATATCGTGGTACAGACCTTCACTTCGTTCGGTCAATCAGTTGAGAATGTGGGATATATCGCCTGCTTTTGGATGATTCAGATGGTACCACTGTTCACAACTACACACTGCGGGAAAAATGGACTTAAAATGAAAGTCCATTTTTACATGCGACAAGTCCAAGCCGCTACGGACTGAGACCTATCCCGGCCATACGCTCTCAAGTAATACTCACGAGATAAGGTCATCCACACTATTATAATTTTCATCGGTGACAACGGTGTATAAGATTTGCCATAAAGATTGCCATACCGGACTGAGAACTATCCCGACCATATGCTCTCAAGTAATACTCACGAGATAAAGTCATCCACACTATTATAATTTTCATCGGTGACAACGGTGTATAAGATCTGCCATAAAGATTGCCATACCGGACTGAGAACTATCCCGACCATATGCTCTCAAGGAATACTCACGAGATAAAGTCATCCACACTATTATAGTTTTCATCGGTGACAACGGTGTATATGATTTGCCATAAAGTTTGCCATCTGAGAACTATCCCGGCCATACGCTCTCAAGTAATACTCACGAGATAAAGTCATCCACACTATTATAGTTTTCATCGGTGACAACGGTGTATATGATTTGCCATAAAGTTTGCCATCTGAGAACTATCTCGGCCATACGCTCTCAAGTAATAATCACGAGATAAAGTCATCCACACTATTATAGTTTTCATCGGTGACAACGGTGTATATGATTTGCCATAAAGTTTGCCATTTGAGAACTATCCCGGCCATACGCTCTCAAGTAATACTCACGAGATAAAGTCATCCACACTATTATTATTTTCATCGGTGACAACGTTGTATATGATTTGCCATAAAGTTTGCCATCTGAGAACTATCCCGGCCATACGCTCTCTAGTAATACTCACGAGATAAAGTCATCCACACTATTATAATTTTCATCGATAACAACGGTGTATATGATTTGCCATAAAGTTTGCCATCTGAGAACTATCCCGGCCATACGCTCTCAAGTAATACTCACGAGATAAAGTCATCCACACTATTATAATTTTCANTCCTTCTATTGACACACTCTGTATAAGCTAGTATAAATGGGGTTCCGTTTTCACCCATCCCATAATTATTGAACCTTCTTGTTATTTGAAACTATTCTCATGATAAGATCTCCGTTCCTTCTATTGACACACTCTGTATAAGCTAGTATAAATGGGGTTCCGTTTTCACCCATCTCATAATTATTGAACCTTCTTGTTATTTGAAACTATTCTCAAGATAAGAGCTCCGTTCCTTTTGAGACACTCTGTATAAGCTAGTACAAATGGGGTTCCGTTTTCACCCATCCCATAATTATTGAACCTTCTTGTTATAACTAACTCCTCTCTATAAATTAACATTATTATCTTTGATGTTGTGCATAAACTTCTCACGGGATTCTCCAACAGACTCCGGAATCTGGTTTTGAGAAATTCTCTTACGAGTATACCTACTCTCACTTTTTATTTATCTTCAGCATAATAAATAAATTGCGGTTTGAATCACGGTGAGCTAAGTTAGCAATAGAATATTTTGGAATCAATTCAAATCCTAATAATGATTGATTCATTATTATAAAGTCATGCCCATATGTGATGTCAACAACCGGATTGGTTTTTACGTCACCTTCATTCGGTGCAACGAAATAATAAGTGGTTCTGTGAAATGTAAGGTTCTCACTCGGTTTAAGTAGTCACCATAATGCTCCGGATGGCCCAATGGCGGTCGTTGTATGGAAGTGACTGCAAGCTCATGCTACTGCGAGCGAATGGTCGTCCTCTTCTCCTTTTTTGGAAAATGTGTTACAAAAGAGTTGTTCTCAAATGAATGTCGGTAAATGGAACTTCGTCTACTGTAAGCGTTGGCGAGGTCCTACTTTCAAAATGACTAAAAACTCACGCGACAACACGCTGCTAATACGTGAGCTTCAAGCGACAAATGCCATTTGACTCCTTGTAGCATGGAGTCGCATGATGTCGTTCGTAGGGTGCCGCGCATAATATAAACAGAAAAAACTGAACTAAAATGTTTGACAACACTTGCTGCAGATAATCCGTCATTGAATCCTCCCTCCTCACCTCTTCTGTTTCAGAGCCCCGGATGATGATCTCAATTTTGGGCGTACTTGTCTCCTATCTAGTCACAGATGTCTCCTCACATGGTCGACTCATCGAACCTCCTTCACGAGCTTCAATGTGGAGGTAAGAATTAATCTGATTGGAGGTAAAGGTGTATGGGAAAACAACAGCAGCGTGCACAAAACCAGCACCAACATCATCTTCTACAACAGAAACAACATCCAAATCACCAACGACAGAAACAGCAACACATAAGGTTAAACAACACCAATAACATCGTCTTCCACAACAGCAATAACATCCAAATCACCAACGACAGCAACACATAAGACACAACAACACCAATAACATCATCTTCCACAACACCAACAACATCCAAATCACCAACGACAGAAACACATAAGACACAAAAACACCAATAACATCATCTTCCACAACACCAACAACATCCAAATCACCAACGATAGAAACACATAAGACACAACAACACCAATAACATCATCTTCCACAACACCAACAACATCATCTTCCACAACACCAACAACATCCAAATCACCAACGACGGAAACACATAACACACAACGACAACAATAATATCGTCTTATTGTAGCAAAAACATTCACATCACCAACGACAGCAATACATAACGCACAAACACTAATAACATCGACTTCCACCACAGCAACAACATCTAAATCACCAACGACAGCAATAAATAAAGCTCAATAACATCGTCTTCCACAACAACGACAACAACATCCCAAAATCCAAAGACAGCAACAAATAACGCACAACAACACCAATAACATAATCTTTCACAACAGTAAAACATCCAAATCACCAACGACAGCAACACACAACACCAATAACATTATCTTCTCCAACAGCAACACCGACAACAACAGCTTTCCAAATCTAAGCTCTTTGGACCAATCAAATCTGTTTGTTTTCAGGTATGGTTTTAAGACTCCTCCAAATTATAATGATCATGAGTTATTCTGTGGAGGCTTTACAAATCAATGGCAGAAAAATGGAGGAAAATGTGGAATCTGTGGAGACCCGTGGGATGCACCTCAGGTAGGCAATGAAAACTCTTGGTGTGGGTTAAGAAAGTAAAGGCAGTATGATGTTAAATGATACTTCTTTTATCCAGCATTGTTGGTTTTTTTTTGTCTGATGGACTGTTTGGCCCACTGAACCTAAAATCTAATCAGCTAGGTAATTCCATAAACATAATGATAAATGTCCACACAAATGTTCATTGGGCTTTCGAAAGTCTAATGAACTGTTTGGCCCACTGAACCTAAAATCCAATCAGCTAGGTAATTGCATAAACATAATGACCAATGTCCATACAAATTTTCATTAGGATTTCGAAAGTCTAATGGACTGTTTGGCCCACTGAACCTAAAATCTAATCAGCTAGGTAATTCCATAAACATAATGATAAATGTCCACACAAATGTTCATTGGGCTTTCGAAAGTCTAATGAACTGTTTGGCCCACTGAAACTATAATCTAATCAGCTAGGTAATTGCATAAACATAATGACCACTGTCCATACAAATTTTCATTAGGCTTTCGAAAGTCTAATGAACTGTTTGGCCTACTGAACCTAAAATCTAATCAGCTAGGTAATTCCATAAACTTAATGACAAATGTCCATACAAATTTTCATTAGGATTTCGAAAGTCTAATGAACTGTTTGGCCTACTGAATCTAAAATCTAATCAGCTAGGTAATTCCATAAACATAATGACAAATGTTCATACAAATTTTCATTAGGCTTTCGAAAGTCTAATGGACTGTTTGGCCCACTGAACCTAAAATCTAATCAGCTAGGTAATTCCATAAACATAATGACAAATGTCCACATAAATGTTCATTGTGCTTTCGAAAGTCTAATGAACTGTTTGGCATACTGAACCCAAAATCTAATCAGCTAGGTAATTCCATAAACATAATGACCAATGTCGATACAAATTTTCATTAGGCTTTCGAAAGTCTAATGGACTGTTTGGCTCACTGAAACTATAATCTAATCAGCTAGGTAATTCCATAAGCATAATGACAAATGTCCACACAAATTTTCATTAGGCTTTCGAAAGTCCAATGGACTGTTTGGCCCACTGAACCTAAAATCTAATCAGCTAGGTAATTCCATAAACATAATGACAAATATTCATTAGGTTTTCGAATGTTACGAATTAGCACTTCTCAAACGACACTTGTTTTGACACTTTCTTCCTTTTCAATTTCAGCCAAGGCCTAATGAAGCAGGTGGTAAATACGCTCAAGGGATCATAGTCCGAAAGTACAGATTCGGTTCCATGATTACGATACGAGTTGAACTAACAGCTAATCATAGGGGATATTTCGAATTCAGATTGTGCCCAAACAATAATCCCAAAGTTAGAGCCACCCAGGAATGTCTGGACAAATATGTTTTACAAAGAAGTAAAACCAGTACGAGGGAGCCCAATGATGTGTTCCATGAGACGAGGTAAGTGTTTTAGGGATGTAAAATGAGTACGAGGAAGCCGCATGTGCGTTCCATAAGACGGGGGAAGTTTGTTAAGGTGCGTACACATATGCGTGCCGCGGCACGAACGCGGCAATCTTGCGGTAATGTTCGTCATATTGATACGTGTTTTTCTTTGCTCGCGAGCACAACACGCGGCAAAATGTTATCTGTTCGTTGAAAATTTATTCCGACGAACAGTTCTGCGAATGGTACGTACACATATGCGCGCCGCGGCACGAACGCGGCAATGTTCGTCAGATTAGGACGTGTTTTCACTGTGCGCGCGAGCACAACATGCGGCAATTTACTCGATCCATCTCCTGTGGTTTGTGTTGTGTTTGTGGCTCTGTTCGCCAGATTAGTACGTGTATTTTTGCTGTTCGTTGGTTTCTAGGAACATCAGTTATTTATTTATGTTCTTGAAACTTGTGACTGCTCGAAGTAAGGTCTAGTATTAACTTCAGCATTTTTTTGCAACAACAACACCAACATCATCTGTTGTTGATGAAAGTGCTAAACTAATTTGTCTTTGTGGAAATTCTTGCGAACACAAATTCGCCGAACTCAGTAAAAACACGTCCTAATCTGACGAACATTGCCGCGGCGTGCATATGTGTACGCACCTTTAGAGATGTAAAATGAGTACGTGGGAGCCCCATGATGTGTTCCTTGAGGTGAGGTAATTGTTTTAGTGATGTAAAATGAATACGAGGGAGCCTCAATATGTATTCCAAAGGACGAGGTAAGTCTTTTAGTGATGTAAAATTAGTTTGAGGGAGTCGGATGGGACGAGGTAAATGTTTTAGTGATACCAATTGAGTACGAGGGACTTCCATGATGTGTTCCATGAGACGAGGTAAGTTTTTTTGGTGATGTAAATTAAGTGGTAGGAGTCCCATGGGAGGAGTTAATTATTTCAGTGATGTAAAATGATTATTAGGGAACATCTCGCATCTCGCTGTGTTTTAATGTACAAGTTACCACGTACTCATTACTCATTGCACGAGGTAATTGCATGATCACATCCTACACGTTGTTATCATGTCGAACCATGTTCCCTTATCAAATAGTTATTACCATCATGTTCCTTTTACTTAGAACATAGCTGAGCTTCATAGAAACCAGACGTAATAAAAGAACCTATATCTTATCACTCTGTAACAGTATTTATAATCTTTTGTTTTGTGAAGGAAAGATTTTTTTAGTTCTAATTTTCGTCTATTGACTTTTTCATTTTAGAGATATGAATGGAGATAGACACGATATGAAATACAATGACGAGCACAAACCTTTGCCAGCACATAACGCCAATCATGCTAATACCAACAACGAACTAAGCAACAATTATGATTTAACAATACTAAGAAGTTTTAACGAAATCCAAATGAACGAATTACGAAATTGGAAACTCTCCTACCAATACATATTAAAGAGTAGAAATCCTGAAGTTGAACATCAGATAAAAAAAAAAAAAAAAAATAACGCAACGCTAAAAAGTACCTAGCCTATACAAGACCAAAATTCGGATACCTAAATTTGGCCAAACCTCTATCTTCAATTTTCATTCAATTCATATCTCTAAAAAAAAAAAAAAAATCTCTAAAATAAAAAAGTCAATAGACGAAAATTAAAACTAAAAAAATCTTTCCTTCACAAAACAAAATATTAAGTCTCAATAGACATTCCTATATTAAATAATATTTAAAATCTCTAATTTATTTTTTTTAAGTTAAAAAAATAAAGTGTTATTAATTTTCATTCACTAATAAACATTATTGTATTTTAGCTTTCCGAGTTGTTCTCTCTAATGCTTTATTCAGGACAGCATAAAATATAGTGGGGTTAGAAACACTATTTTTAGGATCTTTCAAGTATATGATAAGATAGGGGTCCAAGTAGACTTTAATGTAACGGAGAGGATAGGGAACATCAATATCTTTTTTTCTCTATGAAATGTCTTACCACTGAACCCTTAAAGTAACCCCGCAGTCGCTTCCCTTCAAAGTGTGAGAAGTCTTTTGATGATAAATGACGGAGGGGCTGAGACCATCCAAGCTTAGTTATACAATTGGACGATTTTTTCACTGTACTCTTAAAATTGTTTGCAGATTCTATCCGGGCCCAGAAAACAGAGTGTATGAACTAAGGTACATGCTTCCACCAGATCTAACGTGTACGCAGTGTGTTCTTCAGTGGAAGTACATAGCTGGTAAGTATCTTTGTGGCATTCACACCCGCCCTGTGATCAAAGGACCAAGGACCCATGGGTAGGGTTGTTGCGATATTGGACTTTGTGCGATATCCGATATCGATATTTTTTGCAGTATCCCTATCGCGATATTATCGCAAAGGAAATATCGATATCAGCAATATCGAAAGATATCGGTTCGGATTCCAATTGAAAAAGTTAGGATGTGAGAATGGAAGCTTAATATAAACTTTGCTAGTTTAATTTACCCTACGGATTATGATAACTAAAAAAACAGCAAACGGAATGCAAAATAATAATAATATAAAAATCGTTCTAAATATGAATATAATCTCTGCAGCTAGAAGAGAAGCTAATAGAATAATTTCCACAATCCTGGAATTTTAAAATGAATATTTTTAAATCGAGGGTCCAAGATGGTGGAAATGGCAATTTTCGAATTTAAATCGGCCATACCGAATCTTTTGCTCATTGCTGCTGTCAGTTTTCTTTGAACAATTTGAACTACTGGATCATTCGTTACAAAATTGGTATTATTTTTGACATCGTGACATATTTTTCGCCGGATATTTCAGTGGTTTACGAATTCGATAATAACAAAGAGCTGCTAGGGATGACCATTGAATAAAAAAAGGGGAGGAAGTGACAATCCACTTTATAAAATACAAAGGATCTGATATGAACTAGGACCCTTGCTATTAAAATCTGATTCGATATCGATATTGACATTTTTCTTCCGATATCATCGAATCCTTGATATCGATATAAATATCGGAAATATCGATATCGATAATATCGCAACATCCCTACCCATGGGTAGCATCTTCCACAGGGTGGTTCAAATTTGTCTATTAGAAATTAGAAGAGATATTACAAGCATGGGCGGTTACGGGTCTACGGGCGGTTTGGGGGATTGAGGCAAACGCCAGCAGGTGCACCCTTTCAATCGCCCACTAGGGGTAGATGGAGGGATTACTAAAAAAAAAAAAAAAGGTTACGGGTCTCCAGTTGAATGGGGGCGATCGAGGCTCCAAATTATAATCGACATGAAAGTCAGTAGTATTTATAAACACCAAATTTGAGAAAAGTATTACGACGTTCAATTTCTTCCAGTCCGGGGGACAATCGCACCCCACCCCCTGCAGCCGCCTCTCATTAGAAATGACCGAAAGTTTTATTTGTTTCATTGGTTCAAATTATAGATACTTTTCTATCTGTAACGATAAAATGTTATAAACGATTTTGTGGGGTTAAAGTCTAAAAAGGAATTGCACAAAAAGATAGGAAATGGGATTTCGGTCAAATTCGCTGAAATTTTGCAAAGAGGTTGCCATTAGGGTGTAGATCAAAAGTGTTAATGGGCCCAAGGTCAAAAAATGGACGGTTTTTGCGTTATATAGGGTGAAACTTTAAAAATAGCATTTATCAAATCACTATTAATGAAGTGGGATCCGCTAATTTTTGATACTAGTTGAATGTTTTGCAGGGACCGGCAAACAAAAAACAAATAGTGTTTGAGGTAGGTATACAGGATGTCCAAAAATTCCTCAATTATTGAGAGAAGGCTAATGTAAAGTATGATTATGATGTTATGATTTGAAAGTGTCTCATTTTCAATGAAAAGTTGACGGCGTGCGGCGTCGCCATAGTAGTTTGAATTTTACAATGGAGGCTATCATTGTTAATACAATGCCTAACCCTGACCTATTGGCTTCTGCCATTCTTAATGTGTTTATAATTTACCTATTATTATTAACGTAGGTCAATAACTAAGCATACCTAATTACTATTTACTAATACACTTTAAAATTAAACAAGAATGCTAACTAAGATTTAAACAAAAATAAAAATATTAAGGACACTGAAAATTAATAAATTACACTGTTTTCGTCGGAATAGGTACGCACAAGATTTTATTTTTAAAAAACGGAAAAACAGAAAAATGGCCGTTTGACTGCAATGAGGGGGGCAAACTCTTACGCACCAATCCTAAAAGACGACTTTTCTTATTTTTCAAAAATTCGCTCTTGTTCAGTAAAAATTAAACAAATTGGAATATTTTGACAGTTGTCTATCTCAAAAACGCATTGTTTTTTTTTGCTTTTTCGCTCATATAGACTAAAAACTTACTGTTTAAATCGTATCATCTCTGTTTAGTCTATTTACATTACTTTAGCCTCCTGTCAAAATTTGAGGAACTTGGAATTTTTAGAGAGCCTGCATACCTCAAAAACGGTTTGCTTTTCTGCTTATCGGATCGCCAACCTGCGACACATTCAAATCATCACATACCATCATACTTAACATTAGCCTTCTGTCAAAAATTGAGAAAATTGGAATTTTGGGACACCCTGTATACCTCAGGGTGTCCCGAAAATGTTGTTCTTTTTACCTTTTTTCCATACCTATTTCGAAAAAGTCAGAATACGAAAATTAAACGTTTAAAATAATTCTTCAAACAAAAAACGTTGTATACCTTCGAAACGTTTTCTTTTTTGTTTGTCCGCCCATCAACCTCTCTTTGAGTTTTCCAATGAAATCTGCTGAAATCAGCAGATTTCACTGGAAAACTCAATTAACAAGGTGGTGATTTGATAAATGCTATTTTTAAATTTTCACCCTGTATAACGCAAATACTTTGAGCTTTGGCCCACTGACAATTTTGATCTGCACCCTAAAGCAATTCCTCTGCATAATTTCAGCGAATTTGACCAAATTGAAAGAAACGGAAAAATGACTTCCGACCACGATGCTTATTTATAAAAAGGAATTTTGTCATTTAGCCGCGACTCCCAAGTTGAAAATCGATGATATAAACCATTTAATTTTTCCCCTTCAGGTAATAATTGGGGAATGTGCTCGAATGGTACTGGAGCAGTTGGATGTGGTCCCCAAGAAGAGTTTCGTGCTTGTGCTGATATACAAATAATAGATACCAAAGGATCTTCAGATGATATTCCCTATCCAACAGAAAAACCAACACGACGTCCAACAACAACTACAACGAGCAAACCTACATCTACAGACAGCTCTATCAAACCAGATGACACTGAAGGTACATCTGAAAATGACATTGACAATGAAATCCCAGATGAACACATCACCAAAGATGATTTACAATATTCATTCAGTACTTCATTTACATCAATTCTTGCCTTTGTGCTCGTTGTAATTATTTTTATATCAATTTATATTTATTATTATTACTACTTAGAAAATTATAAATCTAAAATCAGTTTATGTGATTTTACCAAACACATAATTAATCATGCTTGGTCAAATAGTAAAAACGTTGTTATGAAAAAAACGAACAATAATAATTGTAAAATTGATCAATCTAGTAATGAAAATGGAGTTGTTGCGCCAGTAGCGCCACCTAGAACTAAAAAAAATACAACAATCGGATTCAAAGGAGTTCCTGATAATTTAATTTAATGTACCATGCACATTTCTATAAATCTAGAGTAGGAAACCAACTTGCTAGCAGGGCTGTATTAACTTCTTGCGAGGTCCGTGGCATTTTTACAGCGCGAGGCCTTTTTCAGTTGGTGATTATAAATAATAATCACCATAGGTATCCTTGGGGGAAAGTATGATCAAATCGGGTGGTCATGTCAAACCGGGTACCCATGTTCTAACGAAATGGGCTACGCGATTTATGTTCTGATTATTGGAAATAAAACAATTGACTTACAATATTACATTCATGGTGATAAAATGCAACATGAAAAACACATGTTCTAGGGTTCAAACAAAGGGATGGCTATTTTATTGTTTCGTTTCGGATAACTAAGAACCACTTCGACAGTATGTACTCACTCTTATTAAGAAGGAACATATTTTTTTGATACACACTGCGTATCGTTACATTGAGGTTTATTATTATACATATTTGATACGCGTAATTGACTAAAATCCGAAAAACGCGTATCGAAATTAATTTAAATTGTGAACATACTGTTAAGTGTTTCCGTCATTTTCATTTTCGTAAAAAGAAAAGTCCATATCTTCACATGCGAAAAATATGTTTTATGGTTTTGTTGAGGTCATCAGAAAACAATTCATATAATCAAAGCCTAAAAGAGATTATCAGAAAGGTGAAAAGATTAGGAAATTTAGTGGTAAAACCGAAGAAAATAAAATTAAACATCTTTTCCTGAGACATTTTTGATTTGAGCTTTTGTTTCAAAATTATCAGCCTTCATCAGATTTTTTTTTAAATCAGTTTTAATGCGTAAACAAAAATTAGTCTATACATTTGCTTCACCGCGATTGACGCAACCAAAAAGGGGCCATTTTAAATTTTCAAAGTCGATTTGTTCGAAAACCGTGCAATATTTTCTTCTTTTATTGATACCTATTACTGCAGAACAGGAAATTTGACGTAGACTCATTGAACATGTGATTTGTACCCAATCTGTATTTGACTCTCCAACCTAGATTCACCACCCAACGTGTGGCTGAGGCCCGGGACTGACCCATCATCTGACTTGGACCACTTTATATTGACTCTGACTCGACATTTTAATACTGTTTTGGTTACAGGTGAATCAGGACCCGCTTGGTTCAGCTGGATAGTTACACTATTTGAAACAATCAAAAAAATGTTTACTTATTTCGTAGGCGGACGATCGATTAGTAGTTCGACATTTTCTTTTATACAAAAATCGAATAAAATTAAACAAATTGAATTTTATTTGACAAAATTGATAATCGATAATTTATGAAACACTCGTCATTCTTTGCCAAACAAAATAAATTTCTGTACTGCATCATGATGTACAAAGAGTAGGTATGATCTCTGTCGTCCAAAGTTCGTCTAGAATTCTAGATCAAATTTAGTAATCATGACGTCAAAGGAACCACCAATATTTATTTTTTTACTTTTAAGTGTTCTATGTAAATTGATTATGTAAATTTAAAAAATCTGGTGTGAACATCACCCGACTTTCCTTATCTATAAAAAAAAGATAGTATTGAAATTTGTCGAGTTTTCAATGTCAAAAATCGTTTTGAGGTAACCAGAGCCTAAATCTCGAGTTTCAGACATTGGTCCTTGTGATGTGAAGAAAATGTCCCGGTGGGATTTGACGTGTTCTTTGTTTATAATTGTCATATAGACCAAATTTCAAGTCTCTCGCACCTGCCGTCCTCTTTCTAGCAGGATTCGTGAAACCGCCAACGATATTTTCCATTTTAATTAAAATTAGGAACACGTCCAATACTTAAAATTGACAGAATAACACAACTTCAAGTTACTAGCTCTCTTTTTAGGCATACTGTAAAAGAAGTCCGCCAACGGTAGGTAGATTGGAATTCTATATAAAAAAAAAAAAAAAAAAAATGTCGTGGCGCACTCTATACATAAAATTAATATGAATAGGCACCAAATTTCAATCTCTAGATCTTAGGTAGCACTTTGTTTTTATGCCAGACTCGTGAAAACTGCTAAAAAGCCATATAGAAAACTCGACATAAAAAATTTCAGATCATTACAATGCTAGAAACTAAAAATCCTTAATTTTTTTCCTTGTTATTAAAAAAATATTTTGAAAATATTTATTTTACATGGGAATCTTATCCCGTGTCAATATTGCACGGTCGTTTTTATAGATTCGTAGGTGGGCACACGACTTACCAAAGTCCCATCACAATCTGATGATTTTTCTCAAATACAATTATCACAAAATGATATTGCTAAAACTTTCATGTTCATTAAACCCATTAAAGATTATTATTTTTTTTAAATCTTCACCGAAATAATTTCGGCCTCTATTTTTCTACTTTTTAAATTGTTGTAAGTATGTAAATAAAATTGTAAAGTCTAAATCTGAAGCTAGGCCCAAGTTGACTCGTAGGATATGTATAGAGGTGAAAAGATATGTTGATAAAGACTAGTGGTAAAGCACTTTGAAATAAATAATTGTTAAATATAGCTGATTTTAAAAAACATTTAATTCTATGATGCCCACACAATTTGTGACAAATTACACGAAGAAATATACATTCAACTTAAAACTGCGAAAGATGGGACCAGTTTTCCATAAAAAAAAAAAAAAAAATGGATTTGTATCCAGGAGACTGTTGGTTTGAATCTAGCTCCACTCCTGACTCTTTGAAAGATAATTTCAACCAGTCTTTTCGAGTTAAGGCCAAATTTCCAAAGTCGGACAGTCACGGTCCGATATCTTCAAAAATTGTCGCGACAACATATCAACTCAAAGCGAGAAAGTTTTAGGAGTCCGTTTAGTTCTTATTTGGTATGGCCACCTATTCCAGATCTGCGAGTTCGAAACAGGGAACGGGCAAAATAAAATTTGGAAAATACTATAAAGTCAGAATGGCCGTGCCTCTTGTTTTTTAAAGGTTGGAATATACAGGGTGGACACAAACCCATACCCTCCCCCCCCCCAAATTCCAATGTCCTTGAAAAACTAAAATAGCAATATAACAATCGTAGTACTAAATAATAAGGCGATGTTCAGATGATCGCGCGGCACAAGATCTATGTAAATAGTGCATATTGCCTAGACCGCGCGGAACTAGGCGGTACTTGTTCTACAAATTTGTATCGATTTGTTCGGTTGATCCCGCGCGGTACCGCGCGATCATCTGAACATAGCCTAATTAGTATTGCTGTGAGAAGTAAAGTCCAGAAACGTTCGCATTAGCACGGGGCGTCCGAGATTTCACTTAATTTTAATTTAAGTTCATTTTGGCCAAATTTGTCGAAGGCAATGGACATTATTTATGTTAAATATAAAATCTCATTTTTTTGTTTTTGAATAACTAGTGTGAATTACGAGAGTTGAGACACAAGGGAAATACGCTCTGTTTACAAATATGGAGGCGAACTAACATTGGGTACAATGTTCGCCTCCACGTCGGAAGACTAGACAATCATTAACTGATTTTTTTATCAACCCCGAAACAATAAAAAGTAAACCAGAATCAAACGGACACACGCAAAAATAAAAGAAATCAAGTAATAAGCAAGGCGCACCAAACCCAACCTAGCGGAGGAATTGATTGGTTTACTTGGTACTTGGTCTGTTCTAGTTTGTTAATTTGTTAAAAGTATAGTAAAAAGCCATACACTAAATAAAAAATATATTAAATGGACAGGAGGAAAGCATTTCAATACATGACAAGTCGTATTGCTAGATCTATTTTGTGGCTGTCTCAACTTCCGTAATTTAAAATTGACACGTATTTCTCAAGAACAACTACTGTAGTTTTCACAATGGCATTATATTCAGAATACCAAAGTTCGATTACATAAGTCGTACTTTTGCATAGCGTGGGCCTAATTAGCAACCTCGTAAGTCATATTTCGTTTTCTAAATTTCTACAAGGTTTTCTTTTTTTTCCTTTCCTGCCTTAATTATTCAGGTTGTGTAGGATACATGCCTTTCACATGAAACAAAAATACAATTTCTGAAAATTTTGGACTTACCGAGGTTTGCTAATCAGACCCACGATATGGTTCATTAGTTCTCTACTGATATTATTTTATGGATTTCCCATTGATAATTTTTTCGCTTCATTTTGTAAAAACATATGAAATTATTATTGGATTTTGGTATTTTTTTTTTTTACAAAAAGAAATAAAATCTTTTTATTATTTTAAATATATTTTTTATTTGTTTTGAACTCCACTTTTTGTTAAAACATCCAAAAACTATTCAATTGCAATTGTTTACCCGTCTCCTTATTCTGGCGGGAAATATTTTTCAAATGGCACAAAGGATTTGAATAGTTTTCAATTTGTACTACCTCCCCCCCCCTTAAAAAAAAAGATATTCCAAAACTCTGCTGAAAAGAGAAAATACACAATGGCGCTAAAAATTAAATTAAAGAAAACGAACCGGAAAATTTCAATGTAAATAAAATAACGTCTTTAATTTGTCAAGTGAAGGTGTAAATGACTATGTCTTCACTTGATTAAAAATTATAAAATATGTTAAATAGAGCTAACTAGTTTCATACTCTCTTAAAAATGATGGTGTTGTACTCAGAAGAGGTTGAAAGTTTTGGAATATCTTATTTTTTGTTTGGGTACAAATTGAAAACTATTCAAATACTTTTTTCCATTTGAAAAAAAAAAAAATGTTTTGAATTGAAAATAAATAGGTACACAAAAGTTACCTACTGCCATTGGGAAATAAAAAGAAATAAACCTCGGTGGCGCGGCGGTGGCATCACTTCAAGGAGAACCAAATGAATTATTTTAAGCACTAGGAACTTGGGCAACAGTTGGTAACTGTCGCTTATTCTCTCTAAAAGCTTCTATGGGATCTTCATATTGTTTGTAATAAGTCAAAATATCTCGGACGTCATCTGGACTCTTATCGGCAACGTCTGGAAAGAAAAGATAGAACAAGGTGTGAGAAAAATTCAGAAACGGTTAAACAGCAGAAGATAAAACACTTGGTCAAATTATCACATGGGTTTATTATTATCAGTTAGATAACCATTGGAACGAAATATCAAATTAGGAGGTCGGGGGGCCATTTTTTGGGGTCGATTTTAAAGGCTCCATTCCATTTCGCTTTACACCCTAAGGTTTTGAATTCTTACACCTCAGCCTCATGGGCTTTTTGTGTATTGGGGTTAAGCCCATTTCTCTAGCTAAAGTTCAACTGCTCAGAGAGTTTGAGCAGTCTTCTTACCACATTGTTTTGGACGAGTTCCCCTCAGGGGTTTAGTGACCCGATGATACTCATTCTTCAATTGAGTGGGGCATTGCAGTCAAAGAACACATGAGAGTCTGTTCCCTAATCCTCCTCACATAGTGTACTCAATGAGTTTTCCCAAAAATTCCCATATTGTTTAGGTGTTTCCTAAGACCACAATATCCTGTTATTAGTTCAGTAACCGGTCTCATTTGTTAATGGGTAAAAATGACAATATCTTAAATTACAATATAAACAAAAAATGAATTTTGTATTTTTTAAAAGGTGTATTATTTAGTGTATTTCAGAAGTTTCTACCGTCTGACACATTACAAATACATACAGGATGTCTAAAAAAAGGAACGAAGCTCAATATATTGAGAACTTTTATCTCAAATAGAAGCAGGGTTATGATTTCAGGAGAGTATAAAAGTTCAACTTCAAGTTGGAATAAGTCCGGCCCTGTTTTGAGTACAGATCTGAAATAAATCTCAAAATACTTTCATTTTATTCTTCAAAAATATATTACAAAAGATAACCCTTCTGCAGCATCCCCCGAAAGTGTACAAAGTTTGAAAACCACTGAAAAAGTTTACCCTCCAGTTTGGAATAAAGAAATGCGTATTTCAGCGTTTTTCGAAATTCGAACCCGCCTCTGAAAGATTAATCTGCGCTCTTTTTTGTACGCACCTTGTATTGCAATGATATATATATATATAATTCAAAACTGTCTATCCGTTTTCGGGTTACGGCCGATTTTCGGGTATCATTAATAGTTTAGCCAAAGATAATAAGATACATCGAAAATTAGATGGAATAGACCTCCTCCTCCCCAAAAAACATACACTGAATCACGAGAAATATTATCAGAATCAAAAAATGTCGAGCTGTTTTCGGCGATTTGCGATTTTTGTATGAAATTTAGAAAATATTAATTGTCCAGCTAAAACGCTAAGAGATATCAAAAAATGACTGGGAATGACCCCAAACCCCACTGGCTAAGACTGCAGAAATATTATCAGAATTCAAAACCGTCCACGATTTTCGAGTTACAGCTGATTTTCCAATTTTTTATGGGTATCACTAATTGTTTAGCCAAAACGGTAAGAGAAATCGAATAATTAATGTGCATAGACCCCTAACTATAGACTGAAACCCCAGGAATAGTAACAGAATAAAAAATAAAAATAAAATAAAAAACTGTCGGGCTGTTTATGGCCGTTTTTTGATTGGAAATTAGAAAATTCCATTTGTTTAAGAGATATTGACAAATTAATGGGCATAGACCCTCCCATAAAAACACCATAGGCCAAGATCCCAGAAATATAATCAGAATTCAAAACTGTTCAACCGTTTTCGAGTTACGGACGATTTTCTGATTTTTGTACTGGGATCACAAATTGTTTATCCACAACGGGAGGGATATCGAAAATTGATGGGAAACGATCCCCCCCCCCCAAAANACTTCATCAACCCCCCCCCCCAAAAAAAAAAATAAAGGATGAGACCCCAGAAATATTATCAGCATTAAAAAATGTGGAGCCTTTTACGGACGATTTTCGTATGGAAGCATGTGAGCACGGGAACGCCATGATTCTAATGCGCCAAGCGAAATATTCGTTACAAATTTTAACAGTGGCGAAGAACGGGGCAGTGCTGCTAGTTGAAATATAGGTAGTTTGTACAAATTAGATAGCACATTATTCTATTTTTTTTAAAAAAATATTTAGTCCGAGACAGTCTAGGCACTTTGTGTACTACGACGGTAAAAAATACGAAATTTTCAGTTTCTAGGATTCATGTTATGTAGAATAAACAATTTGGGGAGGGGGGATTGACTTACTTTTCAAAAATGCAACCAATTCTACGAGAATATTATCGTCATCATTTCCAGTCCATTTTGGTAAAATGAGCGCATTTTCCGGGTGAAGTTGTACAGAATTTGGATTCCAGTCTATGACTATTACTTTAGATAGATCCCGATTGAGACAGTTGAGATTCTTAACATGATCTCCATTAATAAAATCGGTTGCGTCCCGATACAATGTGTATTTGATGGCACTTGATTTGTTCAGTACGTCCACTATAGGGGACATATTCTACAAAATAAACAAGAAGAGAGGTTAAGTGGATAAGTTATCAAACAGGTGCCGCTACCTTAAATTAGCAAAGCTCCAAACTAGTCGAAGAAAAATCAAAAGAATTCTGTAAAGCTCCAGCGTCTAAGGATAGAAAAGGGACCATGATAAAGTGAATGGTTAGGGTGAAATCCAGGTTCGAACACTGAAAGTGACGCTTTGGGGAAAAAGAAAAAACAAAAGAATTCTGTAAAGCTCCAGCGTCTAAGGATAGAAAAGGGACCATGATAAAGTGAATGGTTAGGGTGAAATCCAGGTTCGAACACTGAAAGTGACGCTTTGGGGAAAAAGAAAAAACAATTTCACGAGAAATTTAAATGGAATATTACAAATATTCCTTATTTAAATAAAATTCCAAAAGGACTAAGTTTCCTTCTCATTTTTAAATATAATCAGGGTAGGACTTAAATGGGTCTAAAGTTCAATCTGCAATGGCCCTTGTTTTAGGTTTTGATGTAAAAGTTCACTTATCGTTTTCAAAAAAGTTTTCTCTTCTACTTAAATTATCAAAAGTCCATATTTTCATAACCAGTGACGATAAACAGTTTCGTAAAAAATCAAATCTCATTTTTTTCTAGTAGTCAAAATTAGACTGTTTTAAAAACGACATCTTTCCGGCCCAAGAAAAGGTAAAACTCGCCGGACCTGACGATGAGGAGAAAAAAATCATTTTCTAATCCACAGAACCTATTTCTATCCACAATTATAAATTTTACATTGATGGTGAGAAAGTTATTGGTCATCTCAAAACTGAGACGACCAATAACTTTAAGTAGCATTTTTATTTTCTGTCGTCAGAAAACGAATATAATCACAAAATTATCATTTGGCGTTTGGAGCAAGTGGTTGAATCGATCGATGCACGCGCACAGAATTTTACTCACCATTCCTATTTGGGTTGTAAACACAACAATTTCAAATAATGGCGAGGCTAACTGTTCCAGGAAATGATCCACATTGGGCCTTTTCTTAAACCTCCAACCTGTTTGATATGTCCAATCTGGGTGGAGAAGTACGTGAGTTAATTCTAATACTAGGGTGTATCTGAAACCGGAACGATGGCCTACACTCAGTGTGAAATGAAAATGATGCAAACATTTGACTTTATTGTATCTGATGTTATTCAAATGCCTATACGGATGATAGTGACCATCCTGGTTATTTAAATTTGAAAATGTCCAAATAGGTTTTTCAACGAAAGGACAGGCACCGGCGATACCATTTTTCAGTGAATTGACTTACTGTTCGATGTAAGGCCAAAACAATTTAACATTTTTTTTACGTTTTTGAAAAAAAAATATTTGAACAAAGAAAATAGTGATTTGCATTTAGTAACCTCATGAAAAAATTACAAATTCTAGAATTTGGGTCCGCTGACAAAATGTTTGTCTACGAGCCTATTTCTAGAGTTAGTTGATGTTGATACTACATATTTACTATATTTAGTTTAATATACCTACGAGGGGTCTGGAACCGGGGAGGAGTTTCTGGCAACAAAAACTTATATTTTTGTTGTCACACTTTTTTTAAAAAAAAAAAAATCGTTTTTTTATTGGCTGTCATGGATCCATGGTGGACGGTTGTACATACGCAATAGAGGCATGTTTCCTAACCTCTCTTAATTGGGTTAAAATTGGTGCCAGATACTCCTCCCCGGTTCCAGAACCTATCTACGAGATTTGGGACACGAGAAAAATACGCTTTGTTTACAAATATGGACATCGCTGATACTTTTCAATATATGGCTGTTGTACACCTACAAACATGCTTTGCGCTGTCTCAATTGTCGTATTTTTAAAATTATTTGATGCCAAACAAAAAGATCAGCAGCTTTGGCTTCTTTATGTTTACGGGAATTATTTTACAATTCCACAAACATACTTTGGTTGTCCAATGGGTGCAGGGTTGGGCAGAAGTTTATCACTTGAAGGCCTTCTTATAAATTCTTTGAAAATATAAAGTCGGTCAAACATCCTCTTAAAGAATTGTTCAATAGGTGGTAGATTACTAAATTCATCGGCGATTTCGTGGCCATCTTCATCTAAGGATGGCTGGCCTGGAAAAAAATGGTCAAACATTTCACAAGGTTGTTTACAAAGATCCGATATTTTTTTTACTCTGTAGCATGTCTTCGGCTGTCGTCAAAAGTGATGGAACATCTGCTAAGAGGAGTATGACTATAAGGTTAGGTTTTTCTAATTTTAACCACACTCCTTGGAGCGATGGTGGGTGTTTGAATTTTGTATAGTTTTTGACAGATTTATAGGGAAATTTTCAAAGCATTCCTTAATTAAATTATACGTTATTTCAAACACATCACGATGAGAAGCAAATATTATTTTTAGTTTTACTCGAATCCTAATGAATACCAAAAGTAATATACCAACATGAAACATCTCTTCAACTCTGAATTTTATCATTTTTTAAAAAATTAACTGATTCCATAATATTTAGCTAAATTATATTCTTACAACCTACCCCTAATCTATGTAGGTACCTATTTTTCTTTAGCAATAAAATAATTGACCACTTACCCAAATTGTAAAGAATTAATATAAACATTGTTCCATAGAATATACAGATTGTGTAGATAGCATACTTCTTGAATTTGCTTCCAGACTTTGGTCCCTTTTCATTGGAAGTTCCTTGATGACTTAGGCTAGTATCTGTTGGAGCAAAGTTGATATTCTTTTCTGAAACTTAATTTTGATTTATTATTTTCAATAAATATACAAAAAAAAATTAAAGAACCACGGTCATAATTTTGCAAAATATGTCCTAAATTGAGGACATAACGGCCACCTAAAACTTTCTCGTTTTGAGTTGATTGTTGTCGCGACAAAATTGAACACGTCGGACTGCGACTTACCCAATTTCTTTAATTGGGTAAGTCGGGGGAGGGGGCATATTCCCATCAAATTTTCGCTATCTCCTACAGTTTGGGCTGGGGGCATATTCCCATCAAATGTTCGCTATCTCCTACAGTTTGGGCTGTGGTATTGAAACACACAACCCCTACCACACACATAAATTAAAGTAGCTGTTGTGTATTGTAGCGAATCACGAAATAGATATAATACCATAGTTACCCTCAAGGTGTAAAAATAAGGTCCATCTCGAACCAAAACTCCAAATGGAAAGTTTGTACGTAAACAGTAGGTAGTAGTGACAGCACAACAGCAGCTTCATCAAGTTGTATCTATTCACTATCCCCTACAATTAGAAGCTTCAGGAATTTTGTCACTTCGATAGAATCGATTAACTATAAATAAGCTATAAAAATCGAGGTATAAATAAGCTTTCAGTATTTTGGGGATGACAGAAGGTGTTGAATTCTAGATTCCAGTCATTTAGACTAGCATCTCAAGTTGATCGACTGGTAGATGCTCCTCAGTGAACGACATCTGATATGTTGCTGTGACAGTTGGTAAACTCAAAGTTAACTTGGTAAGTAAATACAACCATTCATGAGAATAATTACTGATTATAATCATTATCCGTGTGGTAGTGCTGCTGGCGGATATTGGAGCCAAGGGTTGAAAGAAGAAGACACGTTAATTTACTTTGGAATAATTAATATGACTGAATAATTTTAATCACATGAGGTCAAGAATTTTGACGGGGAAACGGTGGGCAGTTGCTGTGTTCTGTGTTGAAATCAAAACACGCAACTCAGAATTGAGTGTTCATAAAATATTTAGGCAAGCTAGGCCTAACTGGCCAAAACCTGCAGATAGAGGATTTATTGAGAATTAATAAGGTCTAAGAATGAGAATTAATAAGGTCTAAGAAAGTTAGCATATAGGAAAAAGTGAAAAGCTCGAGTTAAAGAAAAATATCTGTTAAGTTTTAAAGAAATAAGAAAACACGACAAGCTACCAGGGCCACCGAAAGAAAATCCGGACCCCACCCAAAAGCCCTGGCCCTAGGGGACTGCCCCCCTCGGTGGCCCTGCGAGTTGAAATATGATTGCTACATCTGTTCTCCAAGATACATTTTCAGAGCTCCGTTAAGTGTGTTATAATAACATAAAAAGACGAATCATTTGATTGAGAACCGACCAGTTCTTCCTACTAATTACCTTTGTTAGAATAATATCTATGAAATTGGGTGATTGGTTTAGAATAATTGCTGCTTCTATCCATATTATGTACATTATATAAAAATATATGTGAAGGAGAGGCATTAGAATGAATAGTTCGGAGCATTTTAATGCATGATAGAGAAAATGGTTTTGTAATCACCAATTTAGATATAGGAAAAGCGAATGAAGATCTGAACATATTTAAAAGTATACCCGTCATTGCCTACTACAGCAGGTGCACAGAACGCCTCAAGATGTCAAGACACATTAAAAAATAATCCAATATTCACACATTATTTGAATTGAACTTTTAAGAATAAATACAATAGCTAATTCGAAATTCATTCAACTGGAAACATGCACTACATGCAGCTGAAATGCTGAAAACTGATAACGTGATAACTGAACTATTAGAGTGCGGCATAGCACAGAGAATCCTGGACAAGAAAAATCCCTTTTTTCAAAATCCCATAATAAGTTGGTTAATCTCGTAATATTCTCAATATTTTTCCTCCTTTCAATCTTCTATACTTAAAAAACGCAAAGCCCAGTTCCCAGTTGGTATACTGATTCACTGACTGCCTGATAATCAACGTAGCTTCACGATGGCTTAAGCTAGAGACTTGAAATTTGGCGCACAGATCCCTTTTCGTAATCTCAATGTGCGTAATAAGGAAAAAAGTTACTACCAAAAATGACGCTTTTTAGCTGTTTTCTTTGCAAATTTTTTCTGGGCAAACTAAAGGATATAACGTAAAATAACGGAGAATGGACCCCCCAAATACTATATAAGGATCCCCTAAAAATTGAGAAGTACCACTTCGGGACGAGCGAGAAAGTTGAAATTCGATAGAAAGGTGTTCCGCAGTACGGAAAGTACTATCCTTGAGTGAAATATTTATTTTTACTATAGGTATCTTCCCATATACGAAGTATAGGTAAGTAAAGTATTTATTGGTGAAAAATTTCGATGTCATTTTTTTTTGCTTTCTGGACGAATTATGACTACTAGATACAATTTCAACTTTCTCGCTAATAACAAAGTGGTACTTCTCAATTCCGATTTTTCGGTGGTGAAAACCGGCATTAAATTTCAATTTTTATATTTTTATAGAAACCGGATAATTTCAATTTTTATATTTTTAAGGGGTCCTTATTATAAACTATTTTGGGGGGGTCCATTCTCGGTCATTTTTCGTAACTTTTCATTGTTGCAACATTCAGTTGCGTTATCTCCTCTAAGTAATTTGCCCAGAAAAAAATTGCAAAGAAACACGGTAAAAATCGTCATGGCGGTAACTTGCTTCCACTTGAACTTTCGATTTTTTCCTTTCTTTTTATTACACGCCTACATACTAAAAGGGATCTGTGTGCCAAATTTCAAGTCTCTAGCTTAAGCCTTCGTGGAGCTACGTTGATTATCAGTCAGTCGGTGAATCAGTATACCAACTGGGCTGTGCGTTTTTTGATTAAAGATAGACTATCTGTTTTCCCGTGCTTCGCTACGGTTACGAAATTTGGATTTTTGGTGGAACCGACCCCCAGAGTGAACATGGCTTCTATTTAGAAAATTCAATATTTTACTCAAGAATATTAATTTTGCACTGCGGAACACCTTCGTATCGAATTTCAGCTTTCTCGCTCATCCCGAACATAAATCGGAGAGAAACCAGAAATTTTCAAATTTTATATTTTTTATGGGGTCCTTATATACTATTTGGGGGGGGGTCTATTCTCGGTTATTTTTCGTTATCTCTTTTATTTTGCCCAGAAAAAAAATGCAAAAAGACCGCTAAATAGCGTTATTTTTGGCGGTAACCTGCTCCCACTTGAACTTTAAAATTTTTTCCCTTTCTTATTACGCACCTACATACTAAAAGGGACCTTTGTGCCAAGTTTCAAGTCTCTAGGCTTAGCCATTGTGGAGCTACGTTGATTATCAGTCAGTCAGTCAGTCAGTACACCAACTGGGCTTTGCGTTTTAAGTATAGATAGATTAAAAAGGGAAAAAATATTAAGGATATCACGGGATTAAAAGTGGTGGGATTTTGAAAAAAGGGATTTTTCTTGTTCAGGATTCTCTGTGCTATGCCGGGCGCACTCCGCACTCGGTATCTTATCTAAAATAGTTCTTATTCCTTTAAATTCCTTTATAATTTATTAGGTATTTATTTGTTTGGTTTTTCGTGATTTTTATCTGTGTGCTAAATATTATGTAGTTACTGATTACTGAATGAGACTAGAAGATTGTTAATAGTTTCATTTTAAGTAAATTAATAAGCAAGGTAATGTAAAAAAAAACGGGACAGGCGAGATCAAAATTTTGATGGTACCTACTTGGTTATTATTTAGCTCTCTACCCCCTAGGTTAGGCGAAGGATTGGTTCTACATTCTAAAGTTACCTAGTCAACTCAGGATTTTTTTCGGTACCAGACCATTGATGTAGAATAAATTTGTTTACATCAGTGTACCAGACAGATACTATTACCTATTTTTTTTGGAGCAACTTACAAACTTAAAATGTATTTAATATAATTTAAAAAGTCTTTTTAAACGTTTTAGGGGTGGAAAATTAATTAATTCACTTTAATTTTAATTTATTTTGAAAAAAACCTTTT
>CM022881.1:18432144-18444513 GCA_012654025.1 Pachypsylla venusta | reverse complement strand
ACGCTAGATTCCCTATTCAAAAGACTGTTCCCAGTCTTACTGCCATGGAAAGATTACTGTGGGGATGAGAGTTTAAGGAAAGAGCGATCCTATAGAATTACTATTGTCATGGTTGGACCAGAAACAGCATATTTTGGTATAGGACGCTAGATTTCCTAGTCAAAATGCTGTTCCCAGTCTTACTGTCATGGAAAGATTACTGTGGGGATGAGAGTTTAAGGAAAGAGCGATCCTATAGAATTACTATTGTTATGGTTGGACTAGAAACAGCATATTTTGGTAGAGGACGCTAGATTCCCTATTCAAAAGACTGTTCCCAGTCTTACTGCCATGGAAAATATGGAAAGATTACTGTGGGGACGAGAGTTTAAGGAAAGAGCGATCCTATAGAATTACTATTGTCGTGGTTGGACCAGAAACAGCATATTTTGGTATAGGACGCTAGATTCCCTAGTCAAAATGCTGTTCCCAGTCTTACTGTCATGGAAAGATTACTGTGGGGATGAGAGTTTAAGGAAAGAGCGATCCTATAGAATTACTATTGTTATGGTTGGACCTAATTAGGAATGTTAGCAATTTTCTTGTATCGTTGCTTAGAGTTTCAATCCGACGCGACGCGAAGGTGATTAGAAGGCCTATACAAATTCTACAAATAAATAAAGAAAGTATTGTATTGTGCTGACTATTTCGATGTCGAGTTTTTAATGCCAAAACACTTTTTGGGTTCCCCAGAGTCCAAATCTCGAGTTTTCCCCATGTGCCCGTGTGGCATACATTCGAAATATCAAGTTTCTGGAAACCACCAAAAAAACGGCCAATAATTGATTTGAAACAAAAGTGTTTTGCCGCATTCCATTCATAATATTTCTTTTAAGAAGCATCAAATTTAAAGCCCCTAGCTCTTACCGTTCCCCCTTTAGACAGAATTTGTGGAAACCTGTTAAAAAGCGGCAAAATCAGCAATATATTCGACTTACATCAAAAGTTTTATTGCTCGTCCTTGGAATAAAATTAATACACTTACATACCAAATGTCAAGTCTCTGTCATTTACCGTTCTTGAGATATATTGTTTACAGACAGACCAAAATATACACGGACCAATGGCTGAAACTCGAGACATCGAAATTTTCAGCCCATTACAATACTCTTTTCTTTTTATAGGATAAGGAAAGATAAATGATATTTGATAGAAAGATTTTTACCTAGACAGTTATTTTCCATTTTTGTATTTTCATTAAATCTGAAACCGCGCTCCAACACTGAATTTCGCCATTTTTATGGTCAAAACATAGAAATGCTACTTCCTCTTCTTATTTTTTAAGAACTCAGTCACAAGTTTCATAACGAGGTCCATATCCTTCATGTGTGGTTACTTCATCACTTTCATTTTTGTTCTTCTTTAACCTTCACCTTTTCCCTATTTTATTTGGGGTCGACGCTGCTTTCCTTCATTCTACTCTACCACAAGTTTTTGGTAGGTGCTACTCTCTTTAGCTGTAACCCTTTCCTGACACAGTAACCCCCGCTTCCTTCTCACAGTATCCATAGAAACTCGCTTTCTTCATTGACCTTTCATCAATAGATTGAAGCAGAATTTCTTAAAGGTTGGATGCCTTTCTAACACCAAATCTTCTGTATTTACACGGGTCATGGCCGTCACCTAATAAAGATAGCTTCCGTCATCTTTCTTAAGAGTCCCCCTAATCTCATAGTTTAATTATTGTCTTTCAGCGCTTGTGACTCGTGTGAAGAATGGTATCATGGCGATTGTATTGGCATAAGCGAGAAACATTCTAAACACATGAAACAATATTTTTGTGAGAGTTGTAAAAGACAAGATGCTACACTTCGAAGCAAACTCAAACAACCGCTTCTAGTGAATAAATACGAAGAGGATCCTGATTTTGTAGAAGACAAAGGAGAAAAAAAGTCAAAACGAAAATATGAATGGAGTAAGTTAGAGCCATGTTTTGGTTGTTATTATTATTATTATTTATTGTGTACTATAACAAAGTTTGTTGTAGACGCATTACAAATATTTCCTGAAAAACAAAATAAATAAATTAAAATATAAAAAAGAAAGGATAATAATATATCCTGAAAAATAAAGAATTAATAATAATGAAAAAAATAAATAAAAATAAAAAATAAAGCTCTTAAACAGGATTAGTCATAGAATCTCTTCTATGTTGTAAGGGACAGATTCTAAGAGATCGTTTTTCAGTTTATTTTTTGGTTTATTTTTTGCAATAATTTATCTTTCGAATCGTCACGAAAAGATAATTTCCCTCCTCAAAATTTGATATTTTTCGTTTCAAGGTATATAGAATACAAAAATGGAATAAAAAACCCATTCGTCCGCCCTACGCCGCGCCCTGAACAACACATTTGCCACTAAGTCTTTATTTTGATTAAATTTGCTATGTGAGTCTCATTTAGGGTCTAATTGTGTCCCTGAACTTTCATTTATATGGTTCCATATTAAAATTGGATGAACAATAAGGCCTCACATGGGACCTACATACCAAATTTGATCAAACTCGGTAAACGCTTAGTGGCAAAAGTGATCACGGCGTACGGCGTGGCGGACGATATTTTACTTAATCGCGATTCTCGTGACCTTATATTGCGCATTACCTCCACCATTTTGAATACCACTCTTTAACATCTATAGGTCATTCAAGACGGGGGTTTTACCCTCCATTCGCTAGAAACTTGCAAAACAGTTACCCACATTATCCTCACCCAGCCTGGGTTGAGCCAGAAAAATAGCCAGCATCACGAAGGCGCAAACCCACGTGGACACCCACATAGAACAATCTCGCTGAACGTTGCTTAACTTCAGTGATCTAACAGGAACTGGTGTAGCCAACGATCATACCACGTTGAATACACCAGTTCCCGTCAGATCACTGAAGTTAAGCAACGTCCGGGCGTGGTCAGTACTTGGATGGGTGACCGCTTGGGAACACCACGTANAAAAAAAAGGAACTGGTGTATTCAACGTGCCATAGACGCTGGCTGAATGGTTTTTAATTGTACAAAAAGGAAACGTTGGAATATTGACTAGCCAATGAATTTGATTTTTTTTTTAAAAAAAAAAAATGTACTACGTCGGTTTAATCTTAAATGACACGGTCAGTAAACTCACTTCAATTGTCCGAGATGAGCCTCCGGTTTGTCTCATAGGGTTGAATCAGCCATTTCTATGAACGAGTATAGCAAGTAATCGGACAAGACGTTCCGGAGTTATGGTGGTACAAAAATACTAACAAAAGAAAAATGTGATGTAAAAATTAGATCTCACTTCGTTCGGTCAATGAAAATATAAATATTATTTCTATGTTATATGAGACTTTGCTTGACCGAGGAAGCAAAGATTTGTCGGTTTATCTCTTTGGACAACGATACCTCCCGAACGCCTTATCCGATTTTGATGAAACTTGCTATGGACACTCGTTATATTGTTGCTGTTAAAGTTCTCAGACTCTCACTGTGTCTCCAGGCCAAGGATAGCGGCCACTCCAACAAGATCTATTCATAATGCTGACGGCTCTAGATTGGTTGGGTTTGATGGACAGTCAAATACATTATTTACATCATGAACAGCCTGCATACATAGAGGACAGCGATCAGATACTTTAAGGTTTATATACCAGCTCTTTGAAGAAGTATCTGGAGCAGTACGGCTGGGATGAACAGCTCCAACAGAAGGAAAACCCAGTTTATGGTCGTTGGAATGGTGTTGATAGTCTTTGGACGTACCTAAGGGCACGGGTAACCCCGTTTCCAAATGGTGTCCATTTTAGTGTGAGGTTTACAGTTCAGGGAAGCACTAGTTAGTTTACCATTTTGTGACTTGAGAAAACGTCATTGCATTTTTTTTTTCAAACGTAACTTGACCGCTCTATTTTTTCAGGTGAAAAAACGGAAAAGGTTGAAAAACGACATTATCATCGCAAGAAGGGAAGACGATGTGGCCAATGCAGTCACTGCGAGCGAGACGATGACTGTGGAAGATGTGTGGCTTGCAGTGAAATGAGGAAATTTGGGGGACTTGGTCGAACGAAAAATATTTGTTTAATGCGACAGTGTAAGAAGTATCCAGTGGTAAGTAGCACTACACAATTCTAGAGTTATTAATTAGTTAATTTAATCTCAATAATCAATACTTTATTGACATTTTCATATAGAAAAAAACAACAATAAAACACAATTTACAATTTATGAAAAAAAAAAAAATAAGTAAACATGGGAAATAGATAAAATCAAAGAAATAAATTTTGAAAAAAAAATTGTAGTTGAAGGTTTTGAGAAAGCTGGTTTGGTCTGTGCCACACCCAACACCTCTAGGTAATAGTTTAAAATATTTTGGGATCGTTAAATGGCGTGGCGAAAAATTTATACTGAAAAATGTATTAGTAGTTCTGTGAATTGTAGACCTCACTTAATTTCATCGAATAGAGGATGAATATAACGATTAAGAATCTTAACCGGGGGCCGTGTTCTTCGTTGACACATATTATACCTAAGTGGTTTTAAATAACGCACCTTTTCCTGTATTTTGTATTATTGATCGAATTTTGTGAGGTCTAGTTTTAATACCACATTTTTTAAAAATGTCATGACCATTCGACAAAGTTTCTGCTTCGAGATAAAGAAATACATGTTTCAGTGTTTTTCGAAATTCCAATCTGGGTAGATATTTCCAGGGGCTCGTTTTTTTAAACACCCTGTAAATATAAACTTTTAACTGAATCTCATTCTCTACTCTCAGAAACTCAAGCAACCATCCACCAAACGGAAGAGAAAAGATTCTTCGTCTGACGATGATGTATTGAAGGACACTGAACAGTGTTTGGGTATTGGATGTGTCAACGGTGCCAGAGAGGGGTCCAAATATTGTTCAGATAGTTGTGGAATCAAACTGGCCACGACCAGGATCTATCAGGTGAATGCTCCGAAAGATTTAAGTTGGACTTCTTTGGAGTCAGCAGGAACTTACTGTGCGTACTTTCCTGTTGCTTTACGACTCCTCCTGACCAAAAGAATTCTCCCCGCTTTGTTTCTTTGTAAATATTTGGAAAGGCTGTCCATAGAGAATACAAACCAAGATTCGAATGCCTGAGAACATTCAGAGAGTAAGGTCTAAAGTCTGGATTCTAAAATCCCATTTCAGTTCAATAAATTAAAATTTATCGTCAATCAATTTTTTGTTCATTAATTGAAAAAGAAATGCAATCTTTTTGAAGGGACCCTGTGTATAAATGACAAACATGCCGCACACGTCCGTCTGGGCGAGCCGTTTAACTAAAACAAAACGAGACAGCGAAATCGACGGGAAAGGAAAAAACCCGGACCCCAGAAAAAGAAGGTTCCAGTTTGGTTTTAATTCACGATTTTTCTTTTGGTATGGACATTAGTTTTTGGCTGATTAGTTTTTGGTCCGTATTGAGCCAAAGAACCATCTACACAGAACTGCTACAGTATTTTTAGTCTAAGAGAAAACCAGAATAAGAACCAATCGTCCTCCGTATATCCAGTTTTACACACCAGGAGGATCCGGAACGCACACCATCCTAGTTACATCTAAGGGCCATAAAACCTTTTCGGTTATCTTTTGTTAGTCTATTTCTAGCATTATTCCTAACCTGGATGTGAAAATGGTTGATTTTAAGAGGAACGCTGCTATAAGAAAAGGAATAATAAACAATCTTTTGCAGTAACATTTTATAAATATGGACCAAAGCAATAGGAAATTGCCTACCTCTTTGATCTTAATTTTAAGTTCCCATCTAGCGCATTTCTAGACAGTAAAAGTCTACATTTTTGCATGATTACGTTACTTTATCTTTTTTCGAAGAGAAAGTAAAAATAGACTACCTAATCAAATTTATCAGAAATAACTCTGAGGCTTTCTAATTAAGACTTCCTTCTTAGTAAAATCATGAGGTAACCTTCTTTTTCTTCAGGTGTTGCCTGCTCGTTTACAAGAATGGGACGCCTCGCCCTGTATTGCAGCAATGAAAAATGAAACCAAATTAGACGAAGTGCGCAAACAACAACTGGAAGTGCGTGACATTCTTCATGAGTTAGACAAACGTCACATTGAATTGGATTCGATATTAGATCGTGCTAAGCGCGCTTCTGTGGATCCAAATATTAGAATGGAAGAAGACGATACGGATGAGACATCCACATACTGTATAACATGTGGCCATGAGATCCACTCTAGAATGGCAGTCAAACACATGGAAAAGTGTTTCAATAAGGTAACACATCCACATACTAAACAGGAGAGCGCGGGTTCAATCCCTAGCTGAGACAGATTTCTTTCTAGTCTAGTCCTACTAGATTCTATAAATGAGAAACCCGACGGCCACACTCATCAGGACATAAGAAGTAGGACTTTAGTACTACTTACTTGTTTTCAATGTCCATCGCAAAAAGTGATGGTGGTCGAAGGGTTGGATAGCATATTATGCTCCCCCTTCTATGTCCTTAAATAGTGCTAAATATATCAAATTTTTGAGGATGAAATTCCATAGGTCAGCTTAGCAGTCAGTTCGTCTTACCAGCCAATTTATTTGACTAAATTACCATATATAAAAATAGAGCTCTAATGGTTGGGCGGTTTAAAATGCCTCTGGGATTAACCTCGCCCGGTGGTAACTTTTTATTATTAAAAACACTCTATTTTTATGAACACAATAATTGTTTTATTCGATTTTTTCTCATCTTGTTAGATTTTTTCCTAAACATTATTGCATGACTAAAATACGCGATTTTTGTGTATACCTAAGTAGTTTGAATGAAAAAAGTTGAGACATATGTAGAATGTGTTTTGTATACCAATATACAGGGTGTTTGGCTATAAATGGGACCCCTGAATATGATAGGTAGCTGAGATCAAATGGATTTTTTTTTCGAAATTCGTTAGTGAGCCAGACGAAGGTGCAAACTCCTCGAAGCATAACCGAGTTACAGGGTGGAGAAGGTAATTTTTGGACAACTTTCAACGTCGCTGTGGGTTCTTTGTGACCGAACAAAAAGAAGATGGACACTAAATCCTAGTTTTTGATGGCGGTGATTTCAAGTATGGCATCAAAAATTTAAAAAAGAAAAGCAATATGGGGTAAGACCTGAAAAGTGATAAATTTTTTTGTCTGTTCTCAAATATGGAAAGAGCGTCTCTTTCAAAGATATTTTGTGTAAAAAAGTTGAAAAATCAAACAAAAAATTCAATTCCCATGTTAAGCTGGTTTTAGAAAGTTTAGATCGACTAACGTACAAGGGATTAGATTCAGCCAGGAGATCAAAGATGGCTTTAACAAAAAAGATATAATCCTAGCTATATATATTGACTTCTAGGCAGAATATGATACAATATGGAGGTGCAAACTCCTCGACTAAATAAGCAATATGGAAATATCAGGAAATATGCATCAATGGATTAAACTTTTTTATACTTGGCTGCAAAAATTCTCATATTTGCCCCCCCCCCCCCCTGTGTACTTAAAACGCAAACATGAATGCAGAACATTTGGCAGTATGCCCAGACCTCAGACATAACCTCTAAAAGCCCAGTGTCCAAAATTTTGGACATTCATTTTGTAGGCCTAAAAGCCCAGCGTATATTTGTACCTTGTAGTCATAAAGACCCAGTGGGCCTAAAAGCCCAAAACTTGAAGTTGAGGTGTTTTGGACCATGAACATTCAATTCATTTGTCCATTTTTCAATAATTTCTAAGATTTTCGTAGGGTTAAAAAATGTTCCAAATTTTGCATTATTGCAACAACTTAAAATGTTCAAAATTTTGGCGTTTAATCTTACAAACTGCTCAGCAGCTCTGGGCTTCTAGGCCTACAAAATAATTGTCCAAAATTTTGGACTCTGGGCCTTTAAGCCTACACAAAAAGTCTTTGGGCCTTTAGAGGATAAAGATAATATGGTATCAAAATATTGGTACGTTAGAGGGAAAATGACTTGATGGTCAAAGTTCCAGCATTCGATACAAAAAACAAACATATCTTTTATTATTATTTCATAGTGTTTGTAGGTATACTCCTTTCGGCCTACCGCTATTTCCGCTAATACAGTCCACTGCTCCCGATGTTTCATCAACTACATTTTTTGGTAAATATTTACGGTGTCTCAACTATTTTTCATGAAAAAAATGGGCTATTTTTTTGTAGACAATAATTTACCTGCGACAATTTCATTTATTTGAAAGTTTGAATATTTTTCGAACAATATTTCATGACTAAAAATACGTTTTTTCTGTGTTCTCAATACATTACCTTCGACAATTTCATTTATTTGAAAGTTTTGAATATTTTTCGAACAATATTTCATGACTATAACTACGCTATTTTTGTGTTTTCAATGCATTACCTTGCGAAAATTTCATTTATTTTAAAGTTTTGAATAATTTTCGAACAATATTTCATGACTAAAAATACGCTATTTTTGTGTTTCAGTATGAAAGTCAAGCCTCATTTGGCTCAATTTATAAAACAAGAATTGACGGCAACAACATGTTTTGCGATTTTTTCAATCCTGCTAACAAAACCTACTGTAAGAGACTGAGAGTAATTTGTCCTGAGCATGGAAAAGATCCAAAAATTAGCGAAAAAGAAGTGTGCGGATGTCCAGTTGTAAAAAATGTATTTAATTTAACAGGAGAGTTTTGCCGAGCTTCCAAAAAACATTGCTCGAAACATTATTGTTGGGAGAAACTGCGTCGCGCTGAAATAGATATGGAACGAGTTCGTCAGGTAGGTTTATCGTTCAAACATTACTGTTAGGAGAAACTGCGTCGTTTTGAGATAGATATGGAACGAGTTTGTCAGGGTGGTTTATCGTCCAAACATTATTCTTGGGAGAAACTGCGTCGTGTTCAGATTGATTTGGAACGAGTTCGTTGGGTAGGGTTATCGTTCAAATTTCATTACTAAGCTACATTATTCTGTTGGGAGAACTATTGGGTGCCGAAGAAGATATGGAAAAACGCTTTTAGAGGCGCAATCAGCCTCGTAAAAACAATTGATTGAAATGTTCATTATTGCTGACGGCGCAGGCTATACCTTAATCTGGATCTGGCCAAATATGCGCTTAGAGTTAAAATGTGTATTTTTCCCTTTACTTGGATGTCAATTTCTATTTTGTTGCAAAATTTTAGCGCTGTATATATACGGTCAGATATTAGATATTTCGCTGTAGATATTCCGTACTATGCTACGAAATGTATGTTCAATGACCTATCCCTTGTAGAACCAGATATCTGACGGTGAGCAAAACCCGGTGAATTGGAACTTGGCCTGGCGCACTGCCGTGCGCTCAGATGCTTTGTGCCATACACTTCGTCATGCATGACTAATTTTTATACCTTCTATTGGATTCGAACCAACAGCTTACAAATTTGTCGCTGTTACCAACTGAGCGACTTAAGTTGTGGGTTGGGTTAGTTATAAGCTTTATTTCTCTCATTACAGTGGCTCAAACTGGATGAACTACTGGAACAGGAACGACAAATAAGATCTCGTCTGGCGACCCGTAAAGGAGTTCTAGCTTTGATGTTACATTCAACGTACAACCACGATCTGATGAGCCAAGTTGCGAAGACTCAGAAACAAGCTGAGAGTGACCACGCCTACACATAATACAAAATAAGATAATACAAAATAAGATCCGTGCCTGTTGTAGTTTTTATCACTTTTGAGAAAAAAATCGTGGGTAGCGCCAAATTCAAGAACTTTTTGTTCTGAATTTTGACGTCATATTTTAATCAGCACCATCAAAAACTAGATTTTACTGTCAGTGAACTTTTTTTTAAATAAAAAATATATGCATATATTTTTAATAGGCGCCCTCTTCTAAAGATTCTATTTCCAATCTTGTGTAGAAGAGGGGGGTTGGAGTTGGATTCGAACCAACAGCCCCCTGGTTACAAATCCACCGCCTCAACCAACTGAGCTACTGAGGCTAACTGGAATTTACTGTCAATCTATGATGCGAGTAGTTCAGTGAACTGTAGATTTTCTGTTAATCAATGATGCGAGTATTTCAGTTAACTGTAGACCTCACTCACTGTTCATGACTATATCTCGTTCATCACGCTGCGTATTTATCCAATTGCCCTTAAAATAAATAATCATGCAATTGAAGAGCCGTAGAAGCGCTGCCATTCCGCCCAAGTGGACCTAATTCTATGATCGTAATGAATGTCCATACCAAGTTTCATCAAAATCGGACAAGGCGTTCGAGAGTTATTGTGGTACGAATGGACAATTCAAAATTATGTTGTTAATAAAATTAAACCTAACTTTGTTCGGTCAACTAGGAAGATCAGGAAAAATTCTACACCGTCTCAAATTCGATAAGTTCACATGACGTCATATGTGCCGCTCCATTCCAATTCCTTGATTCTAGCTACTCATCAACATTGAATCCGTTTAAAAACTGTATTCTTCTAAATGTTAAAAAATAAATCAATCTATGATGCGAGTAGTTTAATGAATTGTAGCGCTAAAAAGCGGTAAACACAGTCAGCGGTATATTTCATTGCTCCCAAAAGTTTCGGAGCTTACTGATGCCCCAAATATGACATACATACCAAATTTCTAGCTTTCACCATTCTCTTTTTGAAGAGGAATACTGAAAACCGCTAAAAAGCGGCAAAAACTACCAAGGGTTTATTCGATTGCACCCAAAAGCTTCGGGGCATAATTAGAGCCCAGTTGGGACCTATATACGAAATCGGTTAACGTCAAGTGGCAAAAAGGCCCATCACGGCGGACAAACGGATTTTTTTTATTCGATTTTTGCATTCTTATCTTGAAATGTAAAATATCAAATTTTGAGGGGGGGGGGGTAATTATTTTTTCATGACATTTCCAAAGGTTCATTATTGAAAATAATAAACCAAAATGGGAAGTTAGGATTCAATGTCAGTTTGTATCTGGAGACACAAAATTATAATTGAGTAATAGACATGACGTCAGTTTTTTTTGTAGAAGAACATCTTCTTAGTAACATGTCTACTGAGCTTTTAGGAAAACCATTTGTTTCACAAAATGACAGTTTGGACCATTTGTGCAGGAAAGAAAATTTCCTCCTTGATGAACTAACTAAAAACTCTCTTAAAAGTTATAACAATTTTCCAAAGACTGGCGTTTCAAAACCCTGTCCTGAAAAGGCCTATAGAAACCAAACTTGCATGAAAGAAGGTGTTTGCGGAAAATATCGAGAATCTATGTCCATTTCATAGCATTGACGTTTCAAAACCCTGCCCTGAAAAGGCCTATAGAAACCAAACTTGCATGAAAGAAGGTGTTTCGGCAAAATATTGAGAATCTATCCCCATTTCATAGCATTGACGTTTCAAAATCCTGTCCTGAAAGGGCTTATAGAAACCAAACTTACACCAAAGAAGGTATTTTGGCAAAATATCGAGAATATATCCCCATTTCGTAGCATTTATTATAAATTGATAGATTGTGCATTGGTATGATATGAAATTAAGGTGTATAAATAAAAAAAATGTACATAAAACATAAATTAATATTTTATAATTTTATTAAATAATTTTATTTGAAAAAAAAAAAAAAAAAAAAAAAAAAAAAAAAAATGTCCTTCCACATTTCAGACCAATATTAGATTAAAGAGAATAAGGAATGAGCAATACTAAAATTGAACGTCAACCATTTTGAAATGTTTTGTCTTTCAGTTCAGTAGAAAAAATCTGGTGTGAACATCACACGACTTTCTTTATCTATAAAAAAAGAAGAAAGTATTGTAATGGGCTGAAATTTTTGATGTCGAGTTTTCAATGCCAAAACACGTTTTGAAGTCCCCAGAGCGGAAACAATTATATATTACACTTTAGCACAAGTTGTATTTTTCTATTTGTTATATGAAATTGATATGAATTGGCACCAAATTTCAAGTTCTAGCTTTTTTCATTCTCTTTTTAGCGGAACCGCCAAAAAACGGCCTTCACCCGCTAATTAGCGGCCAACAATATATTACACTTCAACCTAAGTTGTATTCTTCAATTTCTTGTATGAAGATATGAATAGGCACCAAATTTCATGTTCTAGATCTTTCCATTCTGATTTTAAGCGGAACCGCCAAAAAGTGGTCTTCAAACGCTAATTAGCGGCCAAAAATATAGTACACTTCAACCTAAGTTGTATTCTTCAATTTCTTGTATGAAGTTGATATGAATAGGCACCAAATTTCATGTTCTAGATCTTTCCATTCTGGTTTTAAGCGGAACCGCCAAAAAGTGGTCTTCAAACGCTAATTAGCGGCCAAAAATATAGTACACTTCAACCTAAGTTGTATTTTTCAATTTCTTGTATG
>CM022881.1:18388307-18407311 GCA_012654025.1 Pachypsylla venusta | reverse complement strand
TTGAAATTTTCTGGTAACCCTACCGCTAACCTCATATCAACCTGTTTCTACCATTTTTAAAACCTCAAACCGAGGAATTAGGAGAACAGATGACATTAAGAGGAACAACGCCGCTACATGATGGTATTACGCATGCGTAAATATTCAATCATTCTGGTAACTTTAGAGTAGATATATGTTTGTCAACTTTTATTTTATTTTAGCGGTAGAGATGGACAACCAGTCTTCTTTGATCATATCCGACCCCTTTTCCCCTATCATATAAGTTGGAGCCACTGTGTGAGCTCCTGGCAAAACTGGCATTATAGAAGCATCAATCACACGAAGACCTTTGATTCCGTAAACCTGAAATCAAAATATATATTAATAAATTTGAATATTATAAAGTGCTAGCTGTTTCGCCTCGCCCGTGCTTTGCTACAGCCTATAGCTTAGAGGCATGTCCGTTCCATGCTAATAATATTTTTTCTCTTTTTTTAAAATTGTGAAAGTAGGCGTGTACGCTGTTGTGTTTATGTATATACATGTATCATGCTATCTCTCTCGCTCCAATGTATATCTTATGGGGATTGTTTACATTTCGCGATTTCTACCCCTTAAAATTAAAATTTTGCAAAATCCTTTCTTAGTGCACACTTAAATGGTCAAAAGAAAGTCCCCGCCAAATCTGTAGCATTAATAGTTTCGGCTCTACGTTGATCTGTCACTCAGGACATTGCCTTTTATATATAAAGGTAAAGCGTCGCGTCGTATGGAACAGCGTGTCCGCAATCAGTAGCTGGGTCAAAATCTCAAAAGTTACATTTTAATGCCACAACGATTTTAATTCTAATTAATTTGACTAATCAATATTTTTTTGTTGTTTGCATAGTACAAACCTTTATAAAATTTAATCAAATTCAAAAAAAAATTTTTCGGATTGTGAATATTTGAACTGAAATGACTTCAAATAAAATTTCAAATTTTAGGGGCCAAAATTTCTACGAAATACCAAAAATTGTCATATACCTGTAATACCTGGCTGACTATGCGTACAAAATTTTATCTTTTCATTTGTGGGCCACTGCCGGGGGCCCGAAATTAAAAAATCTTCTATGGTGATTGTGAAATATAATACTTGGGTTACTATGCACACTAAATTTTATCAAAACATAAATCCTTACAAAAAAAGGGCCCAAAACATAAATCCTTACAAAATTCCAAAAATTATCTAATATAATATTTGGGTACTGTACAGTGTAGAGGTACATACCAAATTTGATCAAAATCAGACAAATTTTATGTTTTTTTATATTTGGACCACTGCCGTGACCCCAAAATATAAATTTCTACAAAACACCAAAAATTGTCAAAATGGGTCATACATGGGTGACTGTGCATACCACATTTTATCAAAATCAGACTAAAATAATAGGAACATTTTTATTTTTACTCACTTTCCATGAATACCTTGCTCCAACTTAGAATAATTTCGTGGTTTTAAAATGATATAAGTCTGCTGGCCACGCTCTGCCCTTTTGGAATGAGTGGATAGAAAATGTCTTACCCTTAATCTTGGATCCACCACAGCTGTTGGATCTGTTGAAGGTCCCATCTTGCATGTCCCGCATTGATGATGGGTCTGCATGGTGAGGTGTTTGACACAACACAGCCAATATTGGTCTGATCCGAAAGGTAAATGTTTACATCCTGGCATGGGTCTGTCCACTAATTTTGATCCAATACTTTGAAAAGCATCCGTTTCACTCATTTTGATTGCAAACTTGATTCCTGATGAAAAAAAGGAGGAAAATATTTTGGACAATGAAATGGGTTCAGGTATAAACCACTCTGCGGTCAGGAACAAATCGGCGGTTCATTATATTAAAATGTATGCGGATATCATAATCGAAAAATCGCAACTAAACTTCCTTGAATGGACAGGCCATTCCCACACCTTGACTGCATGCTAGACAATCCGAAAAAATTTCGGGTTCCTATACATTAAATAAAGAAATGTCGTTTTTGAATGGTGCATTATGGTTTATTAGGTATCTAATTTAAAAAAAATCCGAGGGATGATATTATTGGGTAATACAAGAATTTTTCTGGATATTTTTTGAGGAGAAGGTGATATTACTTGCAGATATTTGGGGATGACCTCCTCACGGCCCGAGTTCACCTGAGCTAATGATGTTAAAATATAATGTAAGCTTCGTTCTGATTATTTCTACATTTCATTTTGCAAAAGCGGGATGAAAGACATTAATATCAGAGAAAATAGGGAAGGCAATAGGAAGCCACCCTATATATCAATTCATTCCTGAGACTAAATGGTCTACTTGAAATGGGGATCAACTGCAAACCAGTTGTTTAACTCTTAACTTAATCCCCCCTAAAAAAAAAAAAAAAAAAAAAACTTCGTGTGTAAAAAATAACTTCAAGAAAAAGTTCCTAAACAAAAAAACAAATAAACACTAAATTCAAGTGGTTCGCCTCTCCACCAAAAAAAATTCTAAAAATTGTAGGCACAAAGGAAGTGATATCAATTTGTATTCGCCCATAATTTTCGCCTAGATTGTCCTATCTTGATGAAATTTGGTATGGGTTACTAATTTGCCATTCATAGCGTTGGTGTTGGTATGAATTTTCGTGAAAATTTATCGATAAAGTTTTTGAATAAATCAATAAATCGTCATATAATAAGTTTGAAAAAAATATAATAGGTTACAAACAATTATTGTTTTCTTAAATTAAAAATCGGATAAAATGTGGGTCAAGTGCCCAGGAAATTTATTGTAGGTTTAGCGTACTTATACCACGCTCTTTTTGTTTTTCTTGGTATTGCAAAACTAGTAAAGCAGCAAACAATGTCCGATGTCCCACCTAAAATATCTTGGGATATACTGAACCTAGAATTCTGAATATTTAAGGAATAATAAACCAATGGAGATTGCAAGGGATTTTCGTTTTAAGAAATATTGTTTATTAGTGTAATCTTTCTCCAGAAATCTAAAAATCTAACCCTCAGTCCTATTGAACAAACGATTCATGATTTAGGACTGATTCAATATTTTTCGCGAAAAGCGACCAATCTGCAGAATATGTTACGCCAAGAAATGATACATTAATCCTGAACCATTTCTTCGTTCGGGATGTCCTGAACTTATGTTGAAAAACATTATTACACTTATAATTAATAATGTAATAACTATATGTTGACTGTAAAATCAATTCCGTTGAAAATTCCAACGAGCAAAGTAAAAAATATGGATATAAGGAACTATCCTTTTTGAGTTCCCTTATTGTGTAATAAGGAAACTCAAAAAGCAGCTACCCAAATTGACCTAACCCAGCCTGGGTAAGTCCTGGAACAGCCACGCACTAACTAAAGTGTAGGTGAACATTGTTTAACTTCAATGATATGGCTAATGTTAAGTAGTATAGCTCCTTTAACTCTATTGTTGCGTTTTTTGGAGTAAATTTAAAGGCGATCCAACTTAGGTTACAATGCACTTGATTAATATTATAAGGAGTTTTCAGTGTGTGATACGTACCTATAAAGCAGAAGATTTGGCCGTTAATTGAAAATTAGTCTGTGGGCTTTAGAATGTGGCCTTACCTTCTACCAGCCTCAGAGCATCAATTTCTTTATGGAAAAAATTTGGATCAATCAAAGGTGGTAGCCATGGATTTTTCGAAGATAATCGCACAGTCCCGCGACTTTCTGGGTACATTGAGATAATCCAAACTGACCAAGAATCCTTGTTGATAACATCCTTGTAGACTTCTTTGTAAATATTATCGGGGACACCCATGGTTTTCCGAAGAAAGCTTATTTCAGCTTCACCTGAAAGTGAAAGTTAGGGTTTCCTTATGTGGTTGTACCAATGTTATAATTCTTTTCGCCTCTTTATCATACATTAACACTTTTTTACCATCCGTGGCAAATGATGCCGGAATGAACATAATCTCAAGATCCCAGCACTTCTTATCATACACTAACACTTTCTTACCCTGCGTGGTAAATGATACCGGAATGAACATAATCTCAACATCCAGCACTTCTTATCATACATTAACCCTTTCTTACCCTCCGTGGCAAAGGATGCCGGAATGAACATAATTTCAACATCCGCCAATTCATTGTCAGAAATTTCTCTTTTCTTTCTTTGATTTCCAAACAAAGTTTCATTTATGAATCCGTTTTTACACAACTGATTCCCGTTAAATGCTTTAATACAATGTCCATGATTTTCAATGGAATAATCTCGTTTTCGAATTCGATTATCGTTCCCGATATATTGGTTCTCCTTATCGAATATTGGTGATTCGTTATCGAATTGTTTGTATCCGTTATATTTAGTTTTGAAAAAAGCAAGACCGTCTGTTCCAGTAGAGGTTAATTCGCCTTGACCGGCAATCCACCTGAAAACAGAATAAAAAAAACAATCCTTTTAGAGCACAGAAATTGCTTAATTTTATTTTTTAAGGAGAATCACATTTGATTTTGTTCCAAGACATGCATTAAATGTGTTTAAGGAGCCTCACTCCATACATGCATTCTATTACTGCTGGGACTTGATTTGCAGGACTTCTTTGCATTATCAAATAAAAATTCTTGTACATTGATTTTTAAGGAGTTTGTCTTAATAATGATTCCATCGCTATACTAATTATTACGTAGGTATTTTGTGCATTAATTTTGAAAGGTCTCTTTTTTTTACAACACCTTCAAAAGTACACATTTTCATTTTTATCATTGTGGTAGACTGACAAACACAATCTCTGAGTAGGATGTGATATGTAAAATTAACATACATATGGCTGAGACTCGAGATTTGGGCTCTGGGGAACTCAAAGCGTGTTTTGGCCTTGAAAAATTGACATAGAATATCTCAGCCCCATTGCAATACTTTTTTTTTTTTTTTATAGATGAGGAAAGTCTCGTTATCGATGTTCACACCAGATTTTCGTTCCCGTCAAAGTATTCTTGGTCTTAAGGGTTGTTTGTGAGCCACAAACAGGGGTAACTCCGATAGAGCTGAGTCAAGAGGACTTATTTTACAAACTGCCATGATAACTTGAAAAAACAAAACAATGATTAGCCAACGAACTCTCTCGACACAACTTTTCAAGTGAACAGTTCATGCAAGCTGAAGCAAACGGCTGCAATGTGTTTGTATGTTCAACTTGTCGGTACGAATCGTGACGACAACTTGTCAAAGTATTCTTTGTCTTAATGGTTGTGAGAAAGCCGAACCGTTAAACGGTTCGTAGAAATTGATGCCGTCCGTCAAATCCAATTCCAATCAATCCCTAAATTTTATATCCTGCAGTTGAAAGCAACGATAAATCTATTCAACTTGTTTAGTCGCGTTCACATTATCCCGATTGGCATCTTTTGGCTTAAGTCGCCCGCAAAGCATTGGACGCTTTGTTCGGTCTTGCTGACGTGTCGAAAGCCGAAACGAATCGTGTCGAATCTAACCCAAAGAGAGGTCGGCCCTGATCAAAGAAAGCCGAATATATTTGAAATGAAGTGTACAGTGCAGACGTGATGAATGGCTTCATTTGACATTTGGGGTGTATTTTTGTGTGATTACATTCCATACATAAACGCTAATGAGCCGTTCGGTTTCATTTGAGACGTCTACAATACACAACAGATGGAATTTAACGTCATTCCGAACCGAGTGATTTGAAAAGATTCTGAGGCCCCCAGACCGACTCATTAGCGCCTTTACAATTCATGGTTGCGTGTCAATTTGCATTAGAATATATTTTTTGAGGGGGGGGGATTCCAAAATAATAAACCCATATGACATGTTGGGAGTGTTTTTCCGTAAACTCACAAAAAATTAGCATTAAAAAAAGGAAAAATTCTAACCAGTCTTCCAAAAAATGTAACCCATGAACGCTGTGATATCTATTATTGGGCCAAGTTTATGCTAGCTGCTGTTCATCGCACGCTTAAATTTATTATTGCACTTTCTTCTGTCTCAATTCGCTTAGAGTAATACTGTCTTTACTCGTTTTTCTGAGGAGAATCGCAAAATATATTTTTTTACAAACTGTCCAAGGGTTAAAGTCGGTATTACTTTAAGCGAACTGAGACAGAAGAAAGTGCAATAATAAATTTAAGTGTGGGATGAACAGCAGCAAAGATAAACTTGGCCCCAATAAAAGATGTCATAACGTTTATGGGCGGAACTTGGCCTTTTTTCACTGATGATTTTGTTGTGAGATATCAATAATTTTTGTAAAGATTACTATCTGGTACTGTACCTTTTTTTCTTTCTTCTTCTTCTCGGAAACAAGGAAATTTTCATGTTAAACGGACCCAAATTTCAAACGAGATGTAACACCAAACTGTGTGTCTTTTTCCCTAAAGTTATAGTACTGAGAGCTAAAGAGTTTGAATTTTGATATATGCGCGTTTAATTGAGTTTAAAAGTACCTAACTATATCTTCATGCATTATTTCAACGTCCTAGCATTTGAAACTAGCTTTCGTATATTTTCTTTCCTGAAGCGGGCCATTTTGGAGCACTGGTCGCAGAAGAGTGAATACCTATATTTTTTTTTATTTATTTAATTGTATGTAAATATTTTCCTTCATCCAAAATTTCCCCCGCAGTTTAAACTAGTTTTCATGCATCTCCTTCCCTAAAGCGGATTATTTCTGAGCACCGGGAGTAAAAGTGTTGGAAAATCAATAATTCCCCGTTATTGTATGTAAATATGTAACTTTATGGAAGATTTCAGTGTTTTATAAGTTTGGTAAAACTACATTAAAGTCCGTTTTATTGTCTTTCCTAGAGCGGCACCGTTTTGGAGCACTTAGAGTTAAAAAATTAAAATTTTCACTTTACTTAATGTCAATTGCTAACTTCTGCAAATTTCAGAGCTGTAGATATACGGGAAGCGCCTGAAACTTTTGATGATGAGTGAATGAATCAATCAGTTAGTAAGTATCAAAAAGTGCAAACGTTGAAATTTATATAACTCCTGCCCGGCTTCATATTAAATTTTGAAGTTTATCCTGTAGTATTCTACTATACTACGGAATGTTCAAAATTTTAATCACATATCCCTTGTAGAACCGGATATATGACAGCGTGCAAACCCCGATGTATTGCTTCGTGTAAAGATACACTGATGCTTCCTGGAACTTGGCCTGGTGCACAGCCGTGCGCTCAGGCCATAAATTCAGATTAATTGTTCTTTGTCTAAAATTCTGCGTATTAGGCAAGTTTGGGTACGTCGTTCTGTTCTGTATGGACACCAAATTACCTTCCTGTTATAATATTGAACAGTTTTATAAGTCATGAGTCTCAAACTTATTTTTTGTGTAATATATTGTATTCAAATTGATTATTACTGTAAGTTTCTAAGGTATTTTTTTTCTTTTAAAATTTTCAAAATGGAATCTTCCGGGGACAATTTATCCTTGACAAGTGCTCTTGGTCAAAAAAATATTCTTTTTCGTGAAATTATTGAAATAAGTTTTTCAAAAGAACATCATATGAAGTACAAAAAACTAGTTAATCTAACAATGAGAATTATTCGTTGAACAATTACCTACCTACAATTTTTCAGTTTTCATAATCTATCTATAAATATAAAACGCAAAGCCCAGTTGGTATACTGACTGATTGATAATCAACGTAGCTCCACGATGGCTAAACCTACAGACTTGAAATTTGGCACACGGGTTCCTTTTAGTATGTAGGTGCGTAATAAGAAAGGAAAAAAAAAATAAGTTCAAGTGGGAGCAAGTTACCGCCAAAAATGACGCTCTTTTTTCAATTTTTTTCTGGGTAAACTAAAAGAGATAACGAAAAATTCCCGAGAATAGCCCCCCCCCCCAAAATAGTATATAAGGACCTCATAAAAAATATAAAATTTGAAAAATTCCGATTTTCCCCGATTTCTGGACGGTTTTCACCTTAAAAAAATTGGAATTGAGAAGTATCACTTCGGATTGAGCGAGAAAGCTGAAATTTGATACAAAGGTCTTCTGAAGTACAAAAAGTAATATACTTGAGTAAAATATTGAATTTTCTAACTAGGAGCGATGCTCACTCTGGGGGTTGGTTTCACCAAAAACCCATAGTTAAGAAATATCACTTCGGGATGAAAGAGAAAGCTGAAATTTTATACGAAGGTGTTCCGCAGTGCAAAAAGTAATATCTTCGAGTAAAATAATGAATTTTCTAAATAGGAGTCGTGTTCACTCTGGGGTCGGTTCCAATTTTTTTTTGAAAAGTTTTGATTTTTCCTGTAATCCCTTTAAATGACCCCCCCCCCGGAATAATCCTAGATACGTGCCTGATGTATATTTGTTGACTTTGTGTGTTTTGTATATACCTACTGTGTGTTCCAGATTGACCGGTCTTTTGAACGGCTTGGAATTTTTGAATTTTGAAAAGCTCTAAGGTTATGGTGAGGTCCAGGTTCAATCCTCGGAAGTGACTTTTATTGACAAAAAGTGTGGATTTGTGGATATTTCAAGTAATTCAAATGGAATGGTACAAATATATTTTATTCAAATAAAAGTATACAGTTGGAATAAGAATTTTCATTTTTTCCAAAATATAATCTGGGACGGAGCTGGAGGGGTATAAATTTTAATTTTGTTACACCTGTATAACGGTATTAATTTTAAACTTTGATGTAAAAGTACCCTTATTGGTGTTCCAAAAAAAGGTTCCTCATCTACCTAAACCATCGAAAGTGTACATTTTTATTTTCATCTGTGTCGCAAGAGGACAAAGTCCAATCTCATTTTTCTCCCAGAAGTTAAAAATAAGCCGTTTCGGTTATTAGGATAAACTATAACGAAACCTTTTAGCAAAAAAAAGAAAGAAAAACAATCACCTTGCTTTTCTATTCTTTCATGGCGGGGCCAGAGCAATGAAATAATTGCAATGCAATTTACATAGGAAATAATTTGCATCTAAATCCAGTATTATTTCCTATGTCATTGCATTGAAATTTTCTCATTCCTTTGGCTTTGCTGTGAAAGAAGTGAGAAGGTGAATGTTTTTCTTTTTTCTCTAAAAGATTCCTTATTTAGGTTAGTTTTCACTGTTTGTGCTAACTAAGCACCTTACATCAGGCTTTCTACCCGAAGATTACTGTTTCATAAACGGCTTATTTTTAACTATCAGGAGAAAAATGAGATTTAACTTTGTCCTCTTACGACACTGTTGAAAATAAAAATGTACACTTTTGATGATTTAGGTAGATGAGAAACATTTTACAGGGTGTAACAAAATTAAAATTTAGATCCCTCTAGCTACGCCCCTGATTATTTTTTTGAGAAAATGAAAAAGAAAGTTTTTCCTTATTTTATTTGTACTTTTACTTTAACAAAAAATATTTGTAACATTCCATTTAAATTTCTTGAGATATTGACACTTTTTGTCGAAACTAGATCTTACTATTATCATTCGATTGACCATGCCCCTGTTCTTATTACTAGAGTTTTTCAAAAGCTAAAGGGGAGGGGGGGTGACTGGTAATTTTATGGCAAGCTGTATTTGTGACCCTCCCACACTATTTGATGAGGTTTTCAGACAAAATTATTTGCTTACAAAATTTTGTTTTGTACTATAGCAATCAGATATTTTTATTTAGACAAATTTTGGTGACTTTTGTGTTTATCTAAGCAAACAAATAGCAAATTGAATCTACTATATTTGCTGATCACACTGCTTGAAGTCGAAAAACTGAAAAAATTAGCATGATGACAAATGGAATGATACCACTTTAAGAAGATGAAATGTTATTTGACCGAAATAAATAAAATAATAGCCAACGATCATACCACGTTGAATACACCAGTTCCCTTCAGATCATTGAAGTTAAGCAACGTCGGGCGTGGTCAGTACTTGGATGGGTGACCGCTTGGGAACACCACGTATCGTTGGCTCTTTTTTCCGGGCCAACCTAGGCTGAGTGAAGTCAATATGGGTAGCTGGTTTGCAAGTTTCCAGCGAATGGAGGGTAAAACTCCCGTCTTGAGTGACCAATAGATGTTAAAGAGACGTTAAGCCAAATTAAAAAATAAAAAAAAAAATATCGCTTGTACGTGCCATGATAAGCTATTGTGAGGCGTGGTTGTCGCAGATTGTCGTCTCAGCGGGAACAAGTTTTTAAGAGGACGACAATTTGGAAAAAAATTGTATTTAATTCTTACTGGCCAACGACGATTATTTTTTTTGTTCAAAAAGGTCGAAGTGATCAAAAATGATTGTTCCTCGAACATATAAACATTTTAAAATAACGTTGCAAAGTTATGCGCAAAAATTCCGCCCGTGAGAATTTGCCGCCATGGACAAATGCCCATTTTGCCCTTTTATAAAGTGGCCCTGGCCATGATGGGTTTGCCTGAATATTCCGGTACAATCGAATATACTGTTGGTGGTTCTCATTCATCCTGATCTGAAAAGAGAATGCTAGAGAAATAGAGAAATTTGGTAGTATTCCATATTTGGGGTCTGATTGTCCGCCAATATTGACGCGAAATTAGAAATTTCATCAAACATCATTTCTTATTCAATCGATCGGTGTTGAGAAGGGATGGGTACAAATGCAGAGTTAACGAGGAGTACACTCGATAATATTGATTCCCTTATTTTGAACCAATGGAATTTATTCCCCAGGTTTTGCAGCTGGATACTATAATGTCACATTATATGGATGCAAATTTTCAAATGTTAGAACATTTTCTCTCCTGGAGAATAGAATGGGCTTAGACAACTCACCGTTAGTGTATGGACCTATTATGAAACCGGCAGCGTTAGAAAACACAGGAGTTTTACATTGGACAGTCGGGAGAATCAGAGAAATCGTCACCTCAGTTATTGTTGAAAACCCTTATAATAGTATTTACGGATTTATTAGGTTAAGTATTATCCTATTTAAGGTCATTTGAATAAAATCTGGTGTAATTATCACACGATATTCCTTACCCCCCCCCCCNCCCCCCCCCCAAAAAAAAAGAACTTTTCATGTAAAAGAGAAGTTAAGAACAGCAATATTCCTCCCCGCCCAAAATATATATCTCGTAATAATTTAAAAAGAACTGATATAAAAAGATATAAAATCTTTGTACCATGATATTCCTATCTTAGTTTCCCTTAGTTGTTCTAATCCTAATATATTCGAGGGGTTGATAAAATTAAAACAATCCACCATGGCGTTGAACCAATGATCTCGGATGACAAAACCACGTATGTTTTCTTCTTTTAGATTTATGAGAACTAGGGATGGGATTTTCGACTCACTTACATGAGTCGACTCGCTCGACTCGACTCCTCAATATGAGTCGACTCCATGAGTCGACTCTCGATCTCGACTCTATTCGAGTGCTAATTTTAAAAACAACTTATTTGATTAGAAAGACTTAATAAAACCAATTGACAGAAGTGGTATCTACCAAATAAACGTCCCCAACTTCGGTGAATACATTAAAAAGATATCGCAATTAATCGTTATCAGAAAAAAACATAATTTTCGTTCAGTAAACAACAAACATCCGGAAAAATTTAATTTGTTGATTTTATCATTACCAATAATAATAATATACCTGTATTAGCCTGCAACATCGAAATCAAGCTTCTGCTTTATAATAAGGTTGTAAAACTTTTATGGACCTAATGCGGTATCCAGCTCTGAGGCTGTTCCAGTGATTCTAATAGGTAAATAATAGAAAGATTTCAGAATAATGTTTTGAGACCCAAAGTCAATGCCCCTTGGTACATTCGATTAAAAAAATGCCTCTTTCCACCAAGAAGGTCTCCGAGATCACGTCAAGTGTCAATCCTGAGGCCGTCCATTACCTCGAGGTTGGCAACCTATATAGACGTTTCAAAAGAAGAAAACCTCACGAGCTCTCATAGAGCTCAATCTCTTTGTGCTTTTTCAAAAAAAAAAAGTACTCGTAAGTCGACTCTTTGAAGAGTCGACTCATTTCAAAAAGATGAGTGGACTCATGAGTGAGTTGAGTCATGAGTCGACTCATGACTCGACTCGTGGATGACTAACCCATCCCTAATGAGAACATTCAGGGAGAGAAAGAGAAATGATCGATTGAAGGACTCGAACGTCACATAGGATTATTTCAACATGCTCATGCAGTTTGTTTTCTTCTTTTAGATTTATGAGAACATTCAGGGAGCAAAAGAGAAATGATCGATTAAAGGACTCGAACGTCACATAGGATTATTTCAACATGCTCATGCAGTTTGTTTTCTTCTTTTAGATTTATGAGAACATTCAGGGAGAGAAGGAGAAATGATCAATTGAAGGACTCGATCGTTACATATGATTATTTCAATACGAGTTCTATTCAAAAAATACGCGGACTGAGGTCATAAAAAAAATCTATTTGGAAGATACACGTCTGGGTCTCTTTCAAAGTACTCTCCTTCCCAACACACACGCTTATCCCAACGGTGTTTCCACTTGTTGAAACAGTCCTGGTACGCTTCTTTTGTGATGGTTTTCAGCTCCTTCGTCGCATTTGCCTTAATCTCCGATATCGTCTCCTTTGAGGTTTTTTTTTTTTCAGTTTTGGAATAAGAAAAAGTTACAAAGAGAAAGGTCAGGTGAGCTTGGTGGAAGGGGAAGAACAGTAATCGAGTGATTAGCCAAAAACTCACGAGTTATGAGTGCTGAGTGAGCTGGATCCTTGTCGTGCTGGAAAAAACAGTTGTCACTTTTCCACAAAAACCAGTTGTCACTTTTCTGGCCTTTTGCGTCGGACGGCGTCACTCAGACGTTTAAGTTACCTTCAATTACTATTCTGCCCCATCTCCCTTACTCAGGACCTTTCTCCTTGACTTTTTCTTATTACCAAAACTCAGAAAAAACCTCAAAGGGAGAAGGTTTGAGACGATTTCGGAGGTTAAGGCAAATGCGACGAAGGAACTGAAAGCCATCACAAAAGAAGCGTATCAGGACTGTTTAATCAGGTGGAAACTCCGTTGGGATAAGTGTTGCGTTGGGAAGGAGAGTACTTTGAAGGAGACCCAGACGTGACGTGTATCTTCCAAATAAAGTAGATTTTTTTATGACATCAGTTTGCGTATTTTTTGAATAGACTACGTATGCTCATGGAATTTGTTTTCTTCTTTTAGATTTATGAGAACATTTAGGGAGAGAAAGAGAAATGATCAAGTGAGAGACTCGAATGTCACATACGATTATTTCAACCAGTTTTATCATCGATACGATCCTAGATTTGTAGACGATAACGGTGTGATCGGTTTGGTTGTCAAGGTGCTGAACTTATTTATTGCTTCATTTCCTCATTGGAGGGATAACGTGTATATGGCGAATGTGTATGCCAACGCACCTCCTCATTATGTCACTTATCTGACGCATTACATGAATAATTCCCAGGGTATCGACGGCACTTTTGATAATAACCATTTGGCAGGTAAGAAGAGTGTCATGGTGCCCATTGTCACTTATCTGACGCATTACATGAATAATTCCCAGGGTATCGACGACACTTTTGATAATCACCATTTGACACGTAAGAAGCGTGTCATGGTGCCCAGTGTCAAACTATAATTAACACTTCTTGAGCAGGGGTGAATAATATCAAATCCAGGGCCACCGGGAATAAAAAATTTCGAGCCCTTTTAAGAATCAATTCTTAAAATGAAAAAATATCTGTAGGTATATTTCTTTAAACATACAAACACAAATCTTTATACATACATCAAGGATTAAAAACTAACCACATTGTCCAGTAAATTATATATGTTCATAGAAATTGCCAAATAGTTTAATTAATGGCCAAAGCGGGAACTCATGGTCGTATTATAATAGATAATAATCTGCCAAATGTATGAATCGAATTGATCGCAACGCGGCTGTTGATGTAGCAGCTAAACATCTCACAAATCCTTTCAACTCAAATTTGTGTTGTCCTGATGTGTTTTAAATGCTTAATTAAAACAATCATCCATAATGAGATCTCTAATTTTAGGTCCAACACCAGTCCACCGAATAAACTTAAGACTAAAAAATAAGAGATTGTAATCGCCCGAATGAGAATCGGCAACACCCGGCTTACTCACGGTTTCCTGTTTAAAAAAACCTCGCCTCCAATATGCCAATGTGGGGCTATGCTGTCTGCCTAGCATATCCTGCACTGTCCATCTCTTTCGGGTGCCATGTCATCTCTTCTCCCCCCTCCGTTCTTTTTAGATGACCCTTTGGTGTTGGACTCTTTAGTGGTCTAAGTTAAACGGGTAGACTACTTTAGACTCCTGTGAATCAGGGATTCGGCGCGAACGACCTTGTAGTTAAAGCGCCCTAATTGTCAAAAAAAAAAAAAANAAAAAAAAAAAAAAAAAAAAAAAAAAAAAAAAAAAAAAATTGATCGAATGAAGTGTGGTCTTTTTTAAACTCCAAGGTTTATCTCACTTCGTTTTGAAACTAGAACTCACTGCATTCGGTCAACAAATACAATTTATCATTATACAGGGTGTCCCATTTTAAGTGGCCATCTCAATTTATTCCGAAACCGTTGGAGTGACAAAAAAAATATTCTGACCGAATGTTCATAAAAAAGAGGGGGACGTATTATAATGACCTTTGCTGTTAAGATTGTCCTCCAAGGTCAGATGAAGGTCAACCATGTTCTTAATTGAGACGACCTGAATTTTATTACATTTTCGGATTCCCCAATTTAATTCTACGTACATCTGACTATTCACTTCATGAACTTTTGTGCGCCAATTTTGGGAATGTTTTTTGGTCTGACATACCCGTGTGGCATATTGAAATGCATTGCAAGAGTGTTTTTTTTATATAAAATGAACAAACAAATGAAAAAAGAAAACCATCGTATAGGAAATGGCGAGAGTTTTCATTCAATATGCCACACTGTGTACCAGACAAAAAACATTTCCAAAATTTGGTTCAAAAAAGTTTAACAAAAACATGAAATGTATAGTCAAATGAACGTAGAATTAAATGGGGAATCCGAAAATGTAATAAAATTTAGGTTGTCTTATTTAAGAAAATGAAGTTGACCTTCATCTGACCTTGAAGGACAACCTTGACAAGTCAGCCAAGGTCATCATAATACGTCTCCCTCTTTTTTATGAACATTTGGCCAGAATAATTGTCACTCCAACGGTTTCGGAATAAATTGAGATGGCCACTTAAAATGGGATAACCTGTATTACAAATGGTACTCACACAAATGTTTTGGCTCCAATAGCTCAATAGGGCCAAAACTATGATCAGCGAATTCCATGAAATAATGAATGTCCGTTATATCAAGATTTCACAAAGCATCAATTTTTGGCACCCTGTAGGTACCAATTTTAGCGATAAATCAATATATTATGCGGCGCTGCGGGCTCTGGTTAGATTACATTTATACGGCCATGCCATATTATGTAGAACTGTGTGAAATATTATTAAAAAAAAGTTTAATTAATAAATTATATCACAGGTAACGTAAAAATTGGGATAAATTATAGGAAAAAACAAACATCTGAAGCAGGATTTTACTGATACGTTTCAAGGTACGTACAATACCTACAAAAATCGAATAAAAAAATCAGTTTGTCCGCCGTAAGCCGTGATGGGCACTTTTGCCACTTAGCGTTGACCGATTTGGATCAAATTTGGTATATACCTAATTCCTATCTGGGCTCTAATTGTGCCCCGAAACTTTTGGGTGCAATCGAATACATCCTTGGCGATTTTTGCCGCTTTTTAGCGATTTTCAGTATTGCTATCTAAAACAATGGTAAGAGCTAGAGATTTAAATTTGGTAGGTATGTCAAATTTAGGGTCTAATTATGCCCCAGATTTGGAATCGTCACGAAACCCCCCTCAATTTTTTTGGCCCTCCCATTTTTTGGGGGGGGGCAAAAAAGGTTTATTATTTTTTGCCAGAAAAATAATAAACCCATGTGTCAGATTGGCAGAGTTTTTTTTTCTCGAATAAGAGTTGAATTGAGATTTTCTTAAGTCAAAACTCAGGTAAGGTCACTATGAAATGACCGAGCAAATTAAATGCCTTCGTAAAAAAAATCCCCAACCCTTGAGTATTTATTTTTCTATAAATATTTGTTAGATTTGCAGTGCTGCCAGTTCAATGTAATCCTACTTTGATGTGGAGTAAGTTATTTCCCCAAGAAAATATTTCACTTGAAAAAAAAAAAATAACTTTGTGAAAAATGAATTGAAAATTTTACTCAAGTGATAATACTTAACTGAAGAAAAATCTTCATTTGAGGAATAACTGAATTCCGCCATAAGTCTACTGCTTTTAATGTCATCAAATAATATAACCTTTTCATCACTATATTTCTCCGTACCGGTAAATTTCCGGGGTCTGAAATTTGGTACGTAGGTTCGCTTTATGTCCTAGATGTACAATAAGAAAGGATTTTTAATATTCACTGGGCGACAGCCGCGGGGGAAAAAGGCGCCTCCATAAAATAGTCCCGCCTTTTCATCACTGTTTCTCCATACCGGTAAATTTCCGGTGGCTAAAATTTGGTATGAAGGTTCGTTTTATTTTCTGGATGTACAATAAGAAAGGATTTTTGGTTTATTATTTTCAATAATGAACCTTTCGAATCGTCACGAAAAAAAAAAAAAAAAAAAAAAATCCCGCAACCAAAATCTGATATTTTACGTTTTTAATACCTATTCCTACTGTGGGTAGCCAGCTGCGGGGCAATAAGACACGTCCATAAAATAAAACCACCTTTTTGTCACTGTTCATCCATGTGGGGCGCCAGTCACGGGGAAAAGACGCGTTTATAAAAATATTCTTTAATATATCTTATCTGCCCATAATGTGGTCGTTGATGCTCACATGAAAGCAGCTACTCATATATCCTCACGAGACCCCGTATTTCGCTGGGATTCAAAGGTCACCGTGTGTGCAAGCTTACTGCGCTACTTCATTCTTACACGGTGACTACTGAAATGTTGAAAATAAGAGCTAGGTAAATAAATTTCTAATGATCATATGCGATACCTATAGCCTATAGTATTATAGCTATATGTCATTTTTGTTATAGCAATATTTAAGTTCAAAGTGAAGAATGATACTGGCTATGTTGTTATGGATCCCGTGAATGCCTTGGTATTGCCCATTGTGTTGATGGAAAGTTCCAATGATGAGATCCGGAGAGGTAAGTCATTAACTGAAATAGTATTAAAACTAAAGTTGTGATAAAATAATTTGATCCTTGAGTTCAAATACAGTGACCAGGACTAAACGGTTAAAAATGGTTTGACCCAAGGAAGTGTTTTGACCTCTCTCTCTTTTAATATATGCACCAACGACCAACCAATACACAGCCAGACAAAAAGTTTCATTTATGCAGATGACGTTGTTATATTGCGTGTCCCAAAAGTCCGATGGCACCTGAATATCTTTTGAACGGCTTTATGTGGAGTTTTGAAATGTTGCATGGTAATATATATGCCAATTATGTCAATTTTATGCCTGGAACGATCCACAAAGATTTTTGATTCAAACCAAAGTTACGGTTGTTGGTATGTTGGTTATTTGCAGAACAATAAGCGCTAGAGCTTAAAATTGGGAGTCTATTATAACGTTGCTGGTTAGTTTTTAGCGGTTTTCGTCAATTTTTGGCAGTTTTCAGAAATTACCTAAAATAGAACGGTAGGAGCTAGAGACTCGATTTTTCTCATTGTATGAATGCTATGTATTGTAAGCTTCTCAAATTTGAGTTAAAATAGAATGTTCCTACCGTTGGCGGTTTTGCCACTTCTTGGCGGCTTTCATGAATACCACCTGGAAACTTGAATTTTGGTATATATGTTAATTATATAATTAGATCACGACAAATCGTAGTTTCACAACACATGCACGAATGGCTGAAACTCGAGATTTGGGCTCTGGGGACCTCAAAACGTGCTTTGCCATTGAAAACTCCGCATCGGAAACTTCAGCCCATTACAATATTTTCTTTTTCTTTCTCTAATACATAAGGAAAGTCGTGTGAAGTTCACACAATATTTTTTGAGTGTTTTTTCTTTTTTACAGGTTCTTACATCTATCGTTGGTCAAGATCTTTCTATGTGGACAATCAGAATACGTTACATCGCCAAACTTTTATGATTCAAGCGGAAAATCTAATTGGAAATCGCAAAAGTTATTTTTACTATATTAGGAGACCATTCTGTTCGGTAATGAAAATCACATTGAAAAGAAAGCTTCTGGAACCATATCAACTAATTGAAGTGAGAAATCTAGAAGGAAAACCAACTTTTACCGTTTCACTCCAACTTTTACCCGTTCGGCCAGATCCAACTTTAACATTACTTTGGAATCAAAACAATACATATTATAATATTCATTGTTTTAGCACGACAAAACTGGTTTGTATATTTTGGAATAATCAACCTTAAGAATTTACCACGAAATATAATCATCCGTTCAAAATTTCGCGCCATAAGCACCGATATTGCCACTGTACCAATGTACCATTCACTAATTTTAATAAAATGTGATATGTGGGTTCCACTTGCACAATAAGGTGTGGAAAACATTGTTCAGAATAGTGTCCTGGTTAGAGTAGACCTGTTTTTTTTATTGAACCGATATACAAAATTTAGCTATTTACATGGGTGTACGGAGTGTGTGTGTGTGGGGGGGGGGGGGGGGGNTCTTATGTTCATTTTTTTTTTTTTTTTTTTAAATCTATTTTTATCAAAGCATACTCTTGAGGACATTTTATTTACCTTTACTCGTCTTATGTATCTTTACATTTACATTGTCTCGATGATTGAGGAACAAAGGTGGGCTAGGCCACCGGGTCCATCAGGGGAAGGGGTAAAAACATGAAAGGAAAATACATGTAAAATATGAGTCAGAAAAAATATGTTTATTTTTTCTGACACATTATTGGGCGGAGCGAAGCGTAGCCTTATACTCCCTGCAAACTGCAAACTTTTGTTACCCTACTCCTCCGAAACTACTCAACCGATTTTTACCAA
>CM022881.1:18358438-18387720 GCA_012654025.1 Pachypsylla venusta | reverse complement strand
ATATATATATATATACCCCCAAGGGTGGATATATCTATTTTCGGAACAATATCTTGAACCGTTTCTGATTTTTCGGCCGATTATTTTGCGTTTCAAAGAGGACCTTCTACTCAACGGCATGATGCAATCAAGAAAAGTGAGGTATTCTCAAAAAATCTTGTTTTAACGGAATAATGGAGCAATATGCTAAAGTTTATGTGGTGCCCGAAAATTCGAGGCGAAACGGATGGCTCCGCCCGTTTTTGTCCACGGACACACCTAGTTTATTTCTATTGCCTTTTGATTCATAACTCCTCAGTTTTACACTGCTTTGGCCTTGAAATACACAGGCCTCTTATATAAACTCTAATGTGGAGCCCTCCTTCCAATATGCCCGGGATGCCCTCGGAGACACAGTCTGCCCCTGTTCAAGGGTCAGCTTAACAAGGTAAAGAACGTCCCATATTGACTTACATCCATTAGATCCTGAGATACGCCGGCGCCAGAAGTAATAAATACAAGTAATACACAGAAAAATTGTCTGATTTTGATAAAATTTGTTATGCACAGTCAGCTAAGTATTTTATTGACAATTTTTGGTACTTTGTAGAAATTTCGACTCCTGAAATTTGAAATTTGCCGCCCATGAAATCTGCCGCCCATGAAATCTGCCACTCTAGGCTCCAGCCTACTCAGCCAATGTCTTGTATAATTCTAAGAATAGAAAAACTCTGCTAATGTTACACATGGATTTATTTTTAAGCAATAATACTATCACTAAAGAGCAACGTCAGCAGCCGTAGGCTGCCAAATCTTTTTAAACTAATACTGTCAAAGAGCAAAGTTTAAAGCGGAAGACTGATTTTTTTTTTAAATAAAGGTCAACGGCAGCAGAAAAAATTATAATAATAATATCATTAAAATTCAAAACGTCAAAATACTCCCCATTATAATATCAACAAGCGGAGTGATTCCACAAAATCTAAATGAAGTCATGAGAACACTGGGTCTACAAGCAAATATCATCCAAAGAATGCAGCATAGCGTCATCCTTTCATCCTGCAATATTGTCAGCCGTTTTAAACCAACAACAACTTTGAAAAAATTTCAACTCAAAAGGAATTTGGTCTCTGGACCTACCTTGTGAGATAACCGATCAATCAAGACAGAAGGAAATATCACTAATAGAGTGAAACTTTAGGAGAGAAACATCTGATAGAATGATTAAGGAAGAGATATTTTAGTATGGTTTTCAGTAGCATTTATTTTTTTGTGTGAATTTTAAAATTTTAGGATCGGTAGGTGCTGCCAGAGATTTGATTTTTGGTATGCATATTAATTATAAACATAGACCACGACAAATCCGACCGAGACATTTTGTTCACAACACACGGACCTATGGCCGGAACTCGAGATTGGGCTCTGGGGACATCAAAACGTGTTTTGGCATTGAAAACTCGATATCAAAAATTTCAGCCCAATACAATACTTTCTTCTTTTTTTATAAAGAAGGAAACTCGTGTGATGTTCACACCATCTGCCTCAAGTGTAAGATGTGGGAGTTTAGTAAAATGGAAACGTGCGGCAAATATTCTACCGATTTTAATGAAATTTGGTATGTACTCATAGTCATAGGCCTCTTTTTGGTCCCCAACGGGCTTATAAATTTTGTTACTCTCAGTCATATAAATAGGGCCACACAGACAATCAATGTTTTTTGTCTGTTGCGGCATTGTTGAGTGAACTGGGGGGTGTCGTGGCCAACGGGAGCGCTGTTGGGGACTTTTCGTGGTTGATACGTGGAACCTTTCGGATTTTGCATTTCCAAATTGCTATATACCCACCAGGCCATGTACATAACATAAACAGACTCGTCTTATGAAGGTGGTTGGAATCTAATGCACCTATGGATGGAGCTCTATGTGAGCTCGTGAGGTTTTCTTCTTTTTAAACGTTTATATAGGTTGTCAAACTCGAGGAGATGGACGGCCTCAGGATTGACATGACCTCGGAGCCTTTCTTGGTGGGAAGAGGCATTTTTTAATAATATCTGCTACTAGTTCTACAATTAAATAGCGATGTAGGTCTTCGTTTCGAATGTACCAAGGCGCATTGACGATAGTCCTCAAAATATTATTCTGGAATTTTTGTATTATTTTCCTATTAGAGTCACTGGTGCAGCCCCAGAGCTGGATACAGGTTTTAGGACCTGATAATAAAGCAGAAGCTTGTTTTCGACAGGTAGTGAAGAGTATCTACCCATTAACCAGTAATGTTTCTGATATTTCAAACCAAGCTGAACCCGTTTATTTTTAACATGTTCTTTCCACTTTAATTTATCGTCTAGAGTCATACCCAAGTACTTTGCTTCATTGGCAAATGGTATGATCTTATTATTGAGATAAACCGGCAGGTGTTGAACTCTTCTATTGGTGAAGTTCACATGAACCGATTTGGTCTCATTTAATTTAATTCTCCATTGCTAAGTCCATCTTTGAATTTTGGAGATAGATTTGTTCCAGTTTATTTATTGCCTCATTTTGGTCAACAGCTGAACAATCGAATCGTCTACAACGAGCTCAGACTTCATGTGTGCGGTATATCTACAAAGTGAAGCGTCGGGATCACATAACTCCATATTACAACAGAGCGCGGTTGCTCAGGCTTGGGGATAGGAGAAAGATTCTTACTCTATCTCTCCTTTTCAAAGTTCTTGGTTCTCAAATTCCTTCCTACCTATATTCCAAATATCAATTTCGTTCTTCCGTTACTTCCATAGTGACACGTTCCCATGATCTTCTCCTTCAAAAACCTCCCCACAACACTGTTTCCTATGGTAATTCCTTCCTTATATCTCCCATCGATCTCTGAAACGCACTACCATATCCTATTCTAAATTCACCCACCTTTCATTCTTTCAAATCATCTTTATTGGAGGCACTCAGCGAAGGTTTGTTAGCTCCCATTACCTAACATTTTCTTATCTTTGCTTTCCTTTTCCTTCTTGTCCTAATCCTTCTCCCTTGATGTTTGATAGCTTGTACACGGATCATGAAAGTTGATTGCGAGCATGAATGGTTAATTTTTTTTTTTTTTTTTAATTCAATAGGGTTTGTTTTTATTTTATTGTACTGTTTTTTTTTATATATATAAACATGTGTGTATCTTATTTTTTGTAAAATATATAAGACCTCTATTTGGACTGTGATGGTAAAGGGACTCTTCAGTCTCATCCTCGCAGTATAAATAAGGTATAATAATAAAGTACAATAATATTGCCGTGTCGTCGGCAAGGGTAGCAGTGGTGTTTGTTTCAGCTTCTGGAAGATCGCAGGTGTAGAGAAGGTACAGTACTGGGCCAATTACACTTCCCTGAGGAATAATGTTCATGGGGAAGTATTTATATAGCTTGAAAATAAGACCTTCGTGCCAGACCTTATCGAACGCCTGAGTGACGTCCAAGAAAATAGCAGAACATATTTTACATTCTTCAAGGACTTTTTCAATAATATTTGTGATGGTGATTCTATGAACCTGTTCTATACAGTTGTGTTTTGATCGAAACCCGAATTGATGGTTGGGAATCAAGGCAATTCTTCAATTAAGGGAAATAAACGTTTCAATAATATTTTTTCAAATAGCTTAGATAGAACCGGAAGTAGAGATATCGGTCTATATGAGGAAAGTGGTTCAGTTGGCTTTCCAGGTTTTGGGATCATGATTACCTCAGCAATCTTCCAAAGCTGAGGCACATAGTTCAGTTTGAACGAGGCATTTATAATTTGAGTTATTTTGATGGCCGCCTTACGGGGGAGTACATCTCCCGTGATTACATCTCCCGTGATTAGATCGTATCCGGGTGCCTTTTTTGTACTAATTTCTGATTTGATAGTACGCTGAACTTTTTTTGTGGTAGCAAGAGTAAGTTCATAATTTAAATCTGAGTAATTCACTTCCTCGAGGGGTACTGTATCTTCCTCTGGTTCATTAGGAGTAAAAATTGTTGCTAGATATTTAGCAAACGCTGTGGTGTGTGAATCCGGAGAAAGCTCAGTTAGATAATTATTTAGTGACTCTTTTTTTATTTCCTGAATTTCAGCCTTGAGCTTACTTACGTGCCAGTTGTAGACCGTTTTATCCGCTGGGCTATGGGAGTGATGCCATTTTTTTCTTGCTTTTCGTTTTTCTTTTATGAGATAAACAATTTCCTTCATTGAGTTTTCTTTTAATAACAGGGGTATTTTCCCATGCAGAATATTGGACATCATCGACGAGCTTTTCGAGCTCAAAGTCAATCTCATCCTCAGTCTCTAGGGGAGAATGTAAGTTAACTTTGCGCGCGAGAGTTATTTTGAAGCTTGCCCATTCTGTCTTATTGTTATCAAGAACTGGGTTGTGAGGTTAATTATTATATTAATTTTCACTCAACGTGAGTAAAATTGGTAAATGGTCAGAGCTGAGGTCATTGGTGCCCTCAATGGTCATATATTTGGATGACAGGTTCTTATAGACAAAGAAATCTATGAGATCAGGCTTATTTTTTGGGTCAGTAGGCCAGTATGTTGGCGCACCTGTAGAAATGGTTTCCACATTATAAGTTTTGATAGCCTCATAAAGCTCCCTACCTCTGGTTGTAATTAGGCGGGACGCCCAATACGTATGCTTGACGTTAAAGTCACCTCCAAGGATGAACCTAGTTCCAATACTTTTGAAGCTATTAAGGCATTCATCGCAGTTGATTTTCTTCCCGGGTGGGCAGTATATGCTAGCCACGGTTAAAGGATATGTTTTAGTTTGAACGGTAATTGTCGCAATTTGCGCGTTTTCAGCTTGGATTGTTATATTATCACAATGAGAAATGGATTTTTTAACTAAAATTCCACTCCACCCTCTTGCATTATTACTGGGATGATTACATTTGTAGAAAATGTAATTTTTTTATCTTAATTACCGACTCGCATGTTGTATGCGTCTCTGAAATTAGAGCGATGTCTATTTTTTACTGATTCAGCATAATCTGTAATTCGTCCTTGTGTGCTTCTAGTCCATTGGCATTCCATGCTGGATACGCAAAAACGACATTGTTTATTTTTTTGGTTTGCTGATGAATTTCTGCTGACTTTCAATATCAGCGTGCTATACGAGTATACTAAATTAATTTAATTGTCAATCAATCATGCAAGTAATATCACTTTTCTAAGAAGCTGTTAGGTACAGCTTAGGAAAAGTTCTTTGTATAAAAAATTATTTACCTATAAAATAAATTTATTATTAAAATTATTATTAAAAATGTTGCTAAAACATAGTGTTTTTTTCTATAAAAAAAATCCGAAATTACGTCAAACACGAGAGCTGGACGACTTTATGCATTTAAGTACAACTTGCACTAGACAGATATTTTGTCACGCCCCGTATACAGAGCGCTTGATAAGGGTGATAATTACAGTTGACTTTTAACGCTTTATCGCCAAGTCCAGGGTGTCTACCAAATCCTCAAAGTGAAATTCCCTGACTTTTCCAGGTTTTTCAGTCTACTTTCCAGATTTTCCAGTGTACTTTTTCAAGGTTTTGTCTCCCCCATCTGGCTTCAAAAAACACAATAATAGGGCCCAGGGACCCCAAAAACTATACAGCAAATTTCCTTCATACCCTAAACATGTATGGAAAACGATAATAAGCGCCGCAGGCGAAATTTTTCAGGAAAAGCATGTTCACGCATAAAATTGGCCATTAAGATAAAAAAAAAAACTCAATTTGAAAAATTCCCTGACTTTTGGCGTTTTTTAGGCGTTTTTTGCTAAATTCCCTGACTTTTCCCTGACATTTCCAGTCTCCTAAAATTCCCTGACAATTCCAGGATTTCCAGTCTGGTAGACACCCTGCAAGTCTCATGTACTTCTAGCAAATCAAACCCCCAGTATCAGCTACTGATTTAGTCTTGCTTATTATTTTGCTTCTATTTCCAGAATAAAGAGTTTGAAAGAATATCATATGATCTAGCATACATAATATCAGAGGACCCGAACAAGTTATGTGACAATTTGCAACTTCTGTGTTATTATGCAGTAGATGCTCATTTTCTTAATAACTATGCAAGATTGATAGCGGAGCACACAGGTGTAATCTACTAAACTATGAACTATACTTCAGAGCAATGAAATCTTAATAACTATGCAAGATTCATAGCGGAGCACACTGGTGTAATCTACTAAACTATGAACTATACTTCAGAGCAATGAAATCTTAATAATTATGCAAGATTCATAGTGGAGCACACTGGTGTAATCTACTAAACTATGAACTATACTTCAGAGCAATGAAATCTTAATAATTATGCAAGATTCATAGCGGAGCACACTGGTGTAATCTACTAAACTATGAACTATACTTCAGAGCAATGAAATCTTAATTACTATACTTAGAAGTTACAATATAGCTTAGGTAGGGACACCATTTATACAAAATTATAAAAATAAATAAATGAATATTATTAAATATTCATAGCGGAGCACACTGGTGTAATCTATTAAACTATGAACTATACATCAGAGCAATGAATTCTTAATAACTATGCAAGATTGATAGCGGAGCTCACTGGTGTAATCTATTAAAATATGAACTATACTTCAGAGCAATGAATTCTTAATAACTATGCAAGATTGATAGCGGAGCTCACTGGTGTAATCTATTAGAATATGAACTATACTTCAGAGCAATGAATTCTTAATAACTGTGCAAGATTGATAGCGGAGCACACTGGTGTAATCTACTAAAATATGAACTATACTTCAGAGCAATGAATTCTTAATAACTATGCAAGATTGATAGCGAAGCACACTGGTGTAGTCTACTAAACTATGAACTATACTTTAGAGCAATGAATTCTTAATAACTATGCAAGATTGATAGGGGAGCGCATTGGTGTAATCTACTAAACTATGAACTATATTTCAGAGGTGCAATGAATTCTTAATAACTATGCAAGATTTATAGGGGAGCGCATTGGTGTAATCTACTAAACTATGAACTATATTTCAGAGGTGCAATGATATGCACTCTATGAGCACCGAAAAAAATCGATTTGCTCCAACACCGCTTTCGAGTTATAAGTCTTTGATTTGGGCCCCATCCTCCTGGTGGGGTTCCAACGCCTGGTAGGACCCAACCTCCAAATCCGCCCAAACCTGTTCCTATGATATGCACCCGCCGAAAATGTAAAAAACTCAATTTGCACCGACACCGTTTTCGATTTAGAAGCCTTTGTGTGTTATAGAAAGATAAGATTGTTTTCTGTTTCTCTCAGAGCTTTTGATTGTTTAGTACATAATTAAGATCCGCTTTATGTATTATAAATAGATAATATTGTTTTGTGTTCCCCCTCCCAAAGTTTTGCATTGTGTAGAACAGAATTAGGATCCCCTTTGTATATTATGGAAAGATAAGATTGTTTTGTGTTTCCCTCCAAAGTTTTGCATTGTGTAGAACAGAATTAGGATCCTCTTTGTGTATTATAGAAAGATAAGATTGTTTTGTGTTTTCCCCCCATAGTTTTATATTTATTGATAATATTTCGCAACAAAAGTCGCAGTTTCGCAGTTCAATAAAATCAAAATGATAATTATTTAATATCACGGAGCGACGCGACCGTCCAGTGCGCCATCTCCGTGATAACTTCTTACATTCCTGATTTCATTGATTGCATCAGAGGTTTTCCTATTTTTCCTCCCTGGTATATTGATTAGGATAGGCAATGGCTTCAAAATGATTTTCTTCGAATAGGTGTTCATGTACAATTTTAAAATATTTTCCAAATTTTACAATAAAATTTATAATTTTGGTGACTAAAAAATATATTTAAATTTAAATATTTTTTTAAATTTAAAAAAATATTATTTGTATATAGAAATAAGATTCCCCTTGTGTTTTATATAAAGATAACATTGTTTGCGTTTCCCACCCAAAGTTTTACATTTTGTAGAACAAAATTAAAATCCCCCTTTTGTTTTATGGAAAGATATGGTTGTTTTATGTTTTCCTCTGAATTTTTTTTACATTTTGTAGAGCAGAATTTTACAAGATACCTATGTTTTTGTTGCAAATAATGGGTTTTCCCTTGGCCTTGACGTGCATGTCATTGTATTTCTCCCAATGGGGAAATAATATGATATAAATTGGCCAACTGATGTTAATGTGGTTCCTCCTCTATATCTAACGGCCCCTCGATGCCTGAAAATTTTACGATCAAGATTAATTGATTTTGGAAGCCTATTGAGAGGAATTTTAAATTCTGACACATTATCTACGAAGACAGTATCGATGTCTACCAATTTATCAATATTAATTTCCGAAGATATTATCCCCCCTTCACATGACTGCCAGATACGATGTTCTTTCAGGCAATTATTCAACTTTGTTTGAATTTCCATTTCTAAGTTTTCTTTGGAATTAAAGCACAAATTAGAAATGAGGTATATTTTTCGGTGCATGTTTTCTCAATTTCACTAGATTTGTAAAAAAAAAAATCTGCAATTTCCGGAATCGTTGTCACGGCATCAATCATCACTAACTGCTGTGGCATAAGAAATTTGTTACACTTATTTGTGACACCGAATTTTACCACTTCTATGACTAGTTTGGCAAACTTCCGCTTGAATTTGAATCGATAATTGATTTTATGGTCTCGCTGTCGCAATGGGCACTGCTCAGTAATTGAATAAGAAATCAAATCCACAAGTGTTTTTCAGACTTATTTTATATAAATTTACAAGTACAGGCTTTAAAATACCCCCATTCTTTAACACACCGATGGACTGGGTTTGGAAGAAGCAGCTGTGCAATTTAGATCTAAACTATAATCCCACTCGCTAATAGCCTCGAGGCTGTTACTCTTCTTCCTTTGTTTTAGTGTCAAATCGTTAATTTTTCCCAAATTTTCCATATAGTTTAATTCCTTTATTCTTATGTGCATTGATTTAAATTCAGTGTGGGAATTGAATTCGTTGTCTTGGAGATTACTTTTTAAAGGGGTTGGGGAATATGAAATTTAGGTGTCATTAAATTCAGCCGGGCAAGGGAAAGAATTTGTACTTTCATTGTCTTGTACGTCGATTGGGTCGTTTTTGTGGACAGGTGTGACATCTAACTTTTTCTTTTTTGGGCAGTGGTTCTTCTTTATCGGATTCGGGCCCTTCGATAATTTGATGGCCCCATCATTATATTTTACATGACGGAATATGAACTCATCGCATCTTAGTGGCAGTTCTGATCTACTGAAGACCCAATTTTTCAAGTTATTGAATTGGGCCTCGTCGGCTGTGCTACTCGCCGACCTATTTCCTCTTTTGTAGAAGGGAACCATTATACTGCCCCAAAGGGAGATAAGCTTGGCGAGTTTCAAAAACTCTTTTGGGAAAGCCGGCAAATACTGCTGGTTCCCTCTATCTCCCGAATCATGTTTTTCTTCTTTCACATTATCTAAAATGTATTGCACCCATATCTGGAAACGGTTGTTTTCATTATAAAAATCTTTGCCATATTCCCCATTCTCTGATGTGTCTAAATTATCTTTTTCACTTATTTGTTCATTTTCTATTTCTTCTGATTCCTTTTCAGCGAAAGTTGTGTGAAAAATATCGGTACTAATTTTTTTTTTTAAGATTTTTCTTTGATATTTCACTTTTTGTTTCTCTATCTATCTGTTCCTTCTGTCTCATATTGCGCCACTATGAACATGTCTTGTATGATAGTTTTAAAATGTTAATGTTTGTTTACTGCAATAGTTGCCCAAATGCCCTTTTATAAAACTGTTTTGTTCGATGAATTACATTCTTAAAACATTTCAAATTGGTGACTACATAATTTCTCAAATATGTGGCCGGGGGAATAAATAATTCGGCGGTATCTTCGCATAAAATTAAGGCACATTGTTCCAAATATTCATGTAATGAACCGTAAGTTTATGCTCGCTGACATTAGTGCCACTGACATGTCACATACAACAGTTTTTGGAGCTAAAGCTCCACACCTTTTCCAGGATTCAAGGAATTAGCCGATACTAGCAGTAGCTTACCTCTCCGTGATCATGTCAGCAACAAAATATAGAGTCCTCTGGTCTCTATCATGGAAAGAAATGTCGTATAGCAGTAAATAACCAGAGGATTCTCCATTTGGTTTCCTTAACTTTAAAGCAACTCCGCCGGTAGCATGAATGCTGTCAGCAACTGAGTATAGAGTCCTCTGGTCTCTATCATGGAAAGAAATGTCGTATAGCAGTAAAGAACCAGAGGATTCTCCATTTGGTTTCCTTAACTTTCTAGCAACTCCGCCGCTAGCATGAATGCTGTCAGCAACTGAGTATAGAGTCCTCTGGTCTCTATCATGGAAAGAAATGTCATGTAGCAGTAAAGAACCAGAGGATTCTCCATTTGGTTTCCTTAACTTTCTAGCAACTCCGCCGGTAGCATCAATGCTGTCAGCAACTGAGTATAGAGTCCTCTGGTCTCTATCATGGAAAGAAATGTCGTATAGCAGTAAAGAACCAGAGGATTCTCCATTTGGTTTCCTTAACATTCTAGCAACTCCGCCGGTAGCATCAATGCTGATTTGGCTGTCGCCATATGTTTTAAAGTATTCATTATAAATGTGAATTTGCTGGGCTAAAAAGTAGTGAGTAAAAAATGGGTCCAGACCAATATCTCTTATTACATTGATATAAGGGTACTCATAATTACCAAGATGAAGAGATTTAACGGGATTCTGATCAAAAAGTTTTTTTTCTCCTCCTTCATCTTTGCAACCCTGAGGACGTTGAGATTCGAAATGTGAGGAGGAATAGGTTCAAAAATATCCTCCATATTCCTATGAGCCATTTCCTTTTGTAACAGCGCACTCGATATTCGGAATGTGAGGAGGAATAGGTTCAAAAATATCCTCCATATTCCTATGATCCATTTCCTTTTGTAACAGCGCACTCGATATTCGGAATGTGAGGAGGAATAGGTTCAAAAATATCCTCCATATTCCTATGAGCCATTTCCTTTTGTAACAGCGCACTCGATATTCCCTTAGAAACAATTTCTTTAGACAATTTTTAAGTAAAATCAATTTAATCTCCGGAAACGAAAATTTATTTAATTTTTTTAGTATTTTTTTATAGATTTTTTTTTTTTTTATATATACCAATATATTTTTTGAGGGGATATCCCCGTATGCATTAGTAAAAATGCTAATTTGATAATAAAATCTTTTGAAAGTGTAAAATTCTGATAAAAGAATATCAAGAAAACGCTTTGAAACTCGAAAATCCAAGAAAAAAATATTGATAACAAGAAATTTTTGTCGTCGAACTGTACTTATGAAAAAATGTGAAAGATTAATGAAATTGAAAAATTGAAATGTTGAGAGACCACCGTCTTCAAAAAATAAAAACACAAGCAGAAATAAAAAAACGGATACCTAGTATCAAATTTTGAGGGGTGGTAATTTTTTTTCGTGAGGATTCCAAAGGTTCATTATTGAAAATAATAAACCAAAATATTTTATCAAAGAGAATGCCGATCAAAAAAATGTCAGTGTCACTTTCTCACATTATCTAAGCAAGCTGCCGCCTCAGCGGTAACATCAAACGCTATCTTCTTACACGTGTATTCACTTCTTTGAAAATTTTAATAACTTTGGTCATAGGAGAACAATTCATTAAGGCAATATTTTTGATAAGGTTTTTACTTTCCTTATCCTACATAAAGGAAAGTACGAGTATTGTAATGGGCTGAAATTTTCGACGTCGAGTTTTCAATGCCAAAACCCATTTTGGGGTCCCCAGAACCCAAATATCGAGTTTCAGCAACTGGACCGCGTGTTTGTCTGTCTGTGAACAAGATATCACAAGAACGGCAAGTGCCAGAGTCTTGAAATTTGGTAGATATGTATATGTATGTCAGTTTTATGTCATGAACGGCATAATAAGATTTTCGTGGAAATCGAATATACCGTTGACGGTTTTATGCCGCTTTTTAGCGGTTTTTGTATATCTTGCTTAAAATGAGAACCGTAATAGCTAAAAATTTAAACTTGGTGACTATTCATATCAGTTTCATACAAGAAATTGAGAAATACAACTTAGGTTGAAGTGTAATATAGATCTCTCAAATAAGTATCAAGAAGTGTAATATAGAGGGTGGGGCAAAAGTATGGAAACCCCTGAATATCTTTGGAAGGGCTTTATGTGTGAACTTGAAATTTTGCATGGTAATCTAGGGTTATAAAATCTTCTTTTAGAGTAAGGCCAATTTTCAGGGCCGGCCCTCATGTCGGGGCCAGGGGGCCAAGTTAATTTTTTCAAATACGAACCCCCCTCTTGCGATATATTTTTGAAAAGGTCTTTTAATTACAAATTTTTTGGTACAAATTTCAACTTTTTATTGTTTGGCGTTAGAGAATGGCGGTCAATTATGTATAAAGAATTGCCTAAATTTTCAATTCCTTGAGTTATTGTAAAACTTCACAGAGGGTCTCAACTAGGTAAAAATAATGGCTAGTATTCTTTTCTTTCGTTTGGAAAACTTAATTTTCTTTTGTTTGGCGTTAGAGAATGAAGACCAATTTTGTTTAATGAACGGCAAAATTATCTTTAAAATTAATACCTTGGAATTTAAGTTTCGTTTGTTTGTTCTTTTTATTTGATCGCAGATGATAAAAAGATTGTTCAAAGTTCCTGCATTCCTTCCTTTACAGATTTACCACAGATGTTCAAACTGATGGCCTTGCACGATTTCATAATGACCGATCCCAGTCTAGGTCGCATTCAATACGTTGATCAGCATGTCAGGAGTTATGAGGAGAATTTCATCTCAAATGTTTCTTATTAGTTCATCTATGTTGTAGGGGTTGTTCCTGTAAACTTTATCCTGCGGATATCCCCACAAGAAAAATTCTAGAGGGGTGAGATCCGGCGATCTTGGCGGTCACATTATCAGTAGAACACCACCTGCACCCCTACCGATCCATCGATTGTGAATAGTTATATCCAAACGTTATATATTTCAAATGCGTCTTCAGGAAACAAGTGACGAATGACAGGAACAATTTGAGTCTGAAGGAGACTTAGATATGATTCTCCATTCAAGTTACCCTCGATTTCAAAAGGTCCTATGATATGCGTACCAACTATTCCACACCAAACATTCACTTTTAGGAGTGTTTGAATGTGCTCTTCATGAAACATATGAGGATTTTCATCCGACCAAAATCTATGATTTTGGGCAACAACTCCTCCATTTAAATAAAAGGGGGCCTCATCTGAAAACCCTAAAAGATCCAGAAAGTCAGCTTGCTGATCTTTTTTTTTCAATTCTTGTACACTATGACTTTTGTAAGGGTGATAGTTATTTTTCCTCATGATTCGACTGATTGACCGACAGCTCACATCGGTAGCTTGCCCTACTCCACGGGTTGAAGATTTACAATTTTCTATGAACGATAGGACCAGTTCCTCGCATTTCTCAGGAGATCCACTAGATAATGATCTCCCCACCTGCCTTTAACAGAGCCAGTCTCTTCAAACCTGCGTATTGTTTTAGAAATTGTGGACTTTGAAATAGGATTGCGGTGATTGAAGGTTTCATTGAAAAGATTACGAACTTCCTCATAAGAACTTACTCTGCCCCCAAATCCACGCATCATCAGAACAGTGATTCCCTCTATTTCTCTTAACATAACTAATCAGCAAAACTTGAAAATAAGCCAACAGATAAAGTCGAGGAACAACCAAAGACTGACTCAAAATGAATTGTGCTCATTAAAGAACGAAAGAAAAGAATACTGGCCATTATTTTACCTAGTGGGGCCCCTTTGTGAAGTTTTACAATNCGAGACAAGGCCTTGTCTCGTCTCGTATTTTTTACGCGAGACGAGACAAAACCCTTGTCTCGTCTCGTCTCGTCTCGAAAGTTACGAGACGAGACGAGAAATTTCTCGTCTCGCGTCCATCACTAGGTAACTCAAGGAACTGAAATTTTAGGCAATTCTTTGTACAAAATTTGTCGCCATTCTCTAACGCCAAACAATAGAAAGCTGAAATTTATACTAAAGTACTTGTAATTAAAAGACCTGTTCCAAAATGTATCGCAAGAGGGGGTTTCGTATTTGAAAAAAAATAACTAGGCCCCCCTGGCCCTGACATGGGGATCGGCCCTGAAAATTGGCCCCACTCTAAAAGAAGGTTTTGTAACCTTAGATTTCCATGCAAAATTTCAAATTCACACATAAAACCCTTCCAAAGATATTTAGGGGTTTCCAGACTTTTGCCCCACCCTGTATAATTAAAACGTGTTTTGGCATTGAAAACTCGACATCAAAAATTTCTGCACATTACAATACTTTCTTCTTCCTTTTAATAGATAAGGAAAGTCGTGTGATGTTCACACCAGAATTTTTTTTACCTCTTGTTGTCTTGCTGTAAGGAGGTTTTCATTATGAGAACAAGTACCCAGAATATGAGAACGGGGTTTCATTCTCTCGGGCCGCTCGGGCGCATTAAAGACAAAGTCACGCATTAAAGACACAGAAGCTCCCGAAATTCCTGCAAGATTGGCATGATTAACTTTCAGTAATAAATTTTGTTTCACACCGCACATTCTCTATCAATACCTTTGCAAAGGTCGAATCATCATATGATTACCATCTCTTCAAGTGCAACAGGATAGAACAGGTTGATTATTTTGATCTTGATATTTGACAGTGGTATTCTTTAGGTTGCTACCACAATTGGCACTTATTCAGAGTACCATAATCCTTGGCATACTATATCACTAGAACCTGGTTTCTGTAAAAGTACCTAATACCTATGTCGCAAGATTATTTGTGATCTGGAGTACTTAAAAACCAACGGCAGTTAGTCATGATCTAATAAAAGTATGTATGAACTTATAAGAGTTCGTTTTTTGTCCTTAAGATGTAATATGTATGTATGTTATATATAGTTCTAGTATTGACTGTGGATCTCACTCAAATAGCGGACACAGTACTTGACTTGGATGGACCAATCAGGGCTCGAGCTAATCAGATAATTCTATGAGCGAAATGAATTACCAATGTAAATTCTAAGTTTTATCAAAATCAGACAAGGCGTTCGAGAGTTATCGTGGTATGAATAGACAAAGATACATAAAGAAAAAATGTGGAGCTAAAACTAGGCCTCATTTTATTCGGTCAATATTATCGAACAAAAAATGTCCCTAAAATATCTTGGAATCTATTGAACCTAGATAACAGAGTGACTAGTTCAATAAAAACACTTTGCCAATGTGGGCATGCGCGGATATAGGGGTGGGCACGTGCCCCCCAGTTTTTTTAAGCGGCGGGGTTTCTCAAATTTCATTATACCTAATAATCACGTAAAAATTTAAAAAAAATTCAAATGAATGGTGATCCGCTGTCTTTTATCCCATTGAGTGTGTGTGTGGAGGGGGGGGGCACGGACCCCTAAATAATTCCCAATCCTGAGACTAAATAGAAATATCGTCATGGCACTTTTTTTTCGTTTGCACGCTTATAAAATCGCTTATCACCTTTATGAAAGGCATAAGGCATTTGTGGTAAGCTCTACAGCTTTTAACAAATTAAGTATCGTAACTCGATAAACATTGCATTAAAAAGTACTGCCCAGGACTCCAACCCCAGGTGTCTAGGTTACGAGTCCTCCCCCTCCCCCCTTTACATTTTCTATTAGGTATATTTTACGATTGTGCCCCCCCCCGCCCCTATGCTATATCCGCGCATGAATGTGGGATAAAGTGAAGTTAAAAAAAATATTTCTCGAGGAATAAAAATGAAAATTTGGCTTATAAGTTCAATATTTCAGAATAAAGTCAAGGGGCATATCGACACATCATCATAGAGTTAACTATTTTATTTTCCTAGTCCCCCCCCCCAATGTATACTCCGGATCCGCCCCTGCATTACCTCGGGGCCCCAATATGGTTAATCCGGCCCTGGCAACATACATAATTATATTTCATAGAATGAATGGGCACAAGAACTATGGTGAGGAAGATATTCTGACCTACTTGTAATCAAGCAAAACGCTAGTTGTGCAACGCCAAGAAAAACAAAACCAGCGTGCTATGAATAATTATTTGAAACCGGCAGGACAATTTATTTTTATTCTGTGTAAGTATAAATATGTAATTATCAAACTAATTACAGGTTAAATATAATTTTGGAGTTACCTGACAAAAAGGAAACCTAAAATTGATTTAATTAATAACAGATTGAAAGTTAGCAGGATGTTGGTTTGGCAGGGCCTGTTTTAAGTAAAACAGAGCGCCAAAGTCGGCGAGCTTTATCTTATATAGGCCCCTTAACTGCTATATACAAATATACATATAGTTTTAGGAGAACTAAATTTCTGTTTTTATTAAATTTTTTAAAAGATTATTGAAAATTAAAACAATTACATCGTAATGGCATTCAAACGCCTCTTAGATATTTTACAAGTCATTGTGGAAAAATATCAATCATAATAGATGATAGTCCCTATTCATACTGCTCAAATAGGACTTCCCTTAAAATATCAATCATAATAGATGATAGTCCCTATTCATACTGGTCAAATAGGACTGAGGACTTCCCTTAAATATCAATGATAATAGATGATAGTCCCTATTTATACTGGTCAAATAGGACTGAGGTCTTCCCTTAAAATATCAATCATAATAGATGATGGTCCCTATTTATACTGGTCTAATAGGACTGAGGACTTCCATTAAATATCAATGATAATAGATGATAGTCCCTATTTATACTGGTCAAATCGGACTTCCCTTAAAATATCAATCATAATAGATGATAGTCCCCATTTATACTGGTCTAATAGGACTGAGGACTTCCCATAAAATATCAATCATAATAGATGATAGTCCCTATTTATACTGGTCTAATAGGACTGAGGACTTCCCTTAAAATATCAATCATAATAGATGATAGTCCCTATTTATACTGGTCAAATAGGACTGAGGACTTCCCTTAAAATATCAATCATAATACATGATAGTCCCTATTTATACTGGTCAAATAGGACTGAGGACTTCCCTTAAAATATCAATCATAATAGATGATAGTCCCTATTTATACTGGTCAAATAGGACTGAGGACTTCTCTTACACCCGATGTTTTTTGGGTGCAATGTTTTTAGGTAAATATCTCGAATTCTTGAGGATACAATTCCAAGGGTTGGGTGGTTTTGAACCCAAGCCCTATTGTTTAGAAATAAGAGTGTTTACCACTACACCACCAACCCAATAAATAACGTTTTTTCTAAATATTTGGATTTCCCTTCTAATATTGCTAACTTTGCTAGAAACTGAATCCAGTTCGGAAAGGTGCTTTTCAATTTTGGAACTAATCAAAACAGATCAACAATTATTCTAGAGAAATTTAATTCTTTAATAATGTTGTCATTTGGAAACGAGATTGGTGATCAGCTTGATTTATTGTAAAGTAAATTTCATCTAGGTAGTCGAGATAGTAACTATTTCGATAGTGAAAGATTGATCTAGCAAAAAAAAAACTTTTTTAGTAGTAGTATTGAAATACCGTTCAAAATATTCTTTACCAATACGAAAGGGCGTATTATTTGATGTACACGCCCAGGGCTACTCAACAATGCAACTCCTATAACGTTCAATTGAATTTGTACAGTCTTTCCTGGATTGACAAATTGTTTTTAACTCCGGAATCAGGTGTAATGGGGGCCCCATACCCATATCTATAAAGCGGTAATTTATCCTTAGAGCTCAAACAAGTGCAGTCTTAATCCAAGTGGTTACTTGAACCACTGACTGACATAATGAACTTAGATGTAACCCACCGATTACTAAAGAACTTACTTGTTTTATAAATGTCTGAGAACACTGTACTCAGCCTACTGCAGGGAGAGAGAGAGAGAGAGAGGTTATACAAATATGTACCTATCTATATCATTGTTATATTTTTAGATATTAAAAATCTCTCTCTACAGCTCTGACGATGTTCTCAGAAGAGATGAACTAGTTAGCCCATAACTTGGATGACATATTTTACCTAATGAAATTCACATTTTTAGTTAATTGAAAATATAATAATACACTTATTATACTGCCTTTCTAAGTCCTTTAAGGGTCTTGTTTTGCCAGCAGTAAGCCCAAGTCGTATTATTAGATTGTGGTCAAAATCTTATAGAAAGGATAACATACGAGTACCATGTCCCGGCTGGGTTTCGAAACCGTGATCCCTGGATTACCAGACAGAAGCTGTGACCACTGATCACAATTTCACCAAACTGTTTAAAAAAATGTTTTTTAAGAAAACTTGACTTACTTGACTCCAGTTCGAATTGGTTGTCTTAACAATCGTTTGGTAACCACACTGAACGTTTTATTGATACCAAATGTTAACGCAGAATATGCAACATGTTCCATTAGATTATCACCAACTCTTAAATTTTCAATAACGGGTATACCCATTTCAGTTAAATGTTCTTTTGGTCCAATGCCTGATAGCATTAATAATTTCGGAGAATTAAATGCTCCACTTGATACGATAACTTCTTTTCTTACAAAGACAGTTCGTTTATTTCCATTTTTAACAAATTCTACACCTTTCGTTTGTTTTGTTATTGGATCTATAATTATTTTAACAACTCTACTATTTTTAATAATGTGTAAATTTGTTCTATCAATGATTGGTTTTAAATAGGCTTTACTTGCTGTCATTCTTCTTCCATTTTTAATTGTGCTTTGTACAATTGAGAAGCCAATTTTTGTATTTGGATTATTATAGTCGATATTATTGTAACCTAATTCTTTTGACGATTTTAAAAACAAATCACTGAGTTTAGATTTATAAGGAGAATATTCAACATTGAGTAATCCATTTGTAGAATGATAAATCGTATCGTTATTTAATTCAGGTATATTTATTTTTTCGAACTTTTTAAAATATGGAAGAATGTTTGCAAATGACCAGCCTTCATTTCCTAAAGATTCCCATTCATCAAAATCGTTTGGAAAACCTCGTGTAAATATATTTCCATTGATGATAGTACTACCGCCAACACCTGAAAATTAATAAATATTGGATCACTCAACAGAATTGGATGGATTTAAAAAATCATTTTTTGGTTATCCCAAATTGTTCACCAAAATCCTTATATTCTTAATTTATTTTCAATTTTCGAAGATTACATCAAACACGTGGCGGCCATCTGCCGCAATACAATTATAATTCAGTCTTTCGTGGAAGATGCTGATCACACTCTCCAACATGTTCATAGGGGATGCGATTGATTTCTTCAGTGATGGATTCCTCCACATCATCCAGGGTCCTTGGTTTTTCCTTTTAGACTTTCTCTTTGAGGTGTTTTCTAATTTTTTAAATAAAAATGATAGAAAATCGCTCGTGGGTGCAAATAAAAGAGCTCAAAAATAGATCTATAAAATCAAATAAAAAAATGGACCTTTGGCGCTTATATGAATTCTCTCTCCAGTATCGTTAGCTGCTAATGCTGTTGTTGACTTTTTCAACAGTGCTGACATTTTCTTTTCGGCAAAAACACAGATTGACGCGAACCCCCAAGCTTTGTTACCTGACTGATTGACTCTAGGTCCCATTTGTTAAAGATTGAGAAGATTTCAATTTTATTGTTAAATTGTAACATTGCAAGAATTTATTTTAAACTCGTGTTTTAATTTGATGCCCAGCCCGACGGTAATATACCTATTCCGGAATACAACAATATCTTCATAAAAACATACAAAATTTGAGCTACATCATTAGTTTTCACAATAATAGTTTATGCCCTTTCCCAGATTACATGAATGAAGTATGACAAATATTTTTTAAAGGGCTTTAACTAGAAATAATTATAATTTCTTACCTTTTCCTTGAGGCCATAAACATTGGCTATTAGGCAAACTTAAACAGGCATTTTTTTGTGGTATTGTCTTAAATCCCCAATTATAATTTGTAAATTGATAGTAATGCGATATGAGTACTAAGTCTGTAAATATTCTATCCTCATCGCCGGCTTCTATGAGTAAAATTTTCCAATGCGGCACTTCGGAAAGACGATTGGCAACAACACATCCTCCAACGCCTGCTCCAACTATAACGAAATCATATTCGTCCAAAACTTTTCTATTTCCATGCAGAAATTCTTCTCTGTAATGTACACTTTGTAGTGAAACGCGTTTCAGAAAATCTTGAATAAGTTCCATTGCTGGAGGTGGATCCGAAGATACATGGCAGATGTTGAGAACGTATATTATAAAGTAGAGACTGCTGAGTCTTACTTTTGTAAACATCATTGAATTGATGGAACTTATTGTGACTAATATGGGTTAATCTGAAAAAATTAAGGAAAATTAACAAAGGAAATTTCCGTATCTATTATTTTGGTATCGTTTGATTAGGGTGGACAAAAAAAATACTCTCTGTCCTTATACAGTTTTTTCATAAATTCCAGCAGTTCATTAACTTTTGCACGGTTAAAGCTGTAGGTAATGTTGCAAATTAGAATGTTGACCGTGTTTAAATATGCTTTAAGTTATTTTTATTTACTTAAAATTTTGGGGGTGGCCCTAGGGGGGGGGGGCGGATTNGGGGGGGGGGGGGGTCGAATTTCAAAACCTAAATGGGAGCACCTACTTTTTTTGATCTCGTTAATAGCATCTTCCTTTTGAAGGTATTTTAGAAAAAACGGCATCTTCATCGCTTACAAATCAAAAATGGTGGCCTAAGTTTGGATATCTTCGAAAAGGGAAGAACTCAGTTTGATATCAAGAAGTTTATCAGGCATCTGAGAAAAAATCAATTTGTCCAGACAGCATGGTCTCACGCTGTCGTATTTGTACTGCTGAATAGGGTTGTTGTGATATTATCGATATCGATAAATATCGATATTTCCGATATTTATAACGATATCAGGGATTCGATAATATCGGATATCGGAAGAAAAATGTCAATATCGATATCGAATCAGAATGTTAAGACATTATTCTAATAGCTTCTTATTTAGCTGCAGAGATTATATTCATATTGATAACTGTTTTAATTTTATTATTCTTTTGCATTCCATTTGCTGGTTTTTAAGTAATCATAATCCGTAGAGTAAACTGAGCTAGCAAAGTTTAAATTAATCTTCAATTATCACATCATAAACTTTTTGAAACTTGAATCCGAATCGATATGTTTCAATATTGCCGACATCGATATTTCCTTTGCGATAATATAGCGATATCGATACCGGAAAAAAAAATTGATAGCGGATATCGCATAAAGACCAATATCGCCACAACCCTACTGCTTAAGGCCATATGAAGCAAGGATAAATAGGTGATTTATCACTTTTTGATACACAAGAGCTTGTGTAATACTCATGTGGCCCTATAAGACACGAAATAATCAAGAGAATTTAATTTAGGACCTCGGAAGCAATGGAATTGGAGCACCATTATCTATACACCTGTTTGGTTAGGTAGAGGTGAAAATGAATGACTATTTGAAGCAAGTTGAAATAGATAGTAGCTACCGGTAATAATATGCAGATTGCAGGTCTCTTTCTCATAATTTGACCACAGGTGCAAAAACAATGAGATCTCAGAAATTCATCAATGACCTTGTATCATTGTGCGTCCAAAAAGCGACATAAGATTAAACAAAAGTTATTTCATTGTTTATTTTGTATTAAAAGAGATGATAAAAATAAAAACTCATGAGTTGGAATTTGAGGAAATCGACTTAAAATATCTATTTAAAGTCGATGATCCCACATAAGAATATATTTTTATATTCAGACTCTACTCTAAATCATAGACGATCTTCATAGCTTTCAGGTAACCCCACAAGAAAATATAATCACAGTGCGCTGAGGACAGCTCTACGAACCTTAAAAACTCCTAACGCCTGCGAAACATTTCGTGCATCAAAGCCAAAGAAAATCCTGTTGTGTTATCTGTTGCCCATTTTTTTGGAGGTTACTAGACGTTCTTTTGGAGATTACTATACAGTTCCATATTTTTGGAGATTACTATACAGTTCCATATTTTTGGAGATTACTAGACGTTCTTTTGGAGATTACTATGCAGTTCCATATTTTTTTGGATGTTACTAGACAATTCCATATTATTTTGTTTAGATAATGCCATATTTTTTTGAAGGTTATTAGACAGTTCCATATTTTTGGAGATTACTATACAGTTCCATATTTTTTTGGATGTTACTAGACAATTCCATATTATTTTGTTTAGATTATGCCGTATTTTTTTGAAGGTTATTAGACAGTTCCATATTTTTGGAGATTACTATACAGTTCCATATTTTTTGGAATTGCTTAATTGCGCCAAATAATTCCGAGGCGTTTAATTTGTTAGAGAGGTTATCTTACATACGCGGATATAGCATATAGCCCTCTTGTTTTTTTTTGGGGGGGGGAGGGCGCAGTCGCACAATATACCTAATAGAAAATTTGGAGAGGGTCCCACTCCCCCCTCCAAATTTTAACCTAGAGACCGCGGGGTTCGAGTCCTGGGCAGTAATTTTTAATGCAATGTTTATCGAGGTACGATTCCTAATTTGTTAAAAGCTGTAGAGCTTACCACAAATACGTTACATAAGGGTGATAAGCGATTTTATAAGCGTGATGACGAAAAAAAGTGCCATGACGGATGACAGAATTTTTGATGATTTTCATTTACGTATTTCTATTTAGCCTCAGGATTGAGAATTATTTAGGGGTCCGTGCCCCCCCCCTCTTAGGGGGGATAAAAGACACAGCGGATCAACATTCTTCTGATTCTTCTTCTTTTATTTTTTACGTGATTAGTCATAGTGAAATTTGAGAAACACCGCCCGCTTAAAAAAACTGGGGGGCATGTGCCCCCCCGGACTCCCTTATATCCGCGCATGGATATCTTCATTTGGCAACACGGTCCAAATTTATCTTGATTATTTAATGTGCGGTTACCTCAAAGCTGGTTATGTGAAGATCATATAGAATCCTAAGGGTATAATAATAGCCTGAATACCAATAGAATCGTTGGAGAAAGTCCAACAATTCTATTGATATTCAAGAGGATGGGGTAACACAACGGGCATTTCCGTCGGCTTTATTACACCATTTAGTGTAATGTCCCAGGCCTTAAATTTGTTTAAGAGGTGATCTTCCTTTGGCAGAGCAGTCCCCAGTGCCCTGTNGAATCGTTGGAGAAAGTCCAACAATTCTATTGATATTCAAGAGGATGGGGTAACACAACGGGCATTTCCGTCGGCTTTATTACACCATTTAGTGTAATAAATAGTCCCAGGCCTTAAATTTGCTTAAGAGGTGATCTTCCTTGGCATAGCAGTCCCCAGTGCCCTGTGAAATGTTGTGGAAAGTGGAGTGGACTTCAGATAACGCCTTCCCCAATGAATCGGTATCAAACTGATCCAAATGATAAGAAAAGATAGAGTTATTTATAGTGATTATTTTTGGTTTGTTATTTTCAATAATGAACCTTTGGAATCGTCACAAAAAAAAAAAATACCACCCTCAAAATTTGATATTATACGTTTCAAGTTTCAAGGTACGTAGGATCCAAAATTCGGATCCAAAAATCGAATTAAAAAAAATCCGTTTGTCCGGCGTACGCCGTGATGGGCACTTTTGCCACTTAGCATTGACCGATTTGGATGTATATAGATTGGTATATAGGTCCCATCTGGGCTCTAATTGTGCCCCGAAACATCTGGTGCAATCGAATACACCTTCGCGGTGTTTGCCGCTTTTTAGCGGTTTTCACTATTGCTGTCTAAAAAGAGAATGGTAAGAGCTAGAGATTTCAAATTTGGTATGTATGTCATATTTGGGGCCTCAGTGAGCTTCAAAACTTTTAGGTGCTATTATATACACCCTTGTCGCTTTTTTCCGCTTTTTAGAGGTTTTCAGTATTTCTGTCTAAAAAGAGAATGGTAAGAGCTAGAGACTTGAAATTTGGTATGTGTGTCATATTTGGGGTCTCAGTGAGCTGAGCTTCAAAACTTTTTGGTGCAATCAAATACACCCTTGCGGGTTTTGTTGCTTTTTAGCGGTTTCCATTAATGCTACCTAAAAAGAGAATGTTAAGAGCTAGAGATTTGAAATTTGGCATGTATGTCATATTTGGGGTCTCAGTATGCTCCAAAACTTTTGGGTTCAATCAAATATACTGCTGACGGTTTTTACCGATTGTTAGCGGTTTTCATTAATCCTGTCTAAAAAGGGAATGGTAAGAGCCAGAGTATGTATGTCACAATTGGGGTCTAATTACGTCCCAGATTTGGAATCGTCACGAGAACCCCCCTCAATTTTTTGGGGGGGTGGGGTATTTTTTTTTGCCAGAAAAATAATAAACCCATGTGTCACACTTGCAGAGTTTTACAATTGAACTCATCCAAATGATTGTGGCCATGACAGCCACATGGGAGCGGCCATGACAGCCACATGGGAGCAGCCATGTCATTTTACATTGCCTAGGGTCCCCGACGGGGAAAGACGAAAACAAAGTTTCGGACATCAGGCCGTTATGCCAAAGTACATTATAATTATGTTTCTATTTAGATTTTCAAGGCGAACATTTCTACATTTTCTGGTCAGAGTGGTTTCAATGGCTAACGATAACCTTGAATTAGTTAGGAGATAATATTATAGGTGCGTAGTTGTGTACAGTTACCTATGTAGATGGTTTCGGATGTAAGAGATTGTACCGATGATGATAATTATGACTTGCATACTTATTATCTAGAAAGAAGTTGGTAATTTACTAACTGTTATAATTTATTTCAGTGATTGCCAAACTGGATGATATCGCACACTGTGTACTCTTTGTGTGCGGCTAATACGCAGACGGTTTTGGTGATGATTGAGTGTTCTATATTAAGTAAAAGTAGCTCATTGGACGCAGCGTCTACCCTGCCAAGTAGGTAATCAAGGTATTCAGTGCAAGACCACCGAGAGAAAATCCGGGACCGGGACTAAAAAATGAACAAATTATTAAGCGCCCTTCGAAAGGGCCCCTCCGAAAGCTGGGTCCCGGGGGGCTACCCCTCCTTCGGTGGCCCCAAATCCCGGGTTCATAACCCAGCGGCGCATGGTAAGTTTTCCTTTATATGAGATTTTGACCATATAATAATACGACTTGGGCTAACTGCTGGCAAAGAAAGAGCCTTAGGGGACTCATTAAGGCAGTATAATATGTACTCTGCCAATGTGACACATGGGTTTATTATATTACTGGCTAAAAAAAATACCCCTCCTCCCAAACAAAAAAAAATCTGCCGCATAATTAGATCCTAAAGTCTCTGGCTCTTATAACTTATACCCTTCTCTTTTTAGACAGGATTAATGAAAATTGCTAAAAAGCGGTAAAATACGTCAAGGCTATAATGGATTGCACCCAAAAGTTTCGAGTCACAATTATAGAGCCCAAATCTCGAGTTTCAGCCATTGGTCCGTGTGTGTGTGTCTGCCTGTCTGTCTGTGAACAAGATATCTCAAGAACGGCAAGTGCTAGAGACTTGAAATTTGGTATGTATGTCAGTTTTATGTCATGAACGGAAAAATAAGCTTTTGGTGGAAATCGAATATACCGTTGGCGGTTTTATGCCGCTCGTTTAGCGGTTTTCGCATATCCTGCTTAAAATGAGAACGGTAATAGCTATAGAAGTTTAAACTTGGTGCCTATTCTTATCAATTTCATACAAGAAATTAAAAAATACAACTTAGGTTGAAGTGTAATATATTTTTGGCCGCTAATTAGCGGTTGAAGGCCGCTTTCTGGCGGTTCCGCTTAAAACCAGAATGGAAAGATCTAGAACTTGAAATTTGGTGCCTATTCATATCAATTTCATATAAGAAATAGAAAAGTACAACTTAGGCTGAAGTGTTTTGGCATTGAAAATTCGACACCGAAAATTTCAGCCCATTACAATACTTTCTTCTTTTTATAGATATGGAAAGTGGTGTGATTTTCACACCAGATTTTTAAACTTTAAAATGAATCTTTGTACTCCAGGTCCAGGTATGAGTTCCAAGTGGGTTCGAGGAGTTTAATCTCACACACAGAGTATTAGAATTATGATTCCAAAAAATAAAGCTCAACTTCAACATGGAATAACTGAGACCCTGTTTTGAGTACCAATGTCAAATGAATCAGAAGAGACTATAATTTTCAAAAATGTAATGCAAAATTAAATTTTTTACCCCCTCCCCCCGAGAAATCGTATCCTGAAAGCCACTAAATGTGGATAACAGCCAGAATATGTTTCCGCTTTGGATTTGGAATAAAGAAATACATTATTAAGCCAGCGTTTATGGCACGTTCAACACAACAGTCTTTATTAGATCACTAAAGTTAAGCAACGTCCAGTAAGGTTTTACCAAGTTTTCATACACTGATCTAAATAGTGGATGAAAACTTGCCCTCGTGATACAGGCTATTCCCGGTCAAATCCGAGCTGGGTGAGTTGCTGGTTTGTAAGTTTTAAGGGAATGGAGGGTAAAAAAAAAAATACTCCGTAAACCAAGAAGCAGCACTTTGTGCTTTTCATGCCTACGTGCAGTCCCGCCTGACATATGCAATTATTTTCTGGGGAAATGCTTCAAACGCAAGTAGGGCTTTTGCTGCTCAGAAGAGCTGCATAAGATCAATTTTTAGAATGGAAAAAACGGACTCGTGTACGAGTAAGCCAGTATTCCTAAATGCCCAAATTTTAACTTTCCCGAGCCTTTATATCTTAGAATGTCTCGTATTTGTGAACAAAAATTATAGTCAATATTTTGAAAAATTTGAAATTCAACACTCATACGAGACAACAGCAAAGGAGAACAAATATCTGCGCACCAACGAGCACTGGAGTTCATTTAAAATCCAAAAAAATTTCGAATCTCAGTGTATAAAATTCTATAATAAATTACCACCCAGTTTGTGTGCGTTGCCCCTGAAGAAGTTTAAAAACGTCCTCGATGAAATATTTAAATCGAAGGGTTTCTACAGTAAGGACGACTTCTTCGGGATGACAGCCCTGGACTTTGAGAAGCACTATCTCCACGTGATTCGTCCATAGCTGATTACGTCATATTTTATTTTGCAATTTATTTATTTGACCACCTTTATTGATTATTTATGTTATTTGATTATTTTTTGATTTCTCTATAATTATTAATTTCAGTACTCTTTGTTTGTTGTTTTTTGTCTTTTATTGTAATGTTACAATTATGTATTGATGCACATATTTTGTTAAAATATACAAACAATTATTTTTAAAACCCCCGTCCCGATTGACCAATATATTTTAAATTAAAGAGACGTTAAGTTAAAATTAATAAAATAACCCCTCTCAAAATTTTGATATTTTATGTTTCATGTGGTATCTACGCTGAATCCAAAAAGTCGCGCCATCCGTCCGGACTTTTTGATGAATTTTGGTCGATTTTTGGATTCTACGTACCTTCAAACGTAAAGGACTCAAACCGTGACTCATGAGGGCATCACACAGCCAGAGTGTCTCTTCTATTTTGTTTTGTTTATTGCTCGAGCAAGGTGAGGTCTAGTTTTAACTCTTTTCATTTGTTTATCGGTTTGTGTCATGATAACTATCAATTTTGATCAACCTTGGCTCTTGGGTGTGGATATTTATCTACAGTCTACAGGGTGTCTCAAAAGAAGGGCGTCCCTCAATATCTTGAGCACAGTTTTGTTTTGATGAACCTTGGGTCTTGGGTGTGGATATTTATCTACAGTCTACAGGGTGTCTCAAAAGAAGGGCGTCCCTCAACATCTTGGGCACAGGGGAAACATTTTCTACTGGTTATTTCCACATTAATTGGCTTTCAGGGTACGATTCATCGTGGGGAGAGAAGGGGAAACATTTTCTACTGCTAATCTCCAAATTCAGTGGCTTTCAGCGTACGAATCCTCGTGGGGAGGGGCTGCAAAAATGTAATTCAAAATTACAAGTAACTTTGAAAATTCGTGCAAATCGACCAACCCTATTAAAAGGCAAAAGTCCAGTTTTTATTCGATTTTTGGATTCTGCGTAGATACCTTGAAACATAAAATATCAAATTTTGAGAGGCGTATTTTCTTTCTCTAAGATGCAAAAGATTCATAATCGAAAATAATAAAAAGGCAGAAGTAGAAAGTAATAATTTACCTACCTGGTTTTCTTAAGAATTGATTTAATTTGATCTTATGAAATCGAGTCTTTACATAATATTCGATGTTGTTCGTACTAACTTTAAATTAACACTGAAACAACATTCAAGCAAAATGTGTGATTATTTTTATTAAACTTTGGTCATGAACTTTTGTGTACTCGGTTAGTATTCATTAATTGTACACAATGATCATATCTTTCAAACTTGACGATCTTGAATCTTGTAGAAAGTTACGCAAGTTGTTAGAATTAGCAGAAGTGCACTCACAGATGTCGAACGCCGACTGCGGAGATTTTATTCATAGATTACATTTCAATTGACCGAACGAAGTGAGGTCTAATTTAAACATATCCCAAAATGACCGGTCAGCCCCCCTTAATTTTTGAACGGCTTGGAATATTTGAATTTTGAAAAGCTTTAGAAAAAGGGCCATGGCCAATCGAATGGTTATGGTGAGATCCACAGTTTCGACCCCCGGAAGTAACTTTTATTGACATAAAGTGTCGGTATCTCAAGAAATTTAAATGGAATGGTACAAATATTTTTTGTTCAAATGATTTTTTTCAAAAAACAATGAGGGGCGGACCTAGAGGGGTATAAATTTTAATTTTGTTACACCCTGTATAACGCGGTATTAATTTTAAACTTTGATGTGAAAGTACCCTTATTGTGTTCCAAAAAATGTTTCTCATCTACCCAGATCATCAAAAGTGCACGTTTTTATTTTCATCAGTGTCGATTTTTCTAAATACAATTTTCGGGTTTAAAGTTTGAAGTAAGGTGGTTATTTAGGACAAACAGTGATAACTAACTTAAATATAGAAACCTTTTACCGAAAAAAGGAAAAACATTCACCAATTCTTTTACAGCTCAATTCTTCTCTCAATTCTCAATTCTTTTACAGCGGGGCCAGAGTAATGAGAAAATTTCAATGTAATTACATTGAGGAGCGCGGCAGCGCTCCGCCCGCCAAGTCAAATACAATAAGCGTTGCACAAGTGATATATTACTTCACGTCACAAAGTGCACTTTTCAGGTCTCTCCACAGCCACGAGAAAAATATGTGGAGTGACTTTTTTTGCATATTTGATAA
>CM022881.1:18335383-18347498 GCA_012654025.1 Pachypsylla venusta | reverse complement strand
AGATGGAACCTATACGTTTGTAACGTTTGTTAATTTTTTTGAATTTTCCCACCAAATTTACCAAATGCGATTCAACGATGCGACAAGTTTGCCACAGTTACATTTGATTGTTCACAGTGGGGCTGTTGGATTAGGGACAAAATGTGGCATTTATCGTATTCCGGTACTTGATGATTTTTTTGCTTCCAAAATTCATTTTATCTAATGTAAATTTAAGTTGCCCCTTCCGCGCTGCATACTCTCGGAAATTTCTAGGGGGGGGCAGCTGCCCCCACCTGCCCCCCCTTCCTACGCCCATGGTGTTCGATGGTAGCCATGTCGAAAAAAAGGTAGCTGCAAGGAACTATCCTTATTTACATTAAAAATACTCCTTAAATCCGAAAGCATATCTTACGTAGAAATATAAAACTATTTGAATTAAAAAGAAATGTTAACATTAATTTTATTGTTGTTCCCCTGATAAGTTCTTTCAACTCTCCTAATGCTTCTTTTGGAGAAAATTTAAAGAGGATCCGACTTGGGATGAAATGCAATTGCTCAATATTATAAGGAGTTTTTTAATTTCATTAATATCGTTTTTGTACGATAAGAAAATTAAAAACTCAGACAATGTGACACCTGGGTTTATTATTTTTCTGGCAAAAAATAATAAAATTTTTTGGGGGGTACCCCCCTCAAAAAAATTGAGGGGGGTTATCGTGATGATTCCAAATCTGGGGCGTAATTAGACCCTAAATTTGACATACCTACCAAATTAGAAGTCTCTTTTTACACAGCAATACTGAAAACCGCCAAAAAGCGGCGAAAACCGCCAAAGGTTTATTCGATTGCACTCAAAAGTTTCGGGGCATAATTAGGTAGGACCTATATACCAAATTTCATCCAAATCGGTCAACGCTAAGTGGCAAAAGTGCCCATCACGGCGTACGGCGGACGGATTTTTTTTATTCGATTTTTGGATTCTACGTACCTTGAAACGTGTAATATCAAATTTTGAGGGGGGGTAATTTTTTTTTTTTTTCCGTGACGATTCCAAAGGTTCATTATTGAAAATAATAAAACAAAAACTCCTATAAGAAATATGAAAGTATTGTAACACCTCAACAAGATATTTCAAGAACGGTAAGCCGTCTGCCGTGTTGGGGACTTTTGGTACGATTTTTTTCTATGGAACCCTAATGGGACCTACATACCTAAATACTGAACTTGTTAAACTCTAAGTGGCAAAAGTGTTGTTCATTTTGTGTGTTTTATGCCTTTAGTAAATTTCTTTTTGTTTTTTTATAAATATAATTAATTAAAGACAGAACAAAGTCTATTATTTTCGAATGACATCCTGAATCTTATTAAAATGGGATTATTCCTCTCGTGTCATTCCCTTCAGTCTTATGAAATTACAGTGCGAGGCAATACCTATTATCTTTGCAATACCAAGGATCAGCAAATATAGTAAATAACTCATTTTCTAAACCTACAGTATCTGTATTAAAATTTTCCCATTCCTCTGGCAGTCTGGCACACATGTAAAAGAAATACAATGGTTCATGTTTAATATTTTTTGCTAAAATGTTTCCATATTTAAATTACCTTCTATTGTTGGTTGCTAAATCATAACCTTAGAACAGACATTTTACCGGAAAACGTCCTTTTTCTAAACGGACGGATTTTAACCTCCTGAAGAAAAATGAGATTTGACTTTGCAATCTACGAAACTGATAAACATGAGAATTTGTACTTTTCATGATTTCACTAGATGAGTAACCTTTTCTAGAACACGAGTATTTACTTTGACATTTCTAAGTTTGGGTGATTTACTTGCGTAAAGGAAGTATTACTTTCTCTTCCATNGTGTCCATTTTCATGGTCGTATCCAGGACAGGGTTTTAAGGGTTCAACCCCCCACCCCCCCGCGAAATGTTTGAAAATCAGAATAACATTGATAATTTGCTATTTTAACTACATATAATCCCTATATTGCAAAACTCCCTTTACATGACCCCCCCCCACTCCCGCTATCTTCTTCATTATAGCAAAGGTATGACCTTTACTTCATGCTATTACCAATGATACCTAAAACGTCTTTCTACGACAACGACAGGCAGAATATGCTGTAGGCTCCTCTCAAAATTTGGTATGAAAAACCCGTATGAAAAAAATATTATTTTTCATAACATTTTAGGAAAAAAAATTGAAAAGCCCTTAACACCAGCCATCACATATCAAAATTTTACGTTTCTGCAACAAACCGCTAAAAAGATACAAATAATTTTCAAAAAATAAAATACTGGGGGCTCTCCCCCCAAAATGTTCGAAATCGAAAAGCCCTTATTTTTAGGAAAAAAAAACCCACCAGCCATCACATATATCAAAATTTTACGTTTCCGCAACAAACCGCTAAAAAGATAAAAAGGCCTGGGGGGGCTCAGGGCCCCCAAAAACTATACAGCAAATTTCCCTCACACCCTAAACATGTATACCAAATTTCGTCAAAATCGGATAAAAATTGTGGCTCGTATCGCGTAACATTCATACATACATACAAGTGCATTTCGGGATGTATATGGGAGTCAAAAGTGTAGTTCACTAACGTTCACAATAAAATATAGAAGTCGGAAAGTAACTTTTGCGCCCTGCACTTTTGATGATAGCTTTACGGTATTTTGAGACAAGTTTTTATAAATAATAGTTGTGAGAAAAATAATGATCATTACAGTAATCAAACCAGTTTGCCTCTGTGCAGCAAATTAAAATAGCTCATGTCAAAATGTCAAACAACTAAATGAAATGGAAAACAAAAACAGTGCCAATTTATTATAAATTATGTTTCAAGGTATCCAAACATCGAGAACAAATCGGTTCGCCCGCTGCGTCGTACCCTCCGTATATTCGTGAGCTAAATTCCTTTTTAGGGCTGTATAAGCCCCTGCACACCTAAGTCTCAGGTGGGCTTTTTGTGCATGAAGATTAGCCTGTTTCCTAGCTAAGGTCTAAAATCTGCGCAAGCTTGATCAGCCTTTTGGATATACGTTTTTTAAGGATGTTGAGCCTGGGTTGTAGCTGTCCCATGCTCAGTCTCCATACAAGTAGGGAGTTGCAGTCAAAAATGACGTGAGAAGCAGTCTCCTCATCCTCCGCTCAGAGTCCACACATGATCTGGTTCTGGTGGATGCCCATAGTGTGTAGGTGTTTTCTTAGACCACAGTGACCAGTGATCTGTAGCTAACCTGATATTTTTTCGACTAAGGGTCATGATTTCCATCGTAAGGCTCCTGGATGGCCTTGCTTTGTCTCAGCCCTGAAACGGCCCTCCACCTTTTAAGGTGTTTTTCGAGTAAGTACCTAGCGCTCGATGAAGCCCCTGACCTCAGTCGTGTTTAGGCCGATTACGGGTCCTAGCCCGATGAAGGTTGTCGCGGACCCCATTCTCGCCAGTTTTTCGGCCCTTCATTGCCAGCAATGTCCTTGGGTCCTGGCACCCAACCTAGGGAGATCTCGTCTGTTCTGTGCCAGTTCTTTTAGTCCCAGCTGATATTCCCACGTTATCATGGAGAACGTGCTGTAGCTGATTATAGTCTTCGAAGGCTGAGATATGGAGACCACACTGTGAGAGAAGGAATGGGCTATCTACCCTTCCATTCAATAATTTATGTAAGAACAGCTGGTACTGCAGTCCTTGTCTTTTTCCAGTGTCTCTATTTGTAGGCTATTACACAGGTCTCTATATTGAAATTCCGTGAGGGTAGAATCAATTTTCCTTAAAGATAAGTGACCTCACGAATTTCGCCTATATGTATAACACACATGTTTCTATATAAAATTCCGTGAGGGTAGAATCAATGCTCTAGTCTGACAAAATCATCAAATGTACATTACTGACTTTCTTGATGAACTTGTGCTCTAGTCTGACTAAATCAAATGTACATTACTGACTTTCTTGATGACCTTGTTTATATCGCAATATATTTTTCTTTTGGTCTTAAATTGGCTATGATTATTATTATTTACCATCTGCGAACGATCTTGACCGCTATGAAATATTCCGATATGAAACCGGTTCTGATGTAATCTAAGTTGATATAATTGATATTTTGTTTGTAATTGTAATATATTTATTTATTTGAAACATAATATAATTAACAAGTTAATTTTCCCTAAGCTAATATAAATTTAAAATTTAAGCTTCTAAGGAATAGCAAAAGAATCAATTTAAATATAGCAAAAGAATCAATGGAGATCTTAGGATCAAGATCAAATGCGACTAATATACGAAGGGTAATTTCTACTTTCCTAATCCTATAGTAAGGAATATATTGTAATTTTCTATTTCGACTTATCAATGCCGAAACATGCTTTGGTTCCTCAGAGCCCAAATCTTGAGTTTCAGTCATTGGTCCGTGTGTGTGTGTGTGTGTCCGTCTGAGAACAATATATCTAAAGAACTGTAAGTACTAAAGACATGGATGTGGGTATGTATGTCATTTTAATGCCAAAAACGAAGCATTTCTTTGGTTCGATATATTTAATTGAAACGAACTGCTTTCAGAGGTTTTCTATTTTTGCGGTTTTCACAAATTCTGTGTAAAAAGAAAACGGTAACTGGTAGAGACTTACAATTTTGTATTCATGGCAATAAAACTATAAATTATTACATAGCTAACGACATATACAAAAGTCCTTCAGATATTTTGCTCTCTTTCTCACACACAAACACACATGCAAAACAATGGCTGAATTTCGAGTTTTAAGATCTGGGGGCCTCATAATGTGTTTTGCATTGTAGACTCAACATTGAAAAATTCAGCCAATTGCAATACATTCTTCCTGCACACCAGATTTTTTACAAAAGCTCAAATCATCTGACTGCAAATTTTTTCTAACGGACATATGGACCAAAAACTGAATCTGATACATTCGTCAAAGACCCATGTGTAAATGTCAACAATGCGAACAGAAACAAATTTGAAATATCAAAAGCTGGGCGACACTCTTTTTTACTTTCTCCTCCGGTAGAAGATAAAGTATTGTAATCGTGCAGAAAATTTTAACATTTTTTGGCCCAAAAAATAGTCTGACGGGAACCCAAAATAAAGTTCAAATATGTCATTTCCCATTGTTTTTGGGTTCTATTTTCACTATTTCGTTTAGGCTGCTATATTTTCACTATTTCATTTTTGAAGTTTGGAAATATTTGGAGCCATGGGGTCCAAAAAACCGATATTTCCGACGTATGACGTTCCACGTACGTACGGAATCGTGTGTTGAGCTCTGGGAGCCAAACCGCTGGTCCGATTTCGATTAAATTTGGCACAGGTCATCTTTAGGAAAAAATCCCGACAAATATTTTTCTTTTTCTCGATAGCGCCCCCCGGGGGCGCCCCTACGCCCCCAAACAGCTTTTTTGGGACCGAATCTCTAAAATCCAAAACACATAACCAATTTTGATGAAATTTAAAATCAGTAATTATGGAATCATTTTATCTAAAATAAATGGGGCTGTCAGGGAGGCTGCCGGGGGCCAAACACTGTCCTTAAAATGGAAATTCGTTAATCACTGTTTTCAATCTTTTATTCATAGTCCCCCCTCGGTTCAGGACCAAGAACGTCGCAATTGAAAAGAGCGAGAGTTCACATGTAACAGCATGATTTTTCACAAAATTCATCAATGTGTTAGGAATCAATATTTCAGAATCGATGATGTGTTTTCGAAGAAGAAAAAAATATATCCAACCGCATGAATACACATAATGATAATTATGTTGTTTTAAATTTGCCTAGCATATGGTGCTCTCCTATTGGTGCAGTCAAGGAAAACGATGTTTTGGCACATACGTGTACAATATCTAATGGGTTGGAAACAACACAACGAGATTATATAAAACTACTGACTTCTCCCCATTCATCACGTAGTCTTGCAGTTTATCAGCACTTAAATTTGAAATCTTTCAGGGAATACTATGGGCCTCATCACTGGAACGGTCTATTGTTCCCTTCTAATTCTGACAGTCGTCAGTCATCTTAGTGAGGGTAAGTATTCTCAGATTGGTTTGTTTTGGGAGAAGACTGGACTTCATCACTGGAGCAGTCCACTGTTCCCATCTGGTTCTGAGAGTCATCTTAGTGAGGGTAAGTATTTTCAGATTGGTTTGTTTTGGGAGAAGACTGGACTTCATCACTGGAGCAGTCCACTGTTCCCTTCTGGTTCTGACAGTCATCTTAGTGAGGGTAAGTATTTTCAGATTGGTTTGTTTTGGGAGAAGACTGGACTTCATCACTGGAACAGTCCACGGTCCCCCTCTGGTTCTGACAGTCATCTTAGTGAGGGTAAGTATTTTCAGATTGGTTTGTTTTGGGAGAAGACTGGACTTCATCACTGGAGCAGTCCACTGTTCCCCTCTGGTTCTGAGAGTCATCTTAGTGAGGGTAAGTATTTTCAGACTGGTTTGTTTTGGGAGAAGACTGGAATCATCACTGGAGCAGTCCACTGTTCCCCTCTGGTTCTGAGAGTCATCTTAGTGAGGGTAAGTATTTTCAGACTGGTTTGTTTTGGGAGAAGACTGGACTTCATCACTGGAACAGTCCACGGTTCCCTTCTGGTTCTGACAGTCATCTTAGTGAGGGTAAGTATTTTCAGATTGGTTTGTTTTGGGAGAAGACTGGACTTCATCAATGGAACAGTCTACTCTTTCCTTCTGGTTCTGACAGTCATCAGTCATCTTAGTGAGGGTAAGTATTTTCAGATTGGTTTGTTTTAAGAGAAGACTATGAACTAGTGACGCCTGCAACCGCATTAAAGCGGCAGCTAGCCCTAGGTAACTCCTAGAAGTTTCGTACATTTAATTTAACCTCTTTCGATGGAGTTAGATTTAAATGGAAAGAATTAATAAAGACAATATTAATAGAGTACTTTACTAATTTTTTCTCTCAGTGAAGTTTGCAAGTAACAATAGAAATCGCTAATATTCTTCATTGGTGTTGCATGAATATATAAATATATAGAGATTCATTAAATATGAAAATAGCCAACGATCATATCACGTTGAATACACCAGTTCCCGTCAGATCACTGAAGTTAAGCAACGTCGGGTGTGGTCAGTACTTGGATGGGTGACCGCTTGGGATCACCACATATCGTCATATTCATTTTTCCGGCCCAACCCAGGCTGGGTGAGGTCAATGTGGGTAGCTGGTTTGCAAGTTTCCAGCAAATGGAGGGTTAAACCATCGTCTTAAATGACCAATAGATGTTGAAGAGACGTTAAGCCAAATTAAAAAAAAAAAAATATGAAAATGAATGTTAATAATAAATAAAATATTTAACTTACCTTCTTCTATAATTATAATATTTTCGTTCCAAACAGTCTATACACTTTCAAATCCAAATACCAACTAACTGGTGGTCAATGTGCCCTGCTGTAACTCACTCGGTTCGGTATTCAGCAAAGTGCTGATTCAGTTAGAAGCAAAAAAACGGAGAGAGGTGATATTATTATGGGCAGCGGCGGCATTACATATTTCCCCGACTAAAAATTTGCTGTCTCAGCAAAGGCCCATGCAAAGGACCCTACCCTGAACACAAAATCTATCAGTCAATCAGTCGTAATCCTCTCAAGAAAATAAGATCTTCGAGAACCAAATGGCCATTACAGAGTGTTCACTATTGATCGTTAATCGTAATATATAAATCAGAAATTTGTGTGTAACTATGTATGAGGGGTTTTATGTTACAATACCATAGCCCAAACGGTAGCAGATAGCAAAACATTGATGGGAATGGACCCCCCAAAATCATCGTCTACGACCCCAGGAAAATTATCAGAACTAAAATATGTCAAGCCGTTTTCGAGTTACAGCCAAATTTATAATTTATTCACCAAAATCGGAAAGTCACGGTCCAATATCTTAAAAATTGGTGCGACAACATATCAACTCAAAGCGAGAAATTTTTAGGTGGCCCTTTAGTCCTTATTTTAGCAAATTTTCTGCAAAAGTATGGCCAGCAATTCCAGAGTTACGAGTTCGAAACCGGGAACGGGTAAAATAAAATTTAGAAAATACTGAAAAGTCAGAATGGCCGTGCTCCTAAGGCAATGGGCGAAACGTTTAAATCTTGATTTTAAAGGTTGCAATATTCAGGGTGGACACAAACAAATTCCCCCCCCCCCCAATTTCATTGTGCTTGAAAAACAAAGATAGCAATATAAGAATTGTAGCGAAGCACGGGCTAAACAGCCAGTAATAAATAAATAAATAAATAAATATATAGAGGTTAATTAAATATGAAAATGAATGTTAATAATAAATAAAATATTTAACTTACCTTCTTCTATAATTATAATATGTTCGTTGTCCGTATTTTAGTACATTTTCTGCAAAGGTCAGCCATTCCAGAGTTACGAGTTCAAAACCGGGAAAGGACAAAATAATATTTTGAATTTACTAAAAAGTTAGAATGGCCGTGCCCCTAAGGCGCCTGGCGGAACGTTCTCATCTTCGGTTTTAAAGGTTGCAATATACGGGCTGGACACAAACCAATACCCCCTCCTCCGCCAATTTCCATTGTCCTTGATAAACAAAGCAGCAATATAAATACCAAAGCGAAGCACGGGCGAAACAGGTATTATTAAATAAGAATGATTGTATTTGTCTTTACAGGTCGAAAGAAGAGATTCAGCTGTACATTCAATAACGATAGATACGCTTTGCCGGCACAAAATATCTTTGATGGTGTTTTTGGCGACAGTGTACCTGCACATAAATATGAAGATGTGACAGATTTGAATGACGATCTTGGATATATATCAGAAGCGATTGGGGAAGCTATGGCGTCAAAACTCCATAGCAATGTAGAAGATTTGATAATGTACGATGAGACGATGTTTGAGGATTTTTTTTTTTAATTTGGCTTAACGTCTCTTTAACATCTATTGGTCATTCAAGACTAAAAATTAAGGGCCCGTCCGGAATTTGAACCCGGGACCTCTCGCACCCGAAGCGAGAATCATACCCCTAGACCAACAGGCCACAAAGAAAATTTAGATTTGTCTCTAACCAAAGTCTATGGCACGTTCAATACACCAGTTCCAGTTAAATCGCTGAAGTTAAGCAACGCCGAGCGAAGTTGTACCCTGTGGGTGTCCACGTGGTTTCGCACCTTCGTGATGCTGACTATTTTTCCGGCCTAATCCAGGCTGGGTGAGGTCATTGTGGGTAGCTGGTTTGCAAGTTTCCAGCGCATGGAGGGTGAAACTACCGTCTTGATTGACCTATAGATGTTAAAGAAAAGTTAAGCCAAATTAAAAGAAAAAAAAAATTCTCTAGTGTATATTTATAAAACGCACAGCCCAGTTGGTATACTGATTCTCTGACTGACTCATATTCAATGTAGGTCCAGGATGGCTAAACCTTGAAATTTGGAACATAGATTCCTTTTTGTATGTAGGTGGCCAATAAAAAAAGAAAAAATCGTAAATTCAAATAGCGTAAGCAATTTACCGCCGAGAAAGACGATTTTTAGCGGGTTTTTTACATTTTTTTTCTGGGAAAACTAAAAAAGATAACAAAAATGACTGAGAATGGACCCTTCCCCATAAAATAGTATTGAAGGACCCATATAAAATATAAAAATTGAAATTTTCCAGTTTTTCCCAAATTTATCTCTGCTTTTCACCACCGAAAAATCGAAATTGAGAAGTAACACATCGGGATGAGCGGGAAAGCTGAAATTTAATAAGAACCAGTTCCGCATACAAAAAATATTGAATTTTCTAAATAGGAGCCCTATTAATGCCGGAGGGGGGGGGATTCCACCAAAAATCCATAATTGAGAAGTAACACATCAGGATGAACGAGGATAAAATTTTCAATTTTCTACATTGGAACCGTGCTAACTCGGGGTCGGTTCCACCAAAAATCTATACTTGAGAATAAAGATTCTGTCGCAATCTCAAAATTGTTGTTGAATTTCGTAACCGTAGCAAAGCACGGGCAATTATGTTATTTGACGTCAAATTTAATTCTCATTAAGTTTGAATAGAGCAATTTTTTTCATAAAATGCATCGTTCAAATGTTATACGTGAAAAACTAAAATTAGCGGCAATATTAAGCGACTTTTTGCCGCTAAATTTTATTTCACCTCATAAACAGTCGCAAAATTAGATTACTATATTATTCGGGATGACCCACGTTAAATAAAATTTCCCGCTTTTTACTAATTTATTCTAGGCTTGGCTCTTTTTTGATCTAATTTGAAAATTTTCTAATGTAAAATTTTGAATTTCCTACATTGGAACCGTGCTAACTCGGACGTCGAGAAGTTTTGATGTCGGAAACTCAAAATTGTTGTTGAATTTCGTAACGAATTTCTGAACCCATGTCGTACTCACTGTTGCCTGAACATCTACCAGTGTGTACGTTAAAATCAAGGCGAACTCTCACTAAATTGACCTTTATACACAGCATAGTAAACAGTACTCTAACGTGCCCAGGGTTTTTCTAAAAATTTATGTTCAGAGTGCCAAATCTGTCACGTAGGCAAATGGAGAGTACTAACTCTTTCAACTACCAAACCCCTGCTCCTCAGATTACGAGGAATCATCACTCATCTTCTCTTTACACATTCAACCTGTACTCCTCTTAACTTGACTTATCACTCAATCTGGATTTGTTCAAGAAATTGCAAAGCATAATATTAAATTAAATATATTTAGCGAGCGATCATACCACGTTGAATACACCAGTTCCCATCAGATCACTGAAGTTAAGCAACGTCGGGCGTGGCCAGTACGTGGATGGGTGACCGCTTGGGAACACCACGTATCGAATGACCAATAGATGAATTGAATAACCAACTTCATCTGTAAAAGAGAGACGTTAAGCCAAATTAAAAAAAAAAAAATTAAAACTTCATCTGTAAAAGCAGAGTAGATACAACCACCCACATAAATGCAGGTGCGTGTGAGCGGTGATATAAAATAGGTAAATAAATAATGAATAAAAAAAGAATACAGTTTTCTTAGAGTCTGGGTGGGATTAACAATATGCCCAATGGCCCAGGTCCTCGCAGTTATCAAGCAAAACGATAGTTTTGCAACGCTAAGGAAATAAAAACCAGCGTGCTATTAATTTTACGCTAGATAAAATGGGGTTACGCGAGGGTTTTTTTCTTTTAAACGCAAATAAATACGCAAAGCCCAGTTGGTATACTGACTGACGTACTGACTAATAATCAACGTAGCTCCATGATGTATAAACGTAGAGACTTGAAACTTGGCACACGGGTTCTTTTAGTATGCAGGTACGTAGTAAGATGGGAAAAAGTTTAAAGTTCAAGTGGGAGCAAGTTACCGCCAAAAAAAACGTTATTTAGCGGGTCTTTTTGCAATTTTTTTTCTGGACAAACTAAAAGAGATAACGAAAAATGACCGAGAATAGACCCCCCCTACCAAATAGTATATAAGGACACCATAAAAAATATAAAATTTGAAAATTTCCGGTTTCTGTCCGATTTATGGACGGTTTTCACCACCGGAATTGAGAAGTACCACTTCGGGATGAGCGAGAAAGCTAAAATTTGATACAAAGGTGTTCCGAAGTACAAAAAGTCATATTCTTGAATAAAATATTGAATTTTCTAACTAAGAGCGGTGCTCACTCTGGGAATCGGTTCCATCAAAAATCTAAAGTTGCGTTGTAGAATTTTGTAACCGTAGCGAAGTACGGAAAAACAGCTAGATGGGCAATTAAAATATTGTATGTAGACCCCAACCACCTGTAGACAGACACAATTTTACGATGTATGTACATTTTTACACAGGTTACATGAGCGTTTTCTTTTCTAGAGATAACACAAAATTTAGGGGTTGGGGTCTACATACAATATTTTAATTGCCCATCTAACGGGCCATTTGCGGAGCCCCTGGGATATATATATATTTTTTTGTAATAAATTATTATTAATCTATATATATAAAAGAGAGAAACACACTCACTTAACACTCATCGCGATTTCTCCGCACTGGTACGTCCTAGGAGGCTGAAATTTGGCATGTAGGTTGCACTTAGGTATACGATGCGCACTAAGAAAGGATTTTTAAATATTCGAATTGGGGCGCCCGC
>CM022881.1:18280202-18321922 GCA_012654025.1 Pachypsylla venusta | reverse complement strand
AAAATCGGCCATAAAATCGGCCGTAACTAAAATGGCCGGACAATACCGTGCCTATAACCTTCCCCGGGTAAAAACAAATAAGTGTGCAAAGTTTCGTGCAATTCCGAGCTGTAGTTCGTAAGTTATAAGCGAACAAACAAACAAACAAATAAATAAATAACCAAACAAACAAACAAACAAACAGACATTCACTTTTATATATATAGAAGATAGATAAAATAAAATTTACATAAGAATACAATATGAAGAAGAGAGGATTGGAGGGGCGGTTGCCCATGCGCCGTGAATTCAAATTTGAGTTTCACACAGTGAGTCGATGTTATTTTATGAAGTATTGAGGAGCGCGGTAGCGTTCTGCCTGCCAAGTCAAATAAAATGAGCGTTGCACAAGTGATATATTACTTCACGTCACAATTATGGAGCCATGGGAATAATAGGTGGAGTGACTTTTGTTGAATATTTCATAATCAGATGGGCAGATGATGAGATAAAATTCGGAAAACCGTACTAAACTTTATCTTCCTTTATTCTAGGAATTTGGCAGCTTCCGGCAGATATCTCATGTATTTGATGACCTTTGACAACCTTCGGCTGTTATCACAGTTCCCCAGGGAAAAATATATTTGAATTAAATTTGGCAGCCTTCGGCTGTTGTCGCAGCTCTATAGTGGAAAGAAAATATTTGAAATACCTTTGACAACCTATGCCTGTTGTCGCAGCTCCCCAGAGAAAATATTTTTGGAATTAGATTTGGCAACTTTTGGCTGTTGTCGCAGCTCTCCGGTGAAAATATTATTAGAACTAGCTTTAGTAGCCATCAGCAAATGTCACAATTCTTCAAATAATATTTCAATAAGATTTGGCAGCCTTCGGCTGTTATCGCAGATCTCTAGTAAATATATTATTTCAATTAGATTTGGCAGTCTTCAGCTGTTGTCAAAGCTCTCCGTTCAAAATATTCTGTTACACTTAGTGTTTATTTTAAAATTCATCAAATTAGGAGTAATATTGCCTCTTTTAGATAAGTGACCGGAAAGCCTAAAATTTGCCCAGATGAAATAGTCCCATGAGACCAAAATTTGTCGATAATATGTTACAAAGAGTGTCCGTTTTGAGTTTCATCAAAATTGGACTTGCCGTTTGGGTTTTAGAGGGTCTCCCAAAATTGACACGTTTTTCAAAGTGTCGTTTTTGTTGTGTCTTATCCTCCATCACATATTTTTCTTGAAAGTTGACGGGGCTAAAGCGGAATCTACAAAACCGATTTTGCTCGGGGATTTGGCTGCATCTACTGGAAGGGTGTGCCTTTCAATATTTTTAACGTAAAGAAGTACCCTTCACTACCACTATTTGCCCAAAAAACCGGATTTTAAAATCGCTTAGTTCTTAACTAAAAGATGAAATGATATAAAGAAATGTTTTCTATGTTTTATTTTTGTACAAAAATTTATAGAAGACAGAAAAGTTTGAATTTGGGGGAGGTGGGAGGCATGTGGGAGGGGGAAATTAAAAAATAATATGGGGAATAAATTTAGTTCATTCTAACTGTATATAAACTGATAGTACTGACGTGTTGTTACATAATGCCCTTGAGATATATATCTTTTTTTTCTCGGTAGTAGTCGTGTCCAACCTCGATAGTAGTCGTGTTCTAGCTATCGCCAAAAAACCATAATTAAGAAGTAGCACATCTGGATAAGCTAGAATGCTGAATTTTGAAGCAAAGATGATCCGCAGTGAAGAAATAACATCTTAGAGTAAAATATTGATTTTCTAAATAAATGCGAGCCGTTTCCACCCTAGGGTAGTTACGAACAAAAGTCCAAAATTGAGAAGCACATTTCGGGATAAGCTTGAAAACTGTCCTTAATTGAAGAATTGATTTTCTGAATAAATAGGAGCGGTTTTCATACTAGGGTATGTACCATCAAAAGTCCAGAATTGAGAAGGGCTCTTCGGGTTAAGCTAGAAAGCTTATATTTGAAACAAAATTCATGCGAAGTACAAAAATAATATCCTTGACTAAAATATTGATCTTCTAAATAAATAGAAGCCGTTTTTACTCTAGAGTATGAATCATCAAAAATTTAAAATGAATAAGTATACTTTGGGATATTAAACTTGAAAGCTGAAATTACTAGATAAAATTCTAAATTCAGAACTCTCTACCATTTTGGGATCACCGTGAAAAGTATAAAATAATGTTGTTTTTTTCAACCTGCGCATGTCTAAAGCTTCAAAACACTGCCTACAGTAATAAGGTAGCATTTAAAACATCCCCCCCCGCCCGTTAAATCCGCCTATGACTTGATCTCGTGAGGACAACTGAGTATCTGTTTTTGATTGCAGTAAAACGGCAAGGAAGGCTATTTGTATACAAATTATTTTATTTGTCGTAGAGTAGAAAAACGCCATCATCCCTATTATAATTGCTTACCCTTACCAGTATATCTAGATATCTACATCAGAGAGAGTAGAAAATAATATAATATCAAATTGGGATGATCTATTGTGGACCAGGAAATCAAGAGATGATTCTTGCATTGAGAAATTAAAAAGTAATGAAATTAATGTAAAAAAGAAGAAAGAGGCGAGCACTGTTTTGATTTCAGTGCTTTTTCTAACTAATGACATGGCGGAAACTTTTTACCGCGAAGTGGTTTTTTGGGGATACAATGTAAGTACCTATGAAACAGGGTGTTCAAAATGTTATTTATCCATCATCTTGTCACAAGAGAGAATGAACAATATTCATTTGGAACATGTTTGATGAGCACCCTATTATTACAACTAAGTTAATTTAGATGCGGGTCATACTGGGTATAATTGTAGTTCGCCTCCCCCTTGAGAAATACCAAAGAACTAACACAGCAGGCGACTAACCCAAAACAATCAGAAGTAAGGCACGAATCACATTGGACACACGGGGGGGGGGTTGATTTCAAAAAGGCCCTAAGTGACATTTTTTTTGTTATTTATACCCCTTCGTTAAGATTTTAATTACGCATCGTTTGCATAGATCTATTTTTCTCTACCACTATCCTAACTCTCAATGGGAAAAAGTCTGAACTAACATGTCTTCTGAAAACGTAAACAATAAATATTGTTCAATTCAATAAGGCCCTAAGTGCGAGCTATTCACAGTCATGTCGGGGGTCGGGCCTCGAAAGAAAATCTTCTTTTTCGTCTGAAAGAAAGTTTTTTTGTATATTTGAACCATTTTGTTTTATTAATAGAAGTATTATTCAGCGTCTTTTATAGCTGTTCTGACCACCACCTTAGCTGTAACTTTTCGGTCTTTTAAATCAACATTTAAAATTTTGAGTTCTTGTTTGAATTTTGGCTGATTTATTTTTTAAAAGTAATTTTTAAGCATAGGGGTGAGTGTTTTCCAATTCTATACTGTTAAAAAATATTATATTTTCTGTAAAAAAAAAAATGCTACCGCGCTACAAAAAATAAAATCCATTTAGGGCTTTTTAGAACTCATCAGACTGGTGTTTTGAGGAAAAAAGAAATTCACTTAGAGCTTATCAGCTTATAGCTTATTATGAACAATAATAACTTTTAAATAAATTAAATTTAAACAAAACACCAAAAACACTATCTAGGCGCACGGCAGTGCGCCAGGCCAAGTTCCATGTCAATCCTGGTGACTGCAGTGTGTATATTTACACGAACTATTTCATGCTATTTATTTTACTTTATGAAGAAACTAGTTTCGAATTCGATTCAACACCAGTCTAGTCGAAAAATATTCCCCTCTTGTTACAATTTTATAATGTAAAACATAAAAGTACATACCTACATAAAGTTAAAATTCTCGATAAGACTCCGAGGAGAAAAATGGCGGAGACTAGAGTATGTAACAAGATGCTGGAGACCATATCATGCAGCAAAATGCAGAAACATTTACATTTTTAGGACATTTTCAACTGGCGGAAACGAACTTTCAAATCACGTTAGTTTATTATTATATTATTGTAAATCTGGAGTGTATAAATGCCTGATTTCAATTTTTCCAAAAAAAATCTTCTTAAATTGTTCTTTTTTTGGGGGGGGGATTGATAGAGGGACTTTCCCTCTTTTATTTTAAATCCTTCGTCCCGAGAAAGCGAAGAGAGAAGGAAGATAGGAAAGAAGACAGCCCCGGGCGGGAATCGAATTTGCGACCTCGGGGTTGAAATGCAGGAGTGCTTCCTCTCACCGGGGCTGACATCTGGACAGAAAGCACTGACAGCTAAACAAAACAAGAATATTATCGTGAATTTAGAATATCAATTCGGATTACCTATTCATGGAAAATGATCAGTTAGTTAGTTCAAAAAAGCCTTTATGACGGCAAAGTGTCATCAAAATGAGTTCAAAGAAGCCCTAAGTGCTAACATGATTCACGAAAATTCTAGATGTGTAAAAACGATAAGAGCTAGATCTATATATAATATAATATAATAAGGCCAGTAAACTGGCTTGTTTATTAACGGGCAGAACCCTTTTTACATAAAATGCATACAACATACAAATAATTAATAATGAAAAAAAAAACACATATAAAAAACTTAAATGCTGAAAGATCAAAAATATCAGACACAGGCGTAACAACTTCAAATATAAAAATACTGAAATAGAAAAAAAAAAAAAAAAAAAAAAAAAAANGCAGTGATAAAAGAAATTACCGGAATAATAATAATAATAATGAGCAAAAAAAAGAAATATATAGTAGTAAATCTGTCTCAAAGACAGGTATCAACCGAGCTCCCTCCATTGTTCACGGTCCTGTGCAGCTTCCTTCATTTCCTGATAAATCCGTCCACTTCTCACATCACTCATTATTCCAAGCCTCCTTCTACCTCTTTTTCCCTCCATTATTCTACTCTGCAGACAATTGCCCCCAACCAATTCCTTTTTCTTCTTCTCATTGTTTCCATTAAAATCCTCCTTTCTCCAACTCTTCTCAATACTTCTTCATTTCTAACTTTGTCTTTCCAGCACACCCTTCCATTCTCCTCCACAACCACATCTAAAAACTATCCAACTACTTCTCTTCCTTCTTTCTTATCACCCAACTCTCACTCCCATACAACAACACGTTGTATGGAATCAGTTTCGTTGGTATCCTTTTAGCTGTCAATATTCCTTTCGTCTTCCTGTATACCGCTTTTGCTATCCCAATTCTTGTTCTAATTTCTTCGGTTGAAGTTCCTCCTGAGTTATTACTCCCAAATATCTGAAAGATATTATTTGATTTAATTGTATTCCATCCAGTGTTAGGTTGATGTCAGTCAGTGTTTTCTTTTCCCATTTTCATGATCTCGTAGTTCTTCTTTAGTTTCCGCTATTATTGCTTGATCATATGTTATTGATTTAATTCGTTCTCCTCTGATGATTACTACTTTCTTATCCTCTAGGGCAGAGCTTCCCAAACTGGGGGGCGTGAAGGCAAGCCAAGGGGGGCGCAAGACCAGTTGAATTATTATCATTTAGTTAAAATATAAATGTACACACTTTTTATACAAAGGTAATTTTATTTAACATGATGTTTATAAAATTTGAATGAGCTTTTTGAATGAGATAGCATTCAAGAATACATTAGCGTTTTGAATGAGATAGCATTCAGCAACACATCAGCGTTTTGAATGAGATAGCTTTCAGCAACGCATTAGCGTTTTGAATGAGATAGCATTCAGCAACCCATTAGCGTTTTGAAAGAAATAGAATTCAGCAACACATTAGCGTTTTGAATGAGATAGCATTCAGCAACACATTAGCGTTTTGAATGAGATAGCATTCAGCAACACATTAGCGTTTTGAAAGAGATAGAATTCAGCAACACATTAGCGTTTTGAATGAGATAGCATTCAGCAACATCCATACCTATTCATAATTAATAATGTAAAGGGTAGGGGGGCCTGGGAGGCTTTCATTACGCGGTTCGTTCATAATGACTTCTGCATATAAATTGAACATCACTGGCGACATGCAGCAGCCCTGACGGACTCCTCTTCCAATTCTTATTTTATTTGTTTCATCTTCATTATGTATTCTAACTACTACCCTCTGTAAATTTCATATTGACGGGAAAATGATCCAGATACTCATCAAGTTTGAAGACAATCAAAGATAAAAAGTGAAAATGGGAGGCAAAGGAAAACTTATAACGCGATTTTCTCGAAATGTAGTAAACGTCACTAAGGGTGTTCTTGAATTCAACCCCTCAAAAAACAAACCCAATCCAGCCGAGGAGTTATTGGTTTACTTGGTCTGTTCTGAAACAGTCTGGTTTGCTCTGTTTGTTGACAATAAAAGAATCACCTCTTGATTTCCTGGTTCACTATAGATCGTCCAAATTCTTTTTTACTTTCTCTTCCTATAGAAGATGAAGTATTGTAATCGTGCATAAATTTTAGACATTTTTTATTATTTTCTACTCTCTTTGATTTAGAAAAAAAAAACTCTAAACGAATCTGTGCAAGAAAGGAAAATTGGTAAATTTAACTAACTTATCATTAGCATATAGCTTAAAATCGACAGTCCATTCTAACCAAAAAACCAATGACAAACAAAATTTTCTTGTTATGCATACTCTTCTAATCTAAACAATCTAAACATGGGCAATAATAAAAGTATCCATGCTTGGTGTCCATAGTTTATATTGCCCCTCGCGTGATGTGGCGCACTCTAGAGACTGTCCACATGTGGGTAACAGCTACAGTTTCCACACTTACTGCTCTATCTATAACTGTAAAACGCAAAGCCCAGCTGATGTGCTTACTGACTCATAAATAAATTAACGTAGCTCCTCGTTGACTAAACGTGGAGACTTGAAATCGAAAGTTCGATTTCAAGTCTCCACGTGAAGGGGTAGGTACCTCACCAAAATTCCAAAACGGAGAACCAACACTTCTGGATGAAAGAGAAAGCTGAAATTCGATATTGAGGTTTCCGCGGTACAAAAATTCTAAATAAGGGCCGTTTTCTACCAGCCGGAGTAGTTACCACCAAACAGTTTGCTACTTCCTTTCCTTCTTAGTACATTGCTTTCTGCTTCTAACCCTCCACGTGTTATTTGGGGCCCCTCAAAAATGTATCGAACATTTAGAAACATTATATACATAATATTTGAAGTAAACATATTATTTTTAAATGGAAGAAAAACAAAAACATCATACTACACGGTCTAGTGTTCTAGACGCTTTGACGTATGTGTAAAAATAAAACAAAAAAATATAGGTACGTAGAATTAAAAAAAAAAAAATCAAAAACTCTGTTGAAAATAAATTGACGAAACATTTAAATCCAGTGCCCGCTTGACGTGAGTATCATCCGTTTTTTTTTTTTTTTTNTTTTTTTTTTTTTTTTTTTTTTTTTTTTTTTTTTTTTTTTTTTTTTTTATCGAAAAGCCTAGTGGTAATATATTTCAAATGGGGTACGTTAAGTTGTTCGGATCATGTCGAATACGAACAATTGTACCGCAAGAGTACCACTAGAGTTTAAATGGATGTGTTGACTTAATTAAAATTATTAGAAGAATTGTAAGATATAAATACATAGATAATTGGCAATATCGATTCAGACTTTAATTAATTAAATTAGAAAATTAAAAACTAAAAATTAAAAACTAAAAATTAAAATTGGAAAAATTAATTAAAAGCTAAAAATTAAAGCATTTAAATTAAAACGAATAACTTAACTTGGTGAGCTTTCAACATACTCGGACTGTCATCATCAGACCATAGTTATAATAGAACAATGTGAACACTATCACAACTATACGTTTTTAAAACGGACGAAGCCCAAATAGGTACCTAGTATCATTCAATTTTAGTTTTAGTTGACATCTCCTTGGCAGAGAGTGTATTACCCTCGGCTTGCAACAAGGAGTTTCCGGGTTCGATTCCTGAACCGGTCGAAAATTTGATAAAGTCTTTTTTCAGATTTTCTACTTGATCTGATTGTGTTTTGGGGGAAACTCAGGCTCCTGAGGAGCTGAGGACAATTAAGTAGCTATGGTAATAGAAATAAGTGGTAGCATTATATGGTGATAATTGTTAAAGTGTAGCTTAGGCGTTAGTGACATTGGAGTGAACAGGCATAAAAGTCTTTTGTTATGTTCTAATTTGCGTTGACCGATTTCGATAAACATAAGTTGATGTAGGTCCAATTTGGGGTCTAGTAGTTTTGGTCAACGTCACATATATAGAGTTAACGTAGAGGTATTGGAGTTAACAGGCATAAAAGTTTTTTGTTATCGTATTAGCGTTGAACGATTTTGATGAACCCTTACTGATGTAGGTCCCATTTGGAGCCTAGTAGTTTTGGTCAACGTCACATATACAGAGTGTTCGAAAAGTCCGGCAGCGGATTTTTTTATTTTTAACGGTTAAAGATAGAGACTTGAAATTTTATATGTAGTTTTAACACAAAATAATCTATTTTTTGGCGAATTAAAATTTCTACAGGGTGTCTCAAAAGTGGGTAAATAGACACCAACTTTCGATTTTTAAATTGAAACCCCTATTTTTTATTTTTTATTCAAATTTTACGTCAAATTCTACACACAATCAACTTCTCATTCGACACTTTGATCAAACGGATCTCTGATCAAACCCGCCCAATCATTGATTTTTCTTCGGAATAAAAGTGATAAAGCCAATCGAAAGTTGGTCTATTTACCCACTTTTGAGACACCCTGTAGAAATTTTAATTACGCCAGAAAATAGATTATTTTGTGTTAAAACTACATATAAAGAAATCCGTTGCGGGACTTTTCGAACACTCTGTATTAGGCGTAGTGATATTGGAGTGAGCAGGCATAAAAGTCTATTGTTATCTAATTAGCGTTGACCGATTTTGATGAACCTTAGCTGATGTGGGCCCCATTTGGGGTCTAGTAGTTTTGTTCAACGTCACACATATAGAGTTCCATACTACATTTTTAGTATAGACGGTAGACTACGTACTTTGCAACGTAATACCTATACATATAAAATTTAATGGGGAGTATTTTTTTGTCGATAGAATAATAAGCCCATGTGTCACATTGGCAGAATATTTTCTGTTGCAAAGGTTCCTCCCTCTCCCAATCCCCCCCTTTGACTCCCTTTCTTCCTTCTTCCCCCTCTCTTTCTTCTTTCCCTGCTTCCCTCTCTGTCTACAAAGGCTTTTCCGAAAAAAACTTTTCTTCTTTTCAAAATGCTGCAATGAAAGCTAGTTGTGCTAGTAAAGCATTACAAGCTCTGCAGATGCCATATTCCTGAGACAGACTTTTTGGCGTTTTTTTTTTTTTATTTTATTTTTATACAATTTTTTTTAGTTTTACACATACAATTCTTTTGAAATAATGACAAAATATTTGTTAATTAATTAAATTAAAATGGCTTTTGTAACAAAAAATAATATAATATTTATTTTTTATTTGTTATTTTTTATAAAAGTTGCAGGTGAGTAGGTAATATAATTCGTGTAAGGTAATTGATTTTTTTATTTTAATTATTTTCCTCTTCCTATAAAAAGGAAAGTATTATAATGGGCTGAAATTTTTGAAAATTTTCAATGTTTTGAGGTCCTCAGATCCCAAATCTGTGTGTGTATGTGTCTGTCTGTCGGTAAGTGCTAGAGACTTGAAATTAGGTACCTATGTCAGCTTCATGACATTTTGGTTGAAATCGAATCATGCGTTTTTGCTGCTTTTTACCGGCTTTCGCACATTCTGCCTTAACGGTAAGAAAAAAATCTTCAAATTTGGAGGGTAAGAGAAAAGCTTCAAATTTGGAGGGTATGAATATTAACTTTATACAAAGAACACACTAAGAAACTTTCTATTTATACCGAATTATTATTTACCGTTGTCGATTTTAGCGCTTTGTTGCGGTGCACACCAGATTAGCCTAATGCTTCGCCAGACACCTTAGGGACATGACCTCACGGCAGGGCCGGATTAACCTTCCGCGGGTCCCGTAGCACTTTCACAGAGCGGGGCCCCCTCCAACCCCAACCCCCGCTGGCGCCTACCTAGTGGGGTCTGGAACAGGTGAGGGGTGTTGAAAAACTCATGTTTTTCAACATTTTTTTTTTAAAAAAAACTCGTTTCTTTATTGGCCGTCATGGGTCCATGTTGGACAGTTGTACATATGCAATAGAGGCATGGCCTTATAAACGTTTCCTAACCTCTCTAATTGGGTTAAAATTAGTTAAAAAAATTCAAAGTGCTGCTAGACACTCCTCATCGGTTCCAGAAGCAGAATTTGCTTATGTTGCAATACTTGTTTCTTTATTAAGTTCCTAGGTAGTAGGTACCTACTTGTACTTTCCTAAATTAGATTTTACTACCTATACATACTTTGAAGAGTTTGGGGCCCCCCTCAAAATGATATGTTTTTTCAATTGTCAATTAAGAAATGTCGAAATATCTAGAGTAAGTTGTCAAAGCGCGGGGCCCGTAGCACGTGCTACAAGTGCTACTCTTGTTAATCCGGTTATGCCTCACGGGAGTTGAAATAATAATTATAGTCTATAGTAACCCTCCCTTTGGTCTAATGATACCAAAGAAAGCCTCCAAAAAACGTTTACCTAATGTAAATTGGAATTGAGTCCCATTTTTTATGACTATAACTCTTTGACCCAAGTTTTACAACGATTCTTAAGTCGCTACATTTGCTTTTCAAGGACACCGGAGACAGGGGGAGCATGGACTTTTGTCTACCCTAGGAATATTTTACCTTTTAAAACACATAGATTTCTCGTTTATATGTTTTGCCTGGGGCCTTTTTATCATGATCGTTCTGGGTAGTTAATATTTTCTAAGTTATAACTCTAGAATGGCTGGCCATTAATTGTGCAAACTAGGTATGCCCTAAATTAAGGACATAAAGGTCACCTAAAACTTTCTAACTTTGAGTTGATATATTGTTAAGATTTTTTTAAGATATCGGACCGTCAATTGCTGACTTTGGTTAATAAATTGGAAATTTGTCCGTAACGCGATATGCAGTATGTCCCAGAAATCCTCCTTGCTTGGTCTTTTGAACAACTTAGAAATATCGGTTTTATTTGATTCAGTTGATCCTACTGGAATCGAAAACGGACCGTTATCATTCGATTGGTGATATCTGGGTTCGAACCCAGGAAGTCATATTTTTGGACAAATGTCTTAGTCTTAGTTTTTCGATTTTTATTTAAATGGAATGGTAGTTAACAATGTTATTTAATATTTAAATTTCCAAGTTTAGCCAGCGTCAATGGCAATGGCACGTTGAATACACCAGTTGTTCCCGTTAGATCACTGAAGTTGAACAACGTCCAGTGAGGTTGTATCATGTGGGCGTCCACGTGGGTTCGCGCCATCGTGATGCTGGCTATATTTCCGGCCGAAACCAGGCTGGGTGAGGTGTGGGTATCTGGTTTGCAAGTTTCTAGCGAATGGAGGGTGAAACCCCCGTCTTGAATGACCAATAGATGTTAAGGAGATACTTGATGGGAACATTCTCTGGTTCTGTTTCAGAAAGCGCTGAAGAGAATTGTACTGATTCTACCTTCATACCGCCAGTAAAGACTAGATAGGAATATTCTCTGATTTTGTTTCAGAAAGCGCTGAAGAGAATTGTACTGATTCTACCTTCATACCGCCAGTAAAGACTTGATAGGAATATTCTCTGATTTTGTTTCAGAAAGCGCTGAAGAGAATTGTACTGATTCTACCTTCATACCGCCAATAAAGACTTGATAGGAACATTCTCTGGTTCTGTTTCAGAAAGCGCTGAAGAAAATTGTACTGATTTTCAGGGAAAAATCGTTTCCCATGGACTTCTTTATGTCCCCGGTCCAAACGTTTGTAGCCTTTGTGTGTGTTACCATAATGAACCAATGTGGTGTAAAACCATTTTTTGTCCCGGACCTCCCTACGTAAGTAACTACTTCTAATTTATCAAAGAGATCGTTGATATACATATTATGCAGTTCAAATTACGAGCGCTGACACACGGGTAATAGCTCTCGGGAGAAATACGCTTTCTTTTAAAACATCTACTATCTATGTCGTTTTTACTTATCAACAGAAAGTTGTAGTCTCGATCGTCCCAAGTCCGTGTCCAGGGGGTCCAGACCCCCCAAATCCAATCCTTTTTTTTTTAATGAAAATACTCTACTTTGCACGTGACTTTGCACGTGACTTAAAAAAAAACAACAACAGCAGAAACAATAACAACATAAACAACAACAATAACAACGTCACCTTCCATCATCATCATTTTCAGGTGTTAGTCCTGGCTTGGCTGTCACAATGCTTCGGACCCCCCCCCAGAAAAATGTTTGGTACGGTCCAGATCGCCCCCCTTTAACTGGGGACCTGTATCCAATAGGATACTCATCAACATAAATATTAATTAGTCCACAATGGCATAAGTACTCTAGGTAGACCGTTACGACCGAGCGTAACGTATTAGCGGGAGAACAATCTTCTCATTGTTTTAAAACCAACTTTTTGGCGAAAGGAAAAAGACCCCATGATTATTGTAGTTCATTCAGTCAATCTCTTGTTGCAAATAAGTCATTCAATAAATACTTACTGGCCTTGAGTATATCTTCTGTTTTAACCCTAGCATTGCCAAGGGGGGGGGGACAAAGTAGGTACCCGCGTTTTAGCAAAAAGCTTATAGTAATCAATTTATGATACTTATTTTAATAAGACCTTTAATAATTGTCACAAACAATATTTTCCATCATAGTATATAAAAATATGTATGTTCTAAGCCTTCTAAGGGATGATATTGAAGCCAAACTTTGGGCGCGGGTACTTTATACAATGCATGTAACCAATACATTGATTGTCTAAAGCTACCATTAAAAGCTACCATAAATTGTCTAAAGTGTCTAAAATGTCTAATTATGTACCACATGCAAGAAATAAGTGTGTGTAAACACTGTCAAAAGACATTTGTCTGTGTGGGATGTCAGGAAGTACAAATTCTGGTTCAGAATAGATTTCCTAGGGTCTAGCGATGTTTTTTTATTTTCATTTACATTATTTAATTCCTGGGATTTAATTTTATTTTTATGTAAGATAATAATTAATTTAGTTTATATTTTTTTACAACACCGACTGGAATGCACTTGATTCAAGACACACATCTGACGAAAAGATAACCTTTTCCTACGAGCCGGTGTTTTAATTTTTGACAAATGCATTCCAAAAAAAAATATTGAACACAAAATACCAAGTTTCCCAAAATGGTGGACTATGAATAAAGCGAAAACTAGTATAAAAGGAAGATTAAGAAAAATCAAAAACAAATCGAACAAAAAGAAAAATGAATACAATAAGTTACGCAAATAAAAAATCTGGTGTGAACATCACACCACTTTCCTTATCTATAAAAGAAGAAGAAGGTATTGTAATCGGGCCGAAATTTTCGATGTCGAGTTTTCAATGCCAAAACACGTTTTGAAGTCCCCAGAGACCAAACCTCAAGTTTCAGCCATTGATCCGAGTGTGTGTCTGTCCGTGGCATGCTCCAAATCAGGCCAGCCAAGAATTCCTAAGACATCTGGTCTCTCTCGTCAAGAACTACTCTTTTGGGCTCGGTAATTGTTGTTGGTCTAGATTCCTTCTACCACAGCGTCCTTTTTAGGTGGTCCCAGGCGTGTTCGATCGTGTTTATATTTAGACAACGTGGGAAATGGCGCAAAACAGAATTATCATACAGGATTCTTCCTATGGAACACAGGACCATGTCCCCTCTAATGGGACACAGGACCGTGTCGCTCCTCTTTTTTTATGCCCCACAAATTTTTGTTATTGTCAGTCACATATATGGTTCCATACTAAAATTTTCGCAGAAAAAGTGCTTTCAACAGTACTCAGACTGTCATCATCAGACCAAAGATATTGTCATAAATTCTGAATCGATATTGTCATATTTAGTTATTTTTATTATCCTAATAGGAAACTATTGTAATGGGCTGTTCGTTGTCGAGTTTTTATATGGTTCCATACTAAAATTTTCGCAGAAAAAGTGCTTTCAACAGTACTCAGACTGTCATCATCAGACCAAAGATATTGTCATAAATTCTGAATCGATATTGTCATATTTAGTTNTTTTTTTTTTAATGATAGGGAAAATCTTTCCTCAGATGTCGCGCTAGTCCTGGAGGGGACGACATCCACAGAGGATGTCGTGGGGATACCCCTTCTAGACCATAGCCCGGGATGTCAGATTCCTACTGACTAAAAACCTACCCCCAACAGCCCTTTGTCTCGGAACGGCAAAGCTTTACTTTAAGAGGGAACAAGATATCTCAATAACGGTAAGTTCTAGACTGCTAGAGACATGGAATATAAAAAATTTTTGGGGTGGGATTTTTTTTAGTCAGTAAAATATTAAACCCAAGCGTCATATTGGCAGAGTTTATTTTGTAGGATAAGGAAAGTCGTATGATTTTCACAACCAATTTTTCTATATTTTCCTTATACCTTTATTGCAGAGATGTAAGAACTACATAATGGGAGAGCAATGCTGTGAATTTGAGTGCCTTGATGAGAACTATGACCCAAGAAGACGGAAATCAGACACACCTTCTACTTTTTCAATTTCAAGCCTGCTCCTTGTTGTTCCAACGGTTTATTTGGTTCGACGATTCTTATGAACCAATTAGAAATATTTGATTAAATTTAAGTGGTTGTGACGTCAGATATTAGAAAAGAGACACTAATAAAGCATAATCACCCTCAAGATAGTACATAGAATTCAAAATTCGAATAAAAAAATATATTACACTACAACCTAAGTTGTATTCTTCATTTTCTTGTTTGAAATTGATATGAATAGGCACCAAATTTTATGTTCTAGCTCTTTCCATTCTGGTTTTAGGCGGAACCGCCAAAAAACGGCCTTCAACCGCTAATTAGCGGCCAACAATATATTAAACTTCAACTTAAGTTGTATTTTTCAATTTCTTGTATGAAATTGATAGCTATTATCGTTCTCATTTTAAGCAGGATATAGGAAAACCGCTAAAAAGCGGTATAAAACCGCCAACGCTATATTCGATTTCCACCAAAAGATTATTTTGCCCTTCATGGCATAATATATCATGAAATATCTTGTTCCCAGACAGACAGAGACACATACGGACCAATGGCTGAAACTCGAGTTTTTGGATCTGGGGACCCCAAAACGTGTTTTGGCATTGAAAACTCGACATCGAAAATTTCAGCTCATTGCAATACTTTCTTTTTTATAGGATAAGGAAGGTAAAAATATATTAGATTTTTGGATTCTACGTACCTTCAAAAGAAAAGTATCAAATTTTGGGAGGGTTGATTTTTCAGCCACTAAAATTATAATGACATTTGCAGACACCATTATATTTCTTTTTTATTTCATTGTATTTTAGCAATATTTTCTCCACTTTTTATTTATTAATTTAATTGTCAAGATTAGAAATTAATATCTTTATAGATTACTATTTTTATATTGCTTAATAGATGATAGATATAATTATATTTATTAATTAACTAATATACATCAACTTATATATTTATGTAGCCTGTGGCATTTGGGGGGGGGGGAGTCAGGGTTCTGCGTACATTTTTTTTTACCCAATTTCAATAGAAAATGTAATATAGGAAAAAAACATGAAATCCTTTTAACCACGTAACTAGAGCTCAAATAAAGGCCACTTTGCTTAATAAACATATTAGTTCTATGAATGCACCCCCTCCCCACGCAACAAGGTCGTGCGGTCACGCCCAAAACTGGCATTGAAATTGGGTAAAAAAAAGGCCCAGCGGAAGGATAATCCGGCCCTGATTATCTTACCATACCCATAACGAGGGGCAGATATAAATTAAGGGCTCCGAAGGGATAAAAACGCCAGCACGTATACTAGCAAAGAGGTCTTTATTTGTACTCTGGTACTCGTACATGGTTAAAAAGATTTTATGGGGACATCGTTTACATACAAGTTATCATGCCCATATGATGATCGAGAAAGGTTCCTCTTACAGTTAGTTAGCGCACAAGCAATCGTCACCGTAGCAATTTAATTAAACTGTACAATATAAAAAAGGGAAATATGTTTATTTATAGTCAGGAAGTGTTTGCCAGAAGGGTAGGAGATATCGAAAAATTGATGGGAATGACCCCCCCCCCAACCATAGGCTAAAACCCCAGAAAAAATATTAGAATTAAATAATCGAACCGTTTTTGAGTTACGGTCGATTTTTGAACAATATCTGCCAGTTACGGTCTAATATCTTAAATTTTGTCACGATAACATATCAACTTACAACTTTTATCTATCACTCATTGTTTAGCTAAAAACAGTAAGAAACATCGAAATATATATGAAATAGATCCCCTCCCCCCCCAACAAAACTATAGACTGAATCTCCAGAAATATTATCAGAATCAAAAAATGTCGAGCCGTTTACGGCCAATTTTTGTATAATAGACTCTTGAAAGGAAGGTTAACGCTGAGCGAGGTTAATGCCTGAGGCATTTTATACCACCTAACCCTTAGAGCTCTGTTTTTATGTGGTCAAGTACTCAAATTAATGAGGAAAAAATACTGCCTCTGCTGGGGATTGAACCCACGCCCTCCTGTTTACCAGGCGAGTGCTTAACTACTGAGCTACCGAGGCAGGATTGTATGAAACTTAGAAAATCTACGTAATTGTTTTGATTAAGAGATATCAAAAAATTGCTCTGAATGACCCCCCCCCAAAAAAAAACATTGGCTAAGACCCCAGAAATATTATCAGAATGCAAAATTGTAAAACCGTTCTCGAGTTACCGCTCATTTTCCGATTTTTGTATAGGTATATCTATCACTAATTGTTTAATCATAACGGTAAGAGATATGAAAAATTGAATGGACATAGACCCCTAACTAGGTATATATAGACTGAGACCTCAATAATATTAACAGAATAAAATATAAAAAAAAATACGAGCCGTTTACCGCCGATTTGTATTGAACTTAGAAAACTCTATGTGTTTACCTTGAACGGTAAGGGATATCGAAAAAAAAACTTCATCAAAAAAAATCATAGAGCAAGAAGACCCCAGAAATTTTGGGTTGAGCGCATATTTATTCAAATGTCTGCACAATTTCTGCTATTATGAGCAATTCTTACAAGACTTTAGACTGCTTGTGAGATCTAGATCGGAAATCAAAAAAATTTGAACATTCCTGACTCCATATTAAGGTCCGGTCCTACCAAAAGCCGAGTTTTGAAACACTCGTGTCTGGATATTGTATTAAGACAGGTTGACACAGTGTTAGAATGAAACTCACTGAAAACTCGTCGTGGTAGGATCGGGCCTAAAAAGTTGTAATTCTTTTTCGACAAAGGCGCAGGGATTTTTTTCATTAAAACATCTGTCCAATTGTTCTTTTTTTGGTCCAATTGTTCCTTGATTTGGGGCCCTGATAATAATTTCTTAATTTGTTTCATTTTCTTAGTTGTTTATATAATTTAAAAAAATCTTATTTCTTTGTTACCTTTCAGAAGTTCCCAGTCTGGGGGAGGGGGCGCCAAACCAATTCAGAGGGGCGCGAAAAGAACATAGTCTAACTATAAGGAAATCCTAATGATGGTGTTCTTTTTTAAATTGAAATTGTCGTCTAAATGAGTCGATTGACACTGAAGGCGACACCGAAATAATTGGTCAGTTGGAAAATATCAAAATTAATTTCAAGAAGAATTCAGTAGGAATTCCGGATTTTTCATATGCCACCTGACAATCAAAGCTCTGTAGATCGTCATTAACTATTGTGCCGGCAGGATTCAAGAGGAGCTGATAGAATGGTTTATGGATGGCTAAGTGATTTGAACATTTGGCTAAATAGCCTTTTGAATTGCTATTTCAATTCTCATCTACCTACTTAGTGAACCTGGGTTCTAATACTTGACGATAATAAGATCAAGAATCGCGATTGACTGAATATTGCTATGGGTCACATCAAATTCTTTATGATCTGAAGGGTGGCGCTAACCAGCAGGGTTGGGAAATTCTGATTTAAGGTTTAATATGTTAAAGAAACAATAACTTTGTATTTTGTGCCTTGTAAAGATAAAAATAAGCAATTGAGGAGCGCGGCAGCGCTCCACCCGCCAATTCAAATACATTTAACGTTGCACAAGTGATATATTCACTTCTGCATGGTATAAAGTGCACTTTTTAGATCTCTCTATAACCACGAGAAAAATAGGTGAAGTGATTTTTGTTGAAAATTTTATAATCGGTGGTGTAGATGATGAGATAAAATCAGTGGTTTGAAAAAAAGTTATTATTATAATGAATCAGTCATTTCAATGAATCAAAAAAAAGAAATCAAAAATATCAACTTTTCATGAGGCGGAGAACACCTTTTATGGTGTTTCTGAAATGAACGCATACTATTAACTCACTGAGAGTTATGGTAAGTCTGAAATGAACGCAAATTACTATCGCCTATAAATTCAAATCATCTGGGTCATGTTGTTTGCGTTTTCATCTCCTTTTTCCACTGGCATCAATAACTCATGAGGTTTCTGAAATGACTGATTCTATTTAAGTCTCACTAAGTAATTGTTTGTGTTGTATAGCGATGAAAATGAACAGCAAGAAGCAACAATTAACTCGATCACACACACTAAATATCGAAGAGTCACGTTTGTCAAGGATATCTACGTAAATGGAGTGTACAGAATTTAGCAACATCGAGGTGGAAAGGTTTGGTGACTTCAAATTTTCACCAATGCAGCACTCACTGAGTTCGTCTAATCAAAAATGGCTGTTCCTTACTGTACCTTAAACAACACAAATCAACGAAATGTACGTTATAAAAAAATGACCAACGAAATGTACGTTATAAAAGATAACAAACGAAATGTACGTTATAAAAAGATAACAAACGAATTGTACGTTATAAAAAGATAACAAACGAAATGTAAGTTATAAAAAGATAACAAACGAAATGTAAGTTATAAAAAGATAACAAACGAAATGTACGTTATAAAAAGATAACAAACGAAATGTACGTTATAAAAAGATAACACACGAAATGTACGTTATAAAAAGATAACAAACGAAATGTACGTTATAAAAAGATAACAAACGAAATGTACGTTATAAAAAGATGACCAACAACATTTACGTTATAAAAAGATAACCAACGAAATGTACGTTATAAAAAGATGACCAACAATATTTACGTTATAAAAGATAACAAACGAAATGTACGTTATAAAAAGATAACAAACGAAATGTACGTTATAAAAAGATAACAAACGAAATGTACGTTATAAGAAGATGACCAAAGAAATGTACGTTATAAAAAGATAACCAACAAAATGTACGTTATAAAAAGATAGCCAACGACATACACGTTATAAAAAGATAACCAAGGACATTTACGTTATAAAAAGATAACCAACGACATATACGTTATAAAAAGATAACCAACGACATACACGTTATAAAAAGATAACCAACGACATACACGTTATAAAAAGATAACCAAAGACATACACGTTATAAAAAGATAACCAACGACATTTACGTTATAAAAAGATGACCAACAACATTTACGTTATAAAAGATAACAAACGAAATGTACGTTATAAAAAGATAACAAACGACATACACGTTATAAAAAGATAACCAACGACATTCATAAAAAGATATTTTTTTCCAATCAATTTATGACTTTATAACTTACCATGCGGAAAAGTAAATCATACCCAATTGAGATTGTGAAAAGTTACTTGAGGGTGACATCCTAACGGTCTGAGAACACCTGAGCTGGCGTAGAATGATACAGAAAGCAACTCTGGAATATCATTGTGTTTTGTAACTTATTTTCTTGTGTTACTGATAAAATTATATTTGAGTGATTGATTGGTGGCCCTCAGCCTCCAAGAAACTTTAACAGTCAACTCATTTGGTGCTGCCAAGAAACTTTAACAGTCAACTCTTTTATCTTACAGGCTACCATCGGACACGATGATGCCACTGTTGAATAAATAAAATGTTCAAAAACAATGTTGCCAATAATAATAAATAAAAATGGCGGACTTATCGAATTGGCAGTCCTTTTTATACACCCCGTACATTAATAAATCCACTTGCAATAGATCAAGGCCTATTTCTTCAAATTGGAATTCTGAAAATAAAACAAATCTTCATATTTTACTCTCAAATCTTTTCTTTTATTATTTATTTTCAAAAAATTCATGGGTTTGGATAATGGGGATTATTCCCGTCGAATACACTTCAATTAATTATACTTTGCAGACAGGAATTGCATTGAGATGGATTGTTCTACGCTACACATACTTAAGTAATTCAGAAACCCCAGAGGTAAAACCCTCCTGATAAATTTCAGAGCTCTGAAAAGTATGGCCGGTAGTGGTAAGATTATGACTGCGCTGTATTACAAGTATGTCAAATTCCTGAATAGGTAACTACTTTTTTTTTATTTAAGGTTTTTATTAAGCTTACTAAATATGTATGTGCCTTTGTTTGTGGTTAAATCTTAGAAATTAAATTTACCCCATTTTCCATTGTCCGATTGAACTGAAATTTGGCACAGTGGGAGATCTTGGATGACAATTGAATGTGGTTTGGTTTTTGCTGGGGTCAGTGCCCCAGTTTTTTACCATAAAGAGACGTGTTCTGCTTTTTTAAAAAAAATGTGCTGTTTTTTTTTTAATTTTTACAAGATTGTTAGAAACACTCATTTTAACACATCTGTTAAAGCGCTTGGTTAGAAAGAAAAAAATGTTGGCCACGTTCCAATAAAATTCAAGTCGTAGAGTTCTCTGCCATTGGATAATTATATTATTATTATATCGTCACTATTAATTATCCAATGCTGACGGAGAAACAGGAAGACCTCCACGACTTATTAAAGATACTATTGAAAGAAACTGGGGAGGTTGGTTTGAAAATCAATGAAGAAAAACAAAGTTCATGTACAAGACGGAAAGTACTAGAAATGAAAGGCTTTTCTTTTGAAAGAGGGGAGGAATTTTAATATTTGGGTGTTGTTGTTAACGTTCTCAACGACTCTCACTGTGTCTCCAGGCTATGAAAGGCGGCCTCTCCAACAGGATCTGTCCATAATGCTGACGGCTCTAGATTAGTTGGGTTTGATGGATAGTTGCTGGCTGCTCATGATTTACATCATGAGCAGCCATCATACATAGATGACAACGATCAGATACTTCAGGGTTTAGCAAGGATTTATATACCAACTCTTTGAGGAAGTATCTAGAGCAGCACGGCTGGGTCCAACGGAGGAAAAACACAGTGACTCAGTGAGTTGTCGTCGGAACGGTGTTGATGGTCTTTGGCCGTGCCCGAGGGCACGGGTAGCCCCGGTACGAAGAACCAACCATCTTGGGGGCCGTATTTGGGTGTTGGGTGTCATATTTGGGTGTCATGTTGCCCGCTGGAAACCAAGAAGAAACGAAAATCTAAGCTTGGCGTTCAATTATTAATCACGCCCCGACCTCTTCTCCTTTTACTAAACCTTGTCCCATGTCTATATGGTGTCGGCATTGCTCTCCTGAATTCTTTTCCTCCTCTTTCCTCTGTTTAAGGCCTCATCCTTTCATGCCCAAACTATGTCAGCCTACTTTCCTCTATCTTCTTACCAATTGATCCTATTTTCACACTACCTCGTATATTTGTTTTTAAAAGAAAAATCGAAAAATTAACACTAGACCTCATTTTGTTAAGTCTACTATAGAAGCATATAGTCCAGTCAATGAAGGGTTTGAAAACTAAATTAAAGAAAGTCGAAAAATTAACACTAGACCTCATTCTGTTAGGTCTATTATAGAAGCTTATAGTTAATGAAGGGTTTGAAAAATAATTTCAATAATATACCTAGTTCCGGAGTATTTTTTTAAAAATATTCCTTGGACCGTCCCTTAAAATGTATCCAATAACCCCATATGTGGTGGTCGGCAACAGGCCACCATTTAGAATTCAAAATTCGTTTTTTTTTTGTGTTTCAGAATTGAATTATGAAAACACAGAAACTCGTTCAAAAAATAGTTCAAGAATTGAATTATTATTATTATTAATTTAATTTTGTCAAATCTGGATACTATGTCAAGTAGAACCATAAGGAGATAGATATAATAGTAAATGTTCACTTGACTTTCTACAGTCAAGTGAAGATATCTACCTCAGTATTATTATTTGATAATAGATTTTCACTATTTAATTGAAATTTATAGAAAACTTAATTATATTACAAAATTTTCATTTCAATATAAAAAAAAATTGAGCACAGTATATTGATCAATATTTGAGGCCGCGAAATTCTACTCCACGTGCTCTTTCCTTAAAATCAAGAGCGTGTGTGATGGGGTGTTTTTCTGTTCGTTCCACTTTATTAATTTTCACGGAAAGTGATGATGGTGGAAAGGTTAGGTCGCATATTATGCTACTCCGAGAACTTCAAATAATTATTAACATTAGAACTAGTTTCGAATCATTCGATTTTACTTTACCTTGAAACGTCAAATTTTGAGTTTTTTTTCCAGCCAGCAAAATAATAAACCCATTGATGTAGGTTGGTGGTGTGGTGGTCTAGTCGAATCGAGTCAATATCATCAACTCCATCCCTCGACTCGACTAGACTGACGATGAATCGAATGATTCGAAACTAGTTCCAATGTTAATAATTATAAACAATGTTTCTGGTAAGTGTTTTGTTTTAATTTATTTTAAAAATCAACTACCAAATATTACTTTACGAGATATTGAATTAAAAAATTCACTGACCGTCAGCAATGGATAAAAAAATTTCCATGTTCCCTACATTACATTACGAATAAGTTGGGCTATGGTATCATGGCGGCTATTTTATTAAGATTATATAATTGGCTGAATAGTTGGGCCCTGCCATCATTGGCCATTTCAACCATTGGCAAATGGTGGCCATTTTAATTGAGTGTGCTTCAGAGAACTACAAAGATTTCTGGAAATAAGCACACTTAAATAATATTTTTAACACTATTTTTTTAATTAATTTTTAAAAAATCGAAAAAAATATCACATACATAATAAACATTTAACCTGTTGTAATAAATAATAATAATTCGGGGGTGTAACAAAAAAACTTCCTCACCATAACAAAAAAAATCTTTTAGTGGAAGACCACTGTGCAGGGTTAATGCCCGAGACATTTTTTACCACCTAACTCTTTGAGTTCTATTTTTGTGAGGTCAAATCTTCAAATTAATCTTAAACGACGGGAACGCTAGTTTAAGAGAAAATTTGGTCAAAACTCCAAATAGACTTGGAAAATACTATAGCTTCTTCACCATTTCAACAAGACAAAATTATTGAAAAAAATTTAATGAAACCCATACCTATGTATTCAATGACAAGGTACCTCCACAGCCAAGGCACATCGAAACATTTCGGTAACCTTATATCATCAACCCATTTCTACCATTTTTTTTCCAATTTTCAATTTAGAAATGAGGAGACACGTTGATCTTAAGAGAAACATCGCTACAGCAACAACATATTCAGTGGTGAGGAAGCATTTGTCAAATCACTAATAAATTTTGAGCTATGAATTACTAATATAGATACAATAATAGTTTACCCTACGTTACAAATAATTACCTATTTTATTTTTTAACTTATTTTACGTACTACAAGTGTGCGTATTTTTAAATACAAAATCAAGAGTTTTATCTTCTAGTCAATCTACATAGGTCTGACGGTTTCAAAGATACCATCGAGCGCTAAATCATGATACGTATGCAAAGACTTGCAAGAGGCACGCCCATGAAGTAATTGTACTGTGGCTCTCACGGCCGGAGAATTGTTTTTCAACATGTTGGCAACACTGCCGTGTAGACTGACTCATCCACTTCAAAAAGAGATCAACTGACAAAACATATGGGAGGAAAGATATTTTAAACAGACAAGGAGGCGAAGTGGTGGGCGAAGGAACTGGGGAGAGACTTTTCAGAATTGAAGCCTCGCCTCACCATTTGCATCGAGAGGGATGGCGACTACGTTGGAAAATAACTTACGTATGTAACCATAATATTTCTTTTTAATACATGTTTGAAGCCTTCTTTAACCTTTGTTTGTAATGTCTTGTTCAACACCTATTATTCTAAGAGCATAAAAAATTGGTCACGTGGTATAGGTAGGTCATAGTTGCCATATTTAATATTTGTGTCTGCTTGGTTGGAATTTTGTTTAAGTGTATACAGAGTGTCTAAAAATACAGCGGAGCTTGAAAAAGAGTTTCAGTATTTCGCTTAAGCACTTGTCTCTTTAATCCAGAGAGGAAACATTTTCAGTGGTTTACAAACTTTGAGCCCTTTAGGGGAGGCCCAGGGGTCAAATAGAAATACCTCTTTTGTAACATACTAAATCTCAAACTGCAGTAGAGGATATATATTCTTTAAATCAGGGGGCAGAGAGCAATCACCCCCACCCCCCAAGATGTGAGATTTGAAACATGAAAAAAGTATTCCTTAATTGCTGATTGGTAGAATTATCCGGGATAGAAGACCTAATTCAAGTGCTCGCAGATAATTCAGTTGAATTCATTAATTTCATTTACCTTTTAAATAAATTAAAACAAAACACTTACTAAAGTCTAGTCGAGTCTAAAGATGGAAGTTGACTTTCAGACTCGACTAGACTGATGATGAATCGAATGATTCGAAACTAGTTTCTTTATAAATAATAAAAAATAGTGTTTTTGGTGTTTTGTTTTAATTTATTTAAAAGTTAATATTTTTTAACACATATATAGTGGTTTAGTAAAAAAAAAAATAGTCTAGAGAATTATCTATATCGCCTACTATCCCCCATGTCTCACAATACTTTCATTTTCTTGTGCTTTCAAAAATGTATAACTTAAAAAAAATTGAAATTTGACACCGAATTAAAAATACTGAGCTCCGCTCCTTTTTGAGACACGCCCTGAGTTGGTCTGATTATAACTTTTAAAGCTCATACTACTCCTTTCCTTTTGGTACTTCCAAGCAAATAAACCATGTTTAAAAATTGTCTGATTGATTCGAATCAGGAGCCCTTGCATGAGCCGATCTTGAACCTTCCTGGTAAAGTCGCTGTGAACGAAAGCGGTCGTGACTCTATTAGCTATCCACTATTATTTGATACAAAAAGCATGTTAAATTAATTTGGCAATCAAACACATTCATGTGTTGGGTGATTTTTTCCCCCAGCCTGTCACGAGCGCTAGTTGTTATCAAGCAGTTTTCGAGTGGCGTAGAGTGTAGAGCTCTCGTTGCTTTTTCAGTACAAGTAAATTAAGCAGCGCTACTGCATTAAATTTTGTCCGAGACTGGGCGACATCCCAGTGGAAACCATTCGGAATATTAAGAGAGCTTTCGATTTACTTGAACTGAAAAACTGACGAGAGCAGCACTTACTGAGACACTCAAACACGACTTGACAACCACTAACGCTTGCAAAAGGCAGGAAAAAAATTACACATGCGCAATAAGGTCGAAAACGACTTCAAAATACAACTAAATTACATCTAGATAACATGTGAGCAGAAAGTATCTCTGGAAGCGTTGATGAGAGAGTTGTGGAAGTGCTTTGTGGTGGCCAAAAAAATCTCTAATGTCCACTTGACGGAAGAAATGACACAGAACTTGTTTCGGAAAATAATTTACGGAAACTGAAATAAAAAAATATCCAATCTATAAAACCCAAAGCCGTAATGTAGATGCGAGATAAGGAAGAAAAAATTGAAGTTCAAAAATGGCGTTTTTAGCGTAAAAACTACAAAGCACAAATAACATGAAATATAAAAANCAAAGCACAAATAACATGAAATAAAAAAAAAAAAATACTGGGAATAGACCCTCCCAGAAAAAAACCATACCCAAACCTTTCGAGAAAAATAGAAATCAAATGGCAGACCCATGTTGATTTGTATTTTTATCGAAAGGTTTCCGAAATTTAAAAATACAAATCAAATGACAGAACCATGTTGATCTGTATTTTTATCGAAAGGTTTCCGAAATTTAAAAATAAAAATCAAATGACAGAACCATTTTGATTTGTATTTTTATAGAAAGGATTCCGAAATTTAAAAATACAAACTGCTATCTTAGGTCTAAAGTAATTCAACAGCCATAGGGAAAAAAACGCACACGAAGTTAATGGCGTCAAGCTTGTAAATAATATAAAACTCTACGATCTTGGCACATGGATTTATTACTCGTATTTTATCCTTACTGACGCAGACTCTGACTATTATAATGTAGGAAGAAAATATTTTTCAGTTTTTCTGGCCCTTTTTATGTGACTGACAGTCAGTCTTTTTCTTCTTCTCCTTCTTTAACTCCACCTTTTACCAATTATTGTCCTTGGGGTCGGCGTTGCCTTCCTCAAATCTACCAAACCACAACCTTCTTTTCAATGCCTACTCTCTTTAGCTGTATTCCATCTTGAAACAGCAACCTTCGCTTCCTTCTCATAGTATCAATGCAAAACAGTAGACATAGCAAATTGTTGATGGCTTTCCATCTTTGGTTTGAAGCAAGAGTTTTTAAGGCTGGATGACCTTCCTAACACCAAACCTTCTGTATTTACACGGGCTTAGGACCTTCACCTGATAAAGCTGGCTGCTCCCCAACGTCAATCTTTAAGGACTATTTACGCCCTAAATCGGTTCTGAGTCGTAAATGGACAATTTTACTAAAACCAGATAATGTTAAGTGCCATTTTTTAACTTAAAATATCAAATTTTGAGAAATGTTTTGTTTTCGTGGTTGATTCCAAAAAAATAAATATTGAAATCAATAAACTAAAACTTAAAATATTAATTCAGTTTTTTCTTTGAAGGATTATCTATCCATAATAATAAAACTCAATGTAACGATAAATGTGTGTATATATGGATGTATGTGTGTGTGTGTCCGAAATCATAGTCTAAAACCTCAGGAAAAATATCAGAATTAAAAAATGTCGAACCGTTTTCGAATTACGGTCCGATTTTTCGATTTTTGACCGAATTTAGCCGGGCATGGTCCGATATCTTAAATTTTGTCGCGACAACATATCAACCCAAAGCGAGAAAGTTTTGGGTGGACTTTTATTTGGAACATAGTTTGCAAAAAACGGTCCAACCGTTTTCGAGTTATGACCGTTTTTCTGATTTTTGTAAGCGGAATCATAGAATAATATTAGCTTCAGATTTTTGAAAGGGAAATCATAGAATACTATTAGCACGGGAACGGCCATGCCTCTAAGGCGCCAAGCTATAGACCGTAGCGAAGCACGGGCGAAACAGCTAGTTTTAAATATTTTAATTTTCGTCTTCTGACTTTGTTTTAAGACAAAAAATAAAATAAAATAGTATTTAAAATAATCCTTCACACAAAAAACTTTATAAAGTCATCAGACTTTAAGACAAAGACTAATATGTATAATAGGCAGTTTTTTCTTAAAAAAAAAAATCAATAGGTAGTTTAATTCAGCGGTTTCGAACCTGGGGGGATCGCAATCCCAAATGGTGTCGCAAACCAAAGTCAGGGGGATTGCGCCTCGATGTCAAAATTATTTTTTAAATTTAGTCTGTAGGTGCTTATGGCCCAATGGGCATCGTGGTCGGATGCCATTATTCCATCCTTTCAATTTTTCAATTGAAATCTTATTTACCGCTAATTATTATTATTCCCAATGTACATAATTATTGGAATAAAATTCATTTATCACGTATGTACCATTTTACCTTAACTGTGTCTTGGGAGGTCCTAATTAAGGGGCTCATAATAATTCAGAGAGATGAGACACAAGGGAAATACGGTAGTGTTTGGGCATGAAGAGAAGCAACGTTGTCGCTGTTCCTTTCCAATACATGGCAGTACGTATTGCTATCATCATCTATCAACGCTCATAATTCCAACTCTCGTCATTCCTACAAATGAAACTTACAATTTTCGAATACCCGACTCAGATTTTTTCCAAGGAGCGTCATCTGGTTCACGAGGTAGTGGACCTTGAACTGGTCTATCTTCTTCGGGGGAAGTTTCCTCGCTAAAAAAGAAGAAAAATCGTAAGAAGATCAAAAAAAAGTTAGTATAGAGGATTTACATAACCGGCGCGGCGTACCAAATCCAGTCAAAAAAATAGTGTCATAATCGTTTTCGACGTTAGCCGGATGCATGAGAATTTTTATTATCTTAATATTTATAATAAAGAAATTGTTATTTGCTGCTAAAGTTTTCAATTGCCATCAAATATCTAATATTAAAGACTAATAATTGGTATGGAATCCCAGAAAAGTGCATGTCAATCACTGCAATATAATTACGCCACTAATATTAGAGATTAAACAACCTTCGGTTGTTGTCGCAGCTCTCTGGAGAAAATATATTTTGAAATAGATTTGGCAGCCTTCGGCTGCTGTCACAGCTCTCTAAAGGAAAAATATATTAGCAGCTCCCTAGAGAAAAAATTATTTGAAATAGATTATGCAGCCTTCGGCTTTTGTCACAGCTCTCTAGTAAAATTATTATATGAATTAGATTTGGCAACCTTCGGCTACTGTCTCAGCTCTATAGCGGAAAAAATATTTGAATTACCTTTGACAACCTTCGGTTGTTGTCGTAGCTCCCTGGGGAAAACATTATTTGAATTAGATTTGGCAGCCGTCGGCTATTGTCCAGCTCTCAAATGAAAATATTATATGAATCAGATTTGGCAGCCTTCAGCTGTTGTCACAGCTCTCTAGTAATATTATTATTTGAATTGCTGTTGTTAACGTTCTCAACGACTTTCACTGTGTCTCCAGGCCAAGAAACGCGGCCTCTCCAAGAGGATCTGTCCATAATGCTGACGGCTCCAGATAAGTAGGGTTTGATTTGATGGATAGTTGCTAGCTGCTCATGATTTACATCATGAGCAGCCAGCATACATAGAGGATTTATATACCAACTCTTTGAGGAAGTATCTGGAGCAGCACGACTGGGATGAACAGTTCTAACGGAGGAAAAACACAGTGAGTTGTTGTCGGAATGGTGTTGATGGTCTTTAGCCGTGCCCAAGTAAGAACGATCTGGTAAGAAGCCTGCTCAAACTCTCTGGGCAGTGAACCTTAGATAGAGAATTAGGCTTAACCCCAATACACAAAAAACCCATGAGACTGAGATATAAGGATTCCAAACTCTAGGGCCCTAGGGGATGAAGCTCAATGAAATGAAAGGTTTATATTTGAAAAAAAATAAACCAATAAAATATACATACCCAACATCTGAATGAGTCAAAGTGGAGGTGATGGTGATATTGGGGACACTGGGAAAGTACAACGCCATCCGTTGAACAAACTTCGGGGTTTCCCGTGACAAGATATCCGACGCGGACTTTCCAGCCTGTCTTCAAAAAAATAAAGCGTAAGCATGCAGGCAAGCACAAAAAATATTACGAACAAAATAAAAATGATAAAAAAAAAAACTAAAATAATAAAAATTAAAAACTACCCATTTCAGACAGAATTACAATACCAAGTACTCTATACTCTCCAGAGAGTGTAACAGGAAAAACTACGAACCAAATACTCGTAAGGGGGATGGGTAGAATATATTATCTAGGTACATAAAAATCTAAACACGCCTTGCAACGGAATTACACGACCCAAAAGTTTTAAAGATTTTTGCAACCATTTCCTACCGTCACGTGAATTTAAAGACAGGCTTTAGAATCTCGAGTATGATTTATTTTCCCCTACAAAATGAGCCATACTTGGATTAGAAGAAATGAGGCCTTTGGAAAAAGAGTAAGTATTTTAAATGCTCTCTAAATACAGATTTAAATGAAATCACAAGAGCGGCATCACATAGGTAATCCCGGATAAGAAATATGAGATTTTTAATATCTTGTTATGGCACGTTGAATATACCAGTTCCCGTTACATCACTGAAGTCATGCAACTGGAGGTTTTATCAAGTGGGTGATCACGTAAGTTCGCGCACTCGTAATGTTGGCTAGTTTTCCGGCCCAAATCAGGCTGAGCGAATTCAATTTGTTTATTTGGTTTGTAAGCTTCCAGCGAATGAAGGGTAAACCCCACCGTCTCGAATGACCAATAGATGTGAAAGAGACTTCAAGTCAAAAAAAAAATCTTAGAATTTCCCTTTCTTATTTTACCCGATATGGCATAACTATCCCATATCTGCCCATTTTATGTAACGTATAAACGTAACCTCTCTGTTTGGGGAGGAGGGCAATAGTGCAAACGTCAGAAATAGTACAGAATGGCATATTTTACCCCAACCTGAGACGTTAGGATACGTTTTTTCTGGCCAAAACTACTAATAATGATTTCTGAAATCTATGTTGAAATAAGGCAAGACGAGAGTGCCATATCAGAAGAAAAAAAAATCTGGTATGAACATCACATAACTTTCCTTATCTATAAAAAGCGGCCTTCAACCGCTAACTTCAAATATTACACTTCAATCTGAGTTGTAGTCTTCAATTTCTTGTATAAAATTGATATGAATAGGCACCAAATTTCAAGTTCTAGTTTTTTGCATTCTGGTTTTGGGCAGGACCGCAAAAAGCAACCTTCAACCTCTAATTAGCAGCCAACAATATATTACACTTCAACCTAAGTTGTATTTTTCAATTTCTTATGAAATTGATATGAATAGGCACCAAGTTTAAAGTTCTAGCTATAGCTGTTCTCATTTTAAGCAGAATATGCGAAAACCACTAAAAAGCGGCATAAAATCTTACAAACCAACTAAACAAATTGACATAAGCCAACGGTATATTCGATTTCCAACAAAAGCTTATTTTGCCGTTCATGGCATAAAACTGACATACATACCAAATTTCAAGGCCCCAGAACCCCAAAACGTCACACATTGACATTCTAACTCGACATCGAAAATTTCAACCCATTACATTATTTTCCTCTTTATAGGATCAGGAATGTAAAAGAGAAGAAATTGTAAGGGATTTTTTCAAACAAGACTTGACCACATTTTTTTTTCAGGCTACCTTGTCACATGTTGCTCTCTGAAATTTCTCTATAGATCATCTAATGTGTGATGTGGTGCAGAAGAAAATGGAATAATAGTAAATAGCAGTTCAATAAATCAACTTACGAATCGATATTTGCTCGAGTAGCCTCGTCAGCGCAGCTTTCGTCTATCTCATCATCACTATCGTTGGAGTAGGCCGATCTTTTTCTTGACGGTTTGTACGATTCTAATTCTTCTTCTAAATCGTTTACTTTTGATTTCAGTTGATTTCTCTCATGGAGGATCTCTTTCAGTTCACTTGTTGTAAATCGAGGCCGATTTGGATCATCCAAATCATAAATGGCTTTATTTGTTAAATCGGGAATGTCAGACTGGAAAAACAAAATGATCATATGCAAGTCGTGTTTGCATATAAAGGGTACCGTACTAGATTCATAGAACAATAAAAATGAGTGAGTGTACTTATGTACGCGCGTGAGAAGTTATACTTCTTTTTGAAAATAAATTAAATCATATTTCAAAAAAACATACTACCTCACCCGGGGGTGAACTCAGAACCTACCAACTATGAAACAGAGGCCTTGTCAGTGAGCCACGCTGTTGTATGGATAAAGAATGAGAAAATACAAGATTTAAATTTAACTCTCATCATTTTTTCATAACTAACTCAATCTTCATCATTTTTTCATAAATTACTTCATCTGTGTTACGCTGATGCGTTAATAATTTTGTGTTACACTGATGCGGTAAGAATTTTTTGTTACAGGTGCGCGCGCATCTTAAAATTTCACTCTCATCAGTTTTTCATAAAGAAGTATAACTTCAAAAACATTTAATGTTTTTTTAATATAAATATAATATCTACACATTACGTTTAGGTCCACATGGACCAAAATGACTGACGCTTAATAGCTTATTCAATCAATGAATAATTCGGGCTTACCCGATATGCTGTTGTAATGTAGCCACCGAGAGGAGTAAGTCAGCTTCATTAGGTGACGGTACTAAGCCCATGGAAATACAGAATGTTTGGTGTTAAAAAGAGCATCCAGCCTTAAAAAATCTGCTTCAAACTAAAGATTGGAATTCATCAGAAAATTGCAATTATTACGCATTGATACTTTGAGAAAAAAGGTAGGTTTACCGTGCCAGCAAAGGATTCAGCTAGAGAGAGTAGGTATTGAAAAGAAGGTTGTGGCATGGTAGAATTAAGGAAGGAAACGCCGACCCCAAAGAAAATTAGGAAAAGGTAGAGTTAAAGAGGAAAGCAGACCCGCCATGTTGTTGTAGAAATCCATAGCAATAATAATAGGTGACTTGTAGCTATTGGTAATTTTTTATTAGGGACATTGTGTCTTAATCTGCTATCTTTGATTTTAACATTTTTTTTAGGAAATTTATTTTCTCGTTGTCTCCTTTCGTTTCAAGTGATTCAAAGAATTTCAAGCAGTACGTTGTATGGGAATCAGTCAGGGAACAACGGATTGAAACCATTAAATTTATAAGACAGATGGCGTACAAAACGATTTTTTTTCTATTAAATTTTCGGATTTTTGAGTACCAAAGCAACGATCCATATTCCAAGATCGATCGGACATGAGATGGAAATAACAGTTTTATGGCGTCTAGATCTATTATATACCTCAGAATAATTCCTATCGAATTTTAAGTCATAAATCATACTCTTGACAGCACGCAGTGTGTTTCTACTTACCTACCTCACCCGATTGACTGATATATCTTGGGCTCCGCCCCGCTTCCCAGCTATGTAGTGACATGTATATGTAGAATTAGACATATCAAAAATTATTTTAAAATTGTATGTATAATTATTTTTCATGTATCTAACTCACTATGTATCCCGTTTGTTTTTTTGTAAGTAACTTTAAATGTAAATATTTTTTATTCCTTAAATGTACTGTGTAGAGACACCTATTGTTGTGTTTTAAACACATAAAATATAATAATAATAACTCTCAAGTTACCTGTGAATTATAAAGATCCTCATTTTCCTTCTCCGCAAGTCCAAGTTGTTGTTTTAAATTCAAAACTTCCCGCTGATGATCTTGCAATGTTGCCAGAAAATCTGCTCTCTCATCAATCAAACCTCTCACTTGAACTTGATTTAATCTTTGCTTCCTCCTTAATTCGCGCACTGTTGTTGTTAATCGATCTATTTGTCTTTTTAACTAAAAATAAAAACAAGACATTATATTCGTAAAAATTAGGGAGGGCTTCTGATTCAGCTATGCTAGGGACCCCCAGCAACATTTGGTTCCCTTTTCACTTTTTGCCTCCATTGACGGGAGAAAAAAACGTCACGGACAGATGTGTTCTTACTTAAATAAAATATGTACGTTTATAAGTAATTCATCAGTCTTCTTCCAGCTGAAGTCCTCGTTAAAAACTCTGCCAATGTGAAACATGGGTTTATTATTTTACTATTTACTAGCTGAAAAAAATTACCCCCCGCCCCTCAAAAAAGAAGAATATTGATATTCTACTTTTTTATGGAGGTACCCACGCAGAATCCAAAAATCAAATAAAAACATCCAAAAATCGTGAAGTACAAACTCACCACTTGGGATTTAATATGGACAAATACACTGTGGCCCACTTGGGATTTAATATGATGTACAAACACACCGTGACCAACATGGGATTTAATATGTACAAACACACCGTGACCCACTTGGGATTTAATATGTACAAACACACCGTGACCAACATGGGATTTAATATGGACAAATACATTGTGGCCCACTTGGGATTTAATATGATGTACAAACACACCGTGACCAACATGGGATTTAATATGTACAAACACACCGTGACCCACTTGGGATTTAATATAATAGTTGGACCCTTTTGCCACTTAGGGTTGTCTGATTTTATTAAAATTTGGTAGGACCCATTCGGGCTCTAATTGTGTGCTGAAACTTTGCATCTCTGTGAGTCACATACATAGGGTTGCATACTAAAAATTTAGTATGGAACCCTATATTTGTGAGTCATAGAGACACAAAAATTTCCGGGCACAATAAATCCCAAATACGACGCATATACCAAAATTCGAATCTCTAGCACTTACCATTCCTTTTTTAGACCGGATAATTGAAAACCGTTAAAAAAAAAAACGGAAACACCACCAACGGTACCTTCGATTGAACCCATAAGTTCCGGGGCACAATAACACCCCAGATGGGACCTAGGTATATGTCAAATAGGTGAACGCTGAGTGGGAAAAGTGCCCATCACGACGGCAAACGGATTTTTTATTTGATTTTTGGATTCTACGTACCTTAAAACTTAAAATATCAAATTTTTGAGGGGGGGTATTTTTTTCGTGACGATTCCAAAGGTTCATTATTCAAAATAATAAAACAAAATCAAATATATATTACGGCCTATGTTTGATTCTCTCATGTTTATCTTTGGACATTTTTTTTTCTTTCTTTCGTGACTATTTCTGACGAGCTTAAGAAAAGTATTTGCCGTACAATAAATCTCAGCACGTTCTCGAATAAATTGATAAGCGTATTAAAAGTAATTCTTTTCTGTCACAACTGTCGTATTTCAAACAACAGGGTATATAAGAAAGAATATCGGGGTTTCTAAGGGCTGCGACACGGCCGTACATCGGAGACTGAGGCAACACCTACCGGAATGTAGGGGAAGTTATCCAGTTTAATTTTGTAGGTGGTATGTAGCGCTATCTCTCATCAATGCGAAAATACCGCGTTGTGATTGATAGTTACATTTACAGAAAGCTAAGATACATTGACACAAGTTTCGACAACAATCAATATTTTTATCACTTAACTCATATTGCTGTCGACATACCTTTTGCACTCCAATCATTGATTGAGTGCGGGCCGTACTCAATCACACAAAATGCTTTCTGAATAGCTTTCTGTTGTTGTATAGCTTTCTGTAAACGTAAGTAACAATCACAAGGCTTTGATAAGAGATAGCGCAACCTACCACCTACCACATGAAACTAACGGATCTCCGATATTCCTTATGATGCACTCTGTATAAGTACTTACATTGTCCACATCTGAGTTTTTGTAGTTCAATTCTTTGTCTTTGTTTCGAATTTGTTCTCGTAACTTGTCCACTTGACTTCGTAATTTTTGTAAAACACTGATATCTATTTCTGGAGGACTCAGTGGATGAGCATTTAAAATGTTGGAATCTTTAACTTCCAGAACTTTAGATAGTTTTTTATTTTCTTCCTGTAGTCCGTTCACCATTTCCACTAATTGTTTCGTTTCATCTTTCCAACTATCTTCAATTTCTTCTACCTCCTACGAAAAAAACATTAAAAAAAGAAATGGACGATAATAAAGTGAGGTCCTGTTTTAACATCACGATTTTTCTTTAAAAGTCTGTTTGTGTCATGGTAAGTCTTGAACGTCCAATTTTGATGAATTTCAAGAAAGACATAATTATTATAAAAAATCAGCTGATATACCAAAGAATTGACTTCAAATTTGAATGTCTGTTGAAACGGTGTTAATTTTTTTTTAGTTTGAACGCGACTGGCAGATTAAACACAACATTTTATTGTAAAAAAAAATCAAGCTTGTAAAAAATCGTTTGAAATAATAATAAAGGAGTTAAGTAAGTCCGTTTTGATGTTTTTTTTTTAAATGAACTGAGTTCTGTAAATCATTTAAATTGACCACCCACTATGAATTAAACATCCTGCACACAGAAACGATATAGATTTAAATAGTGCAGAAAAAAATCAAAAATGATAAAAAAATACCTACGCCAAAAACTGAGTACAAAAGTTATTAACCTTGAAAATGTTTAAATATTTTAACAGAATTTTCGCTCTTTTTAAAGATATTTCTTCCCTAGTTTGATTATTTACGTAATTTTAAATAAGTTTTTTTAAAAAACGGCCTTTATTATTGACATTGATTTCGTTCACAGAATTTTATCAATCGTTTTTGGACCCTATTGGGGAACCCGCTGCCTTCCAATGATATTTTACTGTACAGGATGTCCAATTCTTTCATAAGAATCGAATCATATATTCAGGGAGTCAAGACTATTTCTCCATCCAAACATATGCTTCTAACACAGATACGGAACAAAAAGTGAAAATTAAGTAGGTACCTATGCCATGCGATGTTTTTTTGATATTTTTAATTTCAACCAGTTCTTCTATGTATTCACAATTTTTATCTTCAGTTTTATTAGATTGAACAAAAATCTTCGTTTTTAAAACAGTCTTACATTTTTTTCTTCTATCTGCTCATTGTGTGAGAACTTTTCGACCAATGTTATAATCCGATGTATCCAAAAATGTTGGAAAATATAAACAACACAGAAAAGTCATGCCTTCATTCTTCCAACGAAGCAAAAAATCACTTACCTTCTCAAAACGTAACCTCTCTTGAATTCTTTCTAATTTCTCATGCTCCAATCTGCTAATATGGTCTGTAAGTTCGAGAAGTTGGGTGTTTTCCCTTTCATTTTTACTGGCAAGACACTCTAGATGTTCTAAAGCTGTGATTACTTTCGGCATTATACTGGTGACAGCATCCGGGCCAAATTGATCAATAATTTTCTCAAATTCTTTCCCTAAACAAATAATTTAATTTGGAATAATTGTCAGGTTGAAAAAAAAAAAAAAATCTTACATGGAAAGAAAGAAATCAAATATTATTTAGAAAACAGCGAGCCAACAAAGCTCAAAAGAAAATTATAAAGTTTGACAAATGAAGGTGGGCTTCGTACGCCAATTATCTACATTTACAAGGAATTAATGTCCTCTGTGGTTAAGTCTACGTCCCAACACAACTTGGTAAAAGCCCTTGCACCTAAGCCTCAGATGGGTTTTTTGTGCTTGGAAAGTATACTGTTTTCCTAGCTAGGGCCTAAGATCTGCTCAAGCTTGATCAGCCTTTTGGTGTTTTTCGTGAATGTCAAGCCTGAGATGCAGCTGTATCATGCTTAGTCTCCACCTAATTAGGGAGTTGCAATCGAAAATGACGTGAGAGGCAGTTTCCTCATCCTCCCCACAGAGCCTGCACATAACTTGGTCTTGATGGAAGCCCATTTCTCAGACCACAATGACCAATGATCAGGACTGTAGATAGTCTGATGTTTTTACGACTGAGGGCGAGGATCTCAATAGTAAGGTTACTGGATGGTCTTTCTAACATGTCTCCGGTGTTTACTAACTCCAAACATTACTTCCAGCAACATACTATATGACGTTTTATTTACTGGGCAGCAGGCGGTCTGCCCGAGATATTACTCTAAAGTCTAAATGACGGGAAATATAACAACAACAGCCTTTGTTGTAGTTTTTTAATTCCAGTCATTTATCGTAACATCTCGAGATGGATGGATCGGAACTCAATCACTCCTGCCCAGGGTCGGGTTTTTGGTGCGTTCAGACTGTATCTGCAAGGACGTATTTAAACTGGAGAGCACCGGGGCAACCACCCATTTTGGCAGCCACACCGTTTGCCCAAGTTACGTCCCTGTGTATCTGGGGCACTTTCCGTACTGAGTGAGACGCTTCGAACGTCAGCCACTTTCAACAAGGGGCAGCTTATTATCGAAACTTTATTTTTGAAGTTAAAAACCTGGGTGTTTTAAAATGTTCCTTGGATAATTTAAAATCGATTTAGTTATGGTGGATGAATGTGATCATATGGCCATGATTCACTGGCAAGAATACTGATCAACGTATAATATGGTTAGGTTTACCTAACCTTTACCTTCATGCGGCCATTCCTCGCTGATAAGAATCCATGTTTAGTATGGTTAGGTAGGGTAAACCTAACAAAATGAATAGACTCTTGAGTGGAAGTATTCTGACATGGATCTGAATTAGGTTTAAGCGACATGACCGCATAAACGTAACCTAAACATAACCATGCCTAAAATGAGTAAAAATCACATTCATCCATAACTTAATTAATGATAAGTGATCCAAGAACGGTTTGATCTAACAATCTAACGGTTGGATAATATATTACGCTGCTTCATTGGCCAATCTATTTCTTTTAGATATAATATTTAACCAGCGTCTATGGCACGTTGAATACACCAGTTCCCGATAGATCACTGAAGTTAAGCATCGTTCACCGAAGTTGTACCATGTGGGTATCCACATGGGTTCGCGCCCTCGTGATGCTGGCTATTAAATGTGAGTTTCAAAATAAATTGTATTAAACTACAGATATAAAATGTGTCACAAGCGCTTTCGTCTTTTACGACATTGTCTGGTGTACTTCACCTGACAATGTCGTAAGGAACGAAACCGCTTGTGATTCATTTTACATTTTATAGTTTGATACATTTTTAAATAAATATACAATCTATTTCTTACCATACACGATACTTTGCACATTTTTTTATATATATATTTCAATTTATGTAGGATGTGTAGACATTGTCAGCGAAGGCGTCAATTTGAATTCAGAAAGGTAGTCTATTTTTTCATCAGGCCAGTAGGTATAATAATTGTAAAAACATCTATGAAACCTACCTATTTCTGATGCTATATCAAAAACGTCGATCACAGTAAGATTAGAACTGTAGTCTTCTTCCATATTGAAATTTTCACTCTGAAATGGCATTTAAAGACAATCGCAATAATTATAATGCATTAAAAAACACACTTTTTGATCACTTAAGATAAGCATTTGATTTTTACTTTCCCTTACTATAGAAGATAAAGTATTGTAGTCGTGCAAAAAAATTTCACATTTTATGGACAAAAAAAATCGTCTGTCGTGAATCCAAAATAAATGTCATTTCCTATTGCTTTTGGGTCATATTTTCATATTTTGGGTCATTTTCAAACTTTGAAAAATTTTGGAGCCATAGGGTCCAAAAAAGCGATATGTCCGACGTCGTACGAATGACGTAAGTACGGAATCGTGTGCAAAGCTCTGGGAGCCAAACCGCTGCGGGAGAGATTTGTTGGCACAGGTCAACTACCGACAAAAAGACCGATCCATATTTTCTTTTTCTCGTAATCGCGCCCCAGGGCCAAGAACTTCCCAATTGGACCAAATCTCTAAAATCAAAACCACTTAACCAATTTTGATGAAATTTAAAATGGGTAACTATGGCATTATTTTATCAAAAAAATGGGCCTATGTGGGTGCCCCTTTGTCAGGGGCCTCGCCAGTGGGTCCTATAAGCTCCTTCAATTGACTATCACTTTTAAAAGAAAACGGTCCCGTGGCCTAAGTGTCTGGAGCCTAAAGGGATAATTCGACTTATTATAATCACTGTTTTCCTGCTTTCAGTGAGAGTGCCCCCCCAGGGGTCCCAGGATCAAAGACGTTTGGGCCAAATATCTAAAATACAAACTGCATAACAAATTTTGATGGAATTTAAATTTGTTAATCATAGCAATATTTTACCTAAAAACATTGATCCGTGGAGGCGTAACTTCACCGGGATCCCAAAAATGAATAGGTAAATGTAAAAGTTATCTTGTTTAGATTAAATTTATTATGCAGTCACCTAGGTATTTTAATGGATATTTTTTGGTATTTTGTAGAATTTTCGAGGAACCCCAGCAGGGGGCCGACAAATGTAAAAATATAGTCACCCAAGTATTTAAGTGTATTCGTGCAAAAAAGTATTTTGAAGAAATTTTGGTCTCGGGGCACATGTAAAAATACAGATAAAATTTGGTATATTCAGTCACCCTAGTATAAAGTGGACAATTTTGGTATTTTGGAGAAATTCAGGTTTTGGGACCCGGGCATATGTAAAAATGTAAAAGTCGTCTCATTTTGATAAAATTTGGTATACTTACAGCCACCTGAGAATTATATTAGACAATTTTTAATATTTTGTAGAAATTTTGGTTTTGGTGCCCCGGCAAGTCCACAAATGTAAAAATATAAAAGTCGTTTCACTTTGATTAAATATACTCAGTCACCCAAGTGTTGTAAAGCCAAACTTTGAAATAAGGAAGGGAAAGTCTAATACGGGTTTCCGTACCATTTATTATTATTCCGGCGAGTCAAATTGTTTAAAAAATAAACACAAAAAAATAGAAATAAAAATATTTCGTAAATCAAACACAAATCATAACGTAAAACATGAAACTTCTTAATTTGTATTTTGTAGACAAGAAGGTAGGTAATTTATTTTTTCTTTGAACTTTATAAAAATTCCCTGTGTCTACAAGATGAAGGAAGAAAAATTAAAGTACAAACAGGTTTTTAATTAAAGTTATTATATAATTTTTGTGTTAAAACTCAACTCAGCAACTCAGAAATTCAGAAATCTGCTGATAAGATAAGGACACAGCTGCAGATTTTGATTACGGATTTTTTTATTTATTTATTATTAATTATGCAATGTTGTCGCACGTCTATTTTAGAGGTTCTGGAACCAGGGAGGAGTGTCTGGCAACCATTATTTTTTTTAAAAAAAACTAGTTTTTTTATTGGCCGTCATGGGTCCATGTTGGACAATTGTACTTACGCAATAGGGGCACGGCTGTATAAACATTTCCTAACCTCTACCATATTATTGGGTTAAATTTGGTTAAGAAAATTTAATGGGTTGCGGACACTCCTCCCCGGTTCTAGAACCCTATTTTTAGTACGCTTATAATATGATAAATCCCTTGGAGGATTCTTTCCTCCAAGATAAATCCCAAATTTTGTACGGAATCACAAAAACTTTCTTTTACCCTGCAAAATTTATATTCCAGAGTAAAAGTCACAACCAAGATTTGTGGGGATCACAGCATTACGATAACCACTACAATCAACTATCACTGCACTGTATTTCATAGTAAGACACAACTACAGCGTGTCCCAAAATGACCGGTCACCCCCCTTAACTTTGGAACGGCTTGAATTTTGAAAAGCATTAGGGGTAGGAAAAGGTCATGGGCAATTAATTGAATGGTTATGGTGAGATCGAGGTTCGACCCCCGAGATTACTTTATTGACAAACAGTGTAAATTTCTAAAGAAATTTAAATGAAACGGTATTAATATTTTTTGATCAAAGAAATAAAATGAGGAAAAACTTTTCTTGTCATTTTTGAAAAAAAAAAAACAGGGGCGGAGCAAAAGGGGTCTGACGTTTAATTTTGTTACACCCGGTAAAACGGTGTTTGTTTTAAAATTTGGATGTAAAATTTCCCTCATTGTGTTCCAAAAAAGATTTCTCATCTATCTAAACCATCAAAGGTGTACATTTTTATTTTCATTAGTGTCGCAAGAGGACAAAGTCAAATTTTATTTTTCTCTGGGAGTAAATAACGTTTTGAAAAGACCATTTTCGGGGAGAAATTCAGATGTAAGGTGATTATTTAGGACAAACAGTTATAAGTAAATTAAATAAGAAAACATATTAACAAAAAAAAGAAGAATATTAACCTTCTCATTTCTTTCACAACAAGGCCAAATGAAGAACATCGTAATTCTCTAAAATGAAAACCACATACCTAACCAATTTTGATGAAATTTAAAATGGCTAGCTATAGCATCTTTTTACGAAAAAAATGGGCCCATGTGGGTGCGTTTTTGTTAGGGGCCCGCCAGTCGACCCAATGAGCTCCTTCAATAGACTATCGCTTTTATAAGAAAACGGTCCCGTGTATTCACTTAAAATTCAAAACAATTAACTCTAGCAGTGCCAAGGGGGGGGGGGAGTACCCGCGTTTTAGCAAAAAGCTTATAGTAATCAATTTATGATACTTATTT
>CM022881.1:18260251-18279955 GCA_012654025.1 Pachypsylla venusta | reverse complement strand
TTTAGTTTATAATAAAGTAATAGCGACTTATTGTAAAAAAATCATTTTATCCTTTATTTTGTTTGCGGGTACTTTGTACCCCCCTCCCCCCTTGGCAATGCACGTAACTGAATAGAGCTTGGCAATCCTTGGGTTAATGTTTATATGTTTTTGGGGCCCCGGCTGGATCCCAAATATGAAAAAACATAAACTTTGTCTGATTTTGATAAAATTTGGTATGTACGGTCACCCAAGTATTTAATTTTTGGTATTTTGTAGAAATTTTGACTCCTGAAATTTGAAATCTGCCACTCTAGGCTCCAGCCTACTTAGCCACAGCCTTGTTTAATACTAAGAATAACAAAAAAAATCTTTTTCCGAAATAATTATTCTCATAATAAGTAGGTAATTAATTTTTCCATAACTAAAATTCTGATCATTTAAAATCTACTATCAAAATTTAGATCAAATCGGACACCCATTTTCTGAATATTATGTACCTATGTATATCAAATTCTGTTCGAACTTTTTGTGATCAGATAATTACAAGAAGTTCTGTGAACGGTAGACCTCATAAAATACTTTCCTACTCAATTAAATCGGCTGTGTTGAGGCCACTTTCAGAAAATTATCTCATCGTTATAAATATCGAGTTTCATAAAAATCGGAAAAGGTTTTCAGGGTTATCGCGGTACAAACAGACGTTAAAAAAAATCGTGGAGTGAAACCTTGATCTCACTTCGCTCGGTAATATCAATTTTTTCGGTATTTCGTTGTACGGATTTTCATCTGATCATCTTGGCAACACAGCAAAGAGGTTATTTTTTGGGTGTTGGTTTTCAAGATAATTTCTTATCAATTTCTGTATTCCTGGAGCATTTTATTTTCTTTATATTATTTAAATTAAAAATCCGATTTAATTTTAGGAAATCACAAAATGGCAAGTCAGACTCAAGGTATTCAACAATTATTGGCTGCGGAAAAAAGAGCTGCTGAAAAAGTAGCTGAAGCAAAGAAACGTAAGTAGTCACTGTACTTTGTACATTGCCAGCTTGCTGCTTATAAGATTCATTAGTAAGTTGGTAACGTTTTTTTTTAATTTGGCTTAACGTCTCTAACATCTAATGGTTATTCAAGATGGAAACAAATAATTTAAACTCCTTTATGAATTAAAATAAAAATCTTTATCCGTTTCTTCATCTGATTCTGATAACTCCTTATTCATTACATCCAAACAATAAACATAAACAATTTCAAGGTTTCAGAAAATCTTCGTAATCTTTGGTTTGATAGAAAATTTCTTCTTACCGCTGTAGATATGTTAGTAATTTGAAACTTTCGCACAAGATGCATCTACTTTTCATTATAAAGGCTCAGTTTGTCAAATATTGACTGGTTTAGTTTTAGTTTGGTCTATTAATTTACTGACCACACCCTTCATTTGAAATACACATGGATTGATGAGAACGCATACTTTAAGCATTGCTTGATTTTATACCGTTTTGTGTTTTGATCCCTTAATATAATGGCCACAGATATATCTTCTCACTATGGATTCAGTCTACAAGTTTATAGATGGCCTAATGCTGGGGGTTTTAAAAAGAGAAGTCGCCCGATAAACCGGAGGATGTCCAATCCCGAGCTGAAACAGGTTTTTTGATCAACCGGAGGATGTTAAATCCCAAGCTGAAACAGGTTTTTTCATAAGCCGGAGGATGTTCAATCCCGAGATAAAACAGGTTTTTTGATAAACCGGAGGATGTTAAATCCCGAGCTGAAGTATGTTTTTTCCTTTCATTAATGTATTTGACTTCATCAATATAGAGCTCTGAGGGTTACATGGTAGAATATTGTTCGGGCGTTAATCTCGCCTGGTTGTAATTTTCCACTCAAGGGCTTTTTTCAAAATTTGTCATGGCATGAGTTCATTATCAACAATATACTTTTGTTGTAGGAAAGGCCAGAAGATTAAAGCAAGCTAAAGAAGAGGCACAAGATGATATTGAAAAATACAGACAAGAACGAGAAAAGGTTTTCCGTGAATTTGAAAGCAAAGTAAGTTCTAATGAAACACATCATATCTTGGCTGTCATCTTTCCTACTAGCCCAGGATTTTTAGATGAAATAATGAGTTAAAAAACATTAAATGACATAGTTTTAGATTTTGCAGAAAATATTAGATTAGACCTCCCTTATAAATATTATGGAAAGTCTTGAATCGGGAAAGTTGCGGAACGGTCCGCCGTTTTGACTTTTATAGGCAGCCATCTTGAATTTTCAGCTTTATCATTGTATTCTTGCAAATATCTCGAGAACGATTGGTTCTATCGAAAAAAAAATTCAGAACTAATTTAAATGCCAGTTAAATTACCTACAATCGTATCTCTGACCGTTTTCGAGATATGGGTACACAAAAACAAAATTTTCGATTTTACCTACATCATTTATATCTTTATCTCAGATGTATGGCACTAAGTTTTTAGGAAACATTATTATCGTTCAATTTAGTGATATAAAAAAAAATTGTTGACGACAACCGTTCTCGAGATATTTTTTAAAAAAAATACATTTTAAGTCCTACAATTTTTTTCGATGGAACCAACCGTTCTCGAGATATTTTCAAGAAAACTATGATAAATCCGCTACTTTCCGGATCCCGGACTTTTCTTAATATTTATAAGAGAGGTCTAATCTAACATTTTCAGCCAAATTTAGAACTTTATCGTTATTTTAACCCATTTTTAAATTTACAATTCCTGGACTATTCCTATAAGTAGTAATGGCGAAAAATACGACAAAAACTTAACGGATAATTTTGTCAGAAATTTAATTGTCGTTCATAATCATGGAATTTGCTAAAAAAAACAACCTAAAATCCAATATGGCGGCCGATAGAAGTCAAAATAGCGGAAGTTCCCGCAACCGACACACCTCGAGACTTTTCATAATATTAATGAGGGATGCCTAATTATCATTTTCTTTTAGAACTATGCGTTTAATGATTTTTATTTCTTATAATTCCTGAGCATACCCTTGTTGTGATTGATAATATCGGCCACGTCAAGGATTCTGTGGACACCTACCTTCGATCGTCCAAAGTGTTGAGTTGATATGTAAAGGGTTTCCAATGATGAAGCCTTAACAAACACTTGTCCGATATAATCTTCCACCCAATTCTGTAATCAAAACCTTTCGATAACATCATAACAACATATTTTCATAATTTTTTCAAACGTGAATCTAGGAATTGATAAACAGTTGATCTCGAGAAGACCACCGCTACAACAACACGACCACAGTAAAAATGGCCATGCCACCTGATCAACGTTCAAGAATTATCGTGAAATTAAAACTTAAATTAAGAGTGCCAATATGACTTGCATTAGACCGATGTTTTTTTTTTTCTTCCACTAATTTCAGCACATGGGTTCCAGAGATGATGTAGCCGCTAAAATAGAACAGGACACTAAATTGAAAATTGAGGAAATGAAGAAAGCTGTAAATCAGAATAAAGAAGTGGTAAGTTTATTTCGAGTCAAATTAAAAAATGTGATATACTTTAGTGTTAACTGTTATGCTCACACGCTATGGTAAAATGCCATGAATATCTTCTCAAAACGGGATACTTTGTCAAGTAACATTATAATTAGTTAAAACACTTACAGATTAAAACACAAAAACAACATAATTTTTTTGAAAAAATGGAAAATTAATGCGGACAAACCATATTTTTCACAAGGAGTCGACCTACAGTTTCCCCTTTCATAGAAGTTTTTAATTAGAAAGTATTAGAAACGGTAAGAGATATATATAAAAAAAAAAATGATGGGAATAGACATCTGCNACCCCAGTAAAATTATCAGAAATCAGAACTCCACAACCGGTCGAGGTACGGCCGATTTTCCAATTTTTTTTATGAGAAATGAGAGAATACTATTTAAAACGGTAAGAGATATAGAACAATTGATGGGAACGGACCTCTCCCCCCCCCCAAACCAAATACTGGGACCCCAGAAAAATTATCAGAGTTCAAAACTCTCCAACCATTTTCGAGTTATGGCCGAATTTCCGATTTCTGTATGAAAATTGAAATTTTTGCACAATTTTGTCCGATTATAAATAAAATTTTGTATAAAAGCGGGTAGAGCCGATAAAATTTAATAGAATTGAACACCAAGTTTGTTGTGTGGAACGTGTTGGGAGTAGTATTGGGTTAGGTTAAAAAAAAAATGCGTGTTTTTTTGGAACCTAACCCAATACTACTCCCAACACGTCCTACACAGCTTAACAACCCGTTACTACTGCCCATGTTCACCTAGGTTAACAAACGTGTAGGTAATATGTAATCTATTTGTAGTATGTTCTGATTGGGATTAAACGGTTATACCTCGGTGATATGATTATTAATGTAAGAGTCAGATTTATTATCATTTTTTCTCTCATCTTCTCGGAACGAGGTTCAGATACTCTGCTAGTAGAATATAAACACTCAATTTAGCTCGAGTTGGGTCACATTAGTAAGCACTGTGTTATGAAGATTGGTGGACTTGACCTAATGAATTTATTTATTTCAGGTTATTCTCAAAATCTTGGATCTTGTGTATGACATCAAGCCAGAACTCCACAGAAATTACAAAGCAATCATCTAGACGAATCGTCTCATCCAGCTGTTTTTGTTGTTCATTTCTGTTTGTTTTGTTACCTACATTAAAATGGGTGAAATATTTTTTGAAATTCTATATTCTATAAATGATTATTGTATTGTACGAGCGCGCTAGCTGTTGTGTGTAGTAGTGTAACATTTATTTTTCCTTAGAGATATTGGAAACTACAGGGTGAATTGTGGCAAAGCATTTTTCTTGAAATTGACAGCTTGAAGCGCAAGAGAATTGCTGCGGTAACATAGTGGACAAATGCTTGTCTGGTAAACAAGAAGGCATTGGTTCAATCCCCTGCTGAGGCAGGATTTTTTTTCAGCATTTGACTACAAAAATTGGTTATTTGATAGAAATAGTCTTGGGTTAACACTCAAGGCAAAGATATTAATAGAAGTAATTCTTCGGTGTAGCATGTTTTAGTCGATAACACATTGAAGGCCGCGTTTTTTACTTTCTCTTTCTATAGAAGATAAAGTATTGTAATCGTGCAGAAAATGTGGACATTTTTTTTACGGTGGGGTCGTATTTTGAAAAGAACAGAATTGATCTTTATTGCGCAGCGAGCGTTCCTAGTGCTACTTAAGCATCCACATGAGAAATAATTGCTTGTTTTCGATGGGTCTCGAACCATAAACATCCTTGAGAACAATATTCGGGACCACATTGCCACGAGTGCAAGAAACAGCTTTCAGAATTTGTGGATAACATAGGTCAACACTTACAAGATGGTATCTAGGATGTGACTTAACAATATTTTTTTTGAGACACGAGTGCTTTCGTCAGGTGAACTGACAATGTCGTAACAGATGAAAGCGCTCGTACCTCATAAAAATATTTGTAATTGATACATAAAGCTTCTCAAATTTATTTTAAAAAAAATGAACTTTTGTAATCACCCTCGTACATATTCAGGATAATTCAAGTATCGCCCGGGCCACAGTATCCCCATGATTCATCCATATACAGTTTGTGACGTAACTATTTCCGTAGACCATAGAAGTTTCTGCTGTTCTCTCTCACTATAAACTAAATATCTGCATAGAGTTATTTCATTAATCAATCAATACATTCCTTTAAGATTTTTGAAAAATATAGAAAATAATATTACAATTTATATCGTTGAAGAATTTATTTGATTAAAATGTATTTTGTTTTGTTTTTATGTGAAAGTCTTTAACAACTTCATACTGTCGTTAAAGCAGTCTTCCCAATCTAGTAAGCATTACACCCGGTTTCAATCCGGCGGGATCGGGAAATTTTAGACTTTAGGCTTGTGATTTCTGGGTGCACTCGCACTAATGTTACGATACCCACAAAAATTGGGAAAAGGCTTTTTCTTTTTTAAAAAAGACTTTTTCCTGGAAGAGTGTGCATTATACTAATCTTATCTGACCATATAGTGTTATTTAATGAAATTATATAGGAGGTAGATGGTTCCAAAGAAGTTTTTTCGAATTCTCTACTTGGTTGATTATATTTGGAGTTCTGGGAACGATTGAGTAGTTATGGTAAAGGCGACACTAGTGGCATTTAGTGGTAATTCTGAAGTACAGGGTGTAAATTAAACCCCTAATCATAATTGTACCGGTTCATGGCTCAGATTTTACTCACTCTATAATTATAAAACCATGTCCGAAAATGCTTCCCCTCCCAAGCTACAGACAGAGCCCGAAAGTTAAAAGAAAAATATCGAATTTCTCAATGTTTCACGTTTCTTTAAAAAAAGTCCTTATTACTATTGCTACTCAATTTATCCTTATTACTATTGCTACTCAATTTTCCTCAGGAGGCTGAGTTACCTCCAAACACAACTAGACCAATTAGAAAAAACCTATTTCAAATTTTCGACCCGTCCAGGAATTGAACCCGGAACCTCCTTGGTGCAAGCCGAGTGTCGTAGATAAAATATTTTATATTCCCAAAACAATAACAATTAAAAAGAATCTATTTTTAAAATAGCCTCCCTCGCTGTTTCACTGCAATCAACAATTACTCAGTTCTCCTGACGAGGCTGTGTGCACTCCAAAACAACAGGTGGTATTCCCCAAGTGGTCTCTTAAAAACACGCTCGTAAAATCACCGATGAGCTATTTATTTTTATTTCACAAACGAATACCGTTGGTCTGGACACGTCTTGTTAAACAGCCGCCCCACTGTCCGTTTGTATTTCACAAATGAATGCCGTTGGCCAGGGTAAGTCTTGTGAAACAGTCGCTTCACTGTCCGTTTGTATTTCACAAATGAATACCGGTGGCCAGGGTACGTCTTGTGAAATAGTCGCTACACTGCCTGTTTGTATTTCACAAGCGGATACCGGTGGTCGGGGTACATCTTGTGAAACAGTCGCTCCACTGTCTTTTTGGAATTTACAAACGGATGCCGGTGATCCGCGTACGTCTTGTGAAACAGTAGCTGCAATTATCTGTTTGTATTTTACAAACGAATGGCAGATAATTGTCTTCTCGTATTAATTAATTGTTTTTCCATTTTGACCTTTTCATCTTTGAACGCTACTTTATTTATTTTCTTCTCAACACGTCTTTCCTGAAAATAAGATTAAAAAATCTTTACTGCACGTACAATCCAACAATCGAATAAAAAATCAATTTGTCTGCCATCAGTTGCATCTATTTCATTTTCATGCTGACCGATTCAATTGACATAGTGAATGTAGGTCCCATTTGGGTTATGGTTGGTCATAGATTTTTTTCGTTACTATCAGTCATACACAAAAGGTTCCGTACTGTATAAGAAAAATAATATATTTTTGTTCTTATACATTTTTTTTAAAATTCATATGGCGCAGCGTAGATGGCCGACTACGCTCCAGGACGTCCAAAAACATATGCCATCACAATTGTTTCTACCTTTTTCAAAAGCATGAATCTAGAAATGGGAAGAAAAGTTGATTTTAAACAGAACACCGCTACAACAAAACCATAAAATTGTTAAAAAATATTTTTCCCCTTTCAATAACGACCTATGGAATCATTACGGAGAAAATGCCCCCCCCCCTCAAAATTTGATATTTTACGTTTCAAGGAGAATCCATTCGTTCTTCGTAAACTACACTTTTACCACTTTTTTTAGTAAAAAAAATTCGTCTCTTCTATTGGAAAAAGTTTAATTATCATAATTTTAGAGATGAAGAAGGTAAAGCCCGCCTAGAAAGTTGCAATACAAAATGTAGAAGACACCCAAAGGCAAAACTTTCCAAATGAATGCCATGATTACTCGGTGCACTCACTTTCCGAAATTCTTTCAATGACTTCTTTCTAATTCTCCTCTCTTCTGGACTTTCATCTTTGGGCCTGATTGACAAACTTGATATTGCAGAAATAATAGAGCCTGGTCCTCTGTGGTTTGGCGTGTTGGTAGAATTTAAGTCATCGTGATGAGCCAATAAACTTGGGGTCAATTTGGTTGTCAGACTTGATACCGGAAGGCCAGTTTTTGGATTAATTTTAATTTTCCCTATCTGTGAAATAAAATAAAAGAGAAAAGTTTCAGATTTTTTAGACATGAGGCGCTATATGTTATCTGTGAAATAAAATAAAAGAGAAAAGTTTCAGAATTTTTAGACATGAGGCGCTATATTTGGACTAGATTGACTTGAACTTTTTGCTTTTCCAAGTATTATAATGGGCTGAAAATTTCAATGTGCAGTTTTCAATGCCAAAACACGCTTTAGGGTCCCTAGAGTCCAAATCTTGAGTTCTAGCTATTTGTTCGTTTGTGTCTGTCTGCGAACAAAATATCTCAAGAAGGGTATGTCATAGGCACGCGATTAAAATGTAGTAATAACAACAGTTTCACCAAGTTATGCCGAATTTCTGTATCCCGTAAATGGAAACTTCAGTAATTTTTGTCACGGGTCTCTATTGCTAGTATTAGGGGGAACCGGATTTTCTTTAGTTCCAGTCCGAAAATTTTGTTTAGTTATAGGGCAGAACGACTTACGTGTTCCTAAATAAACAATATAAACTTAAAAAAGAAACAATGAAAACGGAAGTGAACGACATTTGGTATATTAAATAAATAACTGCTGTTTATTTGTGTTGTTATGTCACAACTTTAGTGCTCACTGCAGCATTGTAGGATTTTCCCAAAATCAATCATTATCAAATTACTTTGATTTTTTCTATTTTACCTAAAATACTGGCACCAGATATCTATGCGCATTTAACTCCATAGCGGCTCATTGTCCTCACGAGGTTGAGTGAGTCCAGTAAACATCCAAACCACAGTGACAAATTTTTGCCCCCGCCAGTATTCGAACCTGGGTCTCCTGGGTACAAGACTAGTGCAGTGACCATTGAGCCATGGACGCTGGTATATTGCTGGTAGTGATGGTTTTTGGTTGCAGTTGATAACTTCAAGTTGTACTGGTGCAAAGACACCATCTGCGGTCTTTTGGTTAAAATCGAATCTATCGCTGTTTTGACAAAGATTTTAGGGTTAGACATTTGAAAGTTGTGTTTTAGAGATTTGAAATTTGGTATGCATGTTAATCACACCTCTAGCTTCTTCTAACTTACTTTTGGTTCTGATATTAACGTTGGATGATTATAAATATTGGAATAGGTGGACAAGATAGACTCACAGTCCCATTTTTCTTTTTCTTTGATTATCATTTTTTCATATTCATCTTCCGAAGACACATCAGACTCGGTTTCCTCTTCTATAGTGTTAAATTTATTTAAATTCTCGCAACTAAATTTTTCCTGAAATTAAAAATAAAACTAAAGAATTGGACTCGGTTTTATTTTCTATAGTGTTAAATTTATTTAAATTCTCGCAACTAAATTTTTCGTGAAATGAAAAATAAATAAAAACCAAAAAGAAATAGATAAATAGAAACATGTATAGGGTGTTCCAAAAAACATGACTAGAGCTCAAATAAATAAAGGCGTTGCTTTATGGAAATAGAAACATGAATAGGGTGTTCGAAAAATCATGCCTAGAGTCTAGCTCAAATAAAGGCATTGCTTTATAGAAATAGAAAGATGTATAAGCAGTATAAGGTGTTCCAAAAGACAGGACTAGAGCTCAAATAAAGGCATTGCTTTATAGAAATAGAAAGATGTATAAGGTGTTCCAAAAAACAGGACTAGAGCTCAAGTAAAGGCATTGCTTTATAGAAATAGAAACATGTATAGGGTGTTCCAAAAAACATGTCTAGAGCTCAAATAAAGGCATTGCTTTATAGAAATAGAAACATGTATAGGGTGTTCCAAAAAACATGTCTAGGGCTCAAATAAAGGCATTGATTTATAGAAATAGAAACATGTACAGGGTGTTCCAAAAAAACATGTCTAGAGGTCAAATAAAGGCATTGCTTTATAGAAATAGAAACATGTACAGGGTGTTCCAAAAAACATGTCTAGAGGTCAAATAAAGGCATTGCTTTATAGAAATAGAAACATGTATAGGGTGTTCCAAAAAACATGTCTAGAGGTCAAATAAAGGCATTTCTTTATAGAAATAGAAACATGTATAGGGTGTTTCAAAAAACATGTCTAGAGCTCATATAAAGGCATTGATTTATAGAGAAACATGTATAGGGTGTTCCAAAAAACATGTATAGAGATCAAATAAAGGCATTGCTTTATAGAAATAGAAACATGTACAGGGTGTTCCAAATAACATGTCTAGGGGTCAAATAAAGGAATTGCTTTATAATCATGGGTCCGAAAATGAAACCCTCAGCGCAAAATGGCTGTCAAAGGCTAAGATTTCTTGTTATCTCCTGGTAAGTGAATTGTCAAATATAGTAATTTTAAAGGGGATGGGTATTTTATTCGTAGTGCATTTAAAAGGTTCATTATTGGAAATACTAAACAAAAGTGTGTGGTCGTATAAAATCAATGTCCATATGTATATGGACAGCGGCCGCCAGAAGGCTATATAGAGCTACTCACCAATTGCCTTTCCCTCTCAAACTCTTCCGCCACTTTAAGTAATCTTTCATCGTTGGTCACAATATCTCCTTCGATTTCTTCACAATCTAGGGCACCAATTTCGTTGTCATCATACTTGGCAAACATCTGCAATGAAGGAATAATATAACATCGGATATAAAGGAATAATATAACACTGGGCTGGAAGACATAATTTATTGCAAACAATATTTCATTAATAACATTATATGGTCAGATAAGATTAGATATTTTCCGACCTTCCGTGAAAGAGGGAACAGTAGGTACTTCCACATTCAAATATAATCTTACCACCAAGACTCTAGTAAATCAAATGACATCTATTTATAACTCTATGTCTGATCATCTTGACCTCGCTCTTTCGAATGAATAATTTAAAAGTAAATTGGAACTTTTAGTGTAATTATTAAATTATCTTGTCCGACACGGGAAAAAAATATATGTGCCCTTTGTTTTACACACAAATAAACATGTTTTACCAAAAATGGCATACTCATACAACACGAGGAATGCAAACTCGTGGTCAATCGTCGGGGAATCATTTTCGGTAAAGTAAATTTTAATCCATAAAAAAAAAAAAAAAAAATGACGCAACCAAAAACAATAATACATAATTTGCACCTGTTCAAATGTGTGGTAGTAGTAGCGGATTTTCTCACGAAATCAACCGTTCTTTCCATTTATAGATGCATGATTGATTAAAATGGTAGAAACAGATTGATATGAGTTTACCGAAAAGATTAACAGGATTAACAGAAAGGTTATGTCACTCTCATAATGTGTTGTCCAGATAAGTGAAAAATCTGTAGCTGTTCAAATGTGTTGTCCAGATAAGTGAATAATTTCCACCTGTTCAAATGTGTCGTCCAGATAAGTGAATAATTTGTAGTCTAGGTAAGTGAATAATTTGTACCTGTTCAAATGTGTCGTCCAGATAAGTCAAATTTTCATTTCTTTTGATTATGGAACTGGACATGGAATATTCTGTGAATTTGGATTTGGTTTCCTCTTTCATGAATAGTTTCATTCCTTGGCCCCCAAACTCGTCACCACCATCCGTGTCATCGCCAGAAAAGTCACTGCTCATGTCTTCGTAGTCATCGGAATTATCCTCCTCGCTCATATCACCGTCCTCATAGTCACCGCTGTGGAGAGTTGTTAAGTTTCAGATTAATCCGCGAGGACTCGAACCCTTTTCAGATAGGTCAGAAGACATGACTTGTAAGCGTTGCGATCACCAGGGCTGTGGAGATTTTGAACCCTGAGACATGACTTCGACCCCGTTACAGAAAAAGTGAAATCTCCCCATAACCATTCGATTGATCTTGGGCCCTTTTCTATTCCTAGCACACCACAAAATTCAAATATTCCAAGTCGTTCAAAATTTAAGATAGGGCGGTCATTCTAGGACCCATCATATAATCTGTTTATAAGATTATATATTTATTGATGGATTCATAGTTTTTTGGTATACTCTCGGCTTACCCTGTTTCTACTGTTAATACTATATTACTTGGTACAATTTATGATTTTTTTTTTTGCTCACCCTTTATCTCCATTGGCCAACTGTATAAAATCATCTTCGAGTTGATTATTTGGATCATCAAAGTCAAAATCTTCGTCCATAGCAGCCACAACATCCGGATCCAAATCTAACCGAAGTCCTGACTCTGGCGCCGCCTTATTTAGTAGACCAACTTTTTCTTCGACATGAGACTCAAATACAGAAGATGGAAGTTGTATATTGGGGGCGAGTATGTTAGAACTGGAAGAGGCGTCCTGTAAAGAAGATACATAAAAACTTGGTCAACACGATATGATTATGTGTGTGTGGGGGGGGGGGGTCATTTATTTCCCGAAGGAAATTAACGTAGGAGGTAGGAGGCTGCAGGATTGTCTGGACGCTAAGAAAATGAAAGAAAGTGAACAAAAAAAGAGGAATTGTTCACTTCGAAGGTTATGTTAGACTGATCGGTAGGTACTTGTAAAGAGATAGGGGAAATAGAATTTGGGTAAAAAGATATTCGGTTAATCAGTAGGTGGGGAGGAACTTCCGATCAAAGGAGATTACCCGATAGGTATCAAATTCTGAACACGATAGTTCTACTTCTACAACCCGGGACGACCTCGTACCAAGATTTATTCTTCTTTTTCTTTTCATTTTGATCATATTACAAAAAAAAAACGAACTNTTTTGGGGTGGGGGGTATTTTTTTTTTTTTTTTTCGTGACGATTCCAAAGGTTCATTATTAAAAATAATAAACCAAAAGAAAGGAGCGCCGACCCCAAATAGAATTGGGAAAAGGTGGAATTAAAGAACAAGACTACAATATCAGAAACCTATAGACTACGTATGTAACAATTATCTTAGAATGAAAATGCTCGACACTATTACTAAATTTCCATTCCAATTTTCTAACCCGGCCAGGATTCGAAGGTACCTAGTACAACCTGTGTGTGATAAATTAAGGAGATACAAAGTATAATAAGGGAGTAATAGTGACCAAAAAATAAGTGAATTTAATTTGTTTCGATAGCCACTTACATTTTCATTGAGTTTTTTATTTTTAGCCGGAATAAACACACGTTCCATAACCAGGGTGGTTTCTCCGGGACCTCGCAAATGCTGAAGATAATCATATTCGTCGTCAAAATAGATTCCGTACTTGTGCTGCTCCTCGATCTGCTTCTCTTTGTCTTTTCTAGTCTGAAGGGGAAAATATAAAATCAATTAAATTAGAACCTTTTTGTTGCCTTATGGTGTTCTCAGACATTCGCATACAGATATCTTATGACATATCACACATCTTCGCATACATGCAAAGAAAAACAAATACACAGGGTCTTCTCAATCTGCGGACCCCAATAAGAACAAGTGTATTTACTAGGTGAGCTGTTTCCAAAAATACCTCGCCTGACAAATATTTCGGGTGATTTGTCCGTACCAAACAGAAAACTTTCAATAGATTTAGCAGTAACAAGTGTACCTCAGTGCTTCGCCATTTGTAGCACTCATGCCTATAACACTTTCTCCCTTTGAGTTGATAAATAATGTTACTTGGTATATTTGACTTAATATCAACGGCTGCAATTTGCCAGATCTAATTTAAATCGCTTACAAAAATTTGATTCTTGATAATGGAGTAAAATCTGAAATACGCTGGTTTGCCCGTGCTTCGCTACCGCCTCTAGCTTAGCGCCTATAGGTCTTGTTTAACGTACCCTCCAAATTGGGGCCAACTCGGACCAGTCATCACCCTTACCCTGGTTATTCAATTGTTCTCACTAGACTAAGTGCATTCAGTGCTCAACATTTGTTTGCTGTGCCGTTGTCCTAAATTTTAAGTAAGACCTGAGGTTCTATTTGGCCCATGGGTTTATTGAGCTTCGTGTTTCAGTTTTGCTTGTACTACCTGCTGATTCAAGACTCATGAAGGGGGTTTCTGACCTTTTTGCCAGCTCGTTCATAGCGGACTTAAGGTACTTACTTTTCCTGTGCTGACGGGTTTCAAAACATGTTGAGGTGCATTTTCATCTACCAATAAAGGATCTTTTTGACTTCTATGAACCAAATGAAATGTGATGGCATTCTTTTTGTCGATAAATTTTTTCTTGCTGTTTTTACCCTATAATAAAATAATATTCCCAGTTAACTTCAAGGTAACGTGGTTGCAATATGGTTGAAAAAAAAAACTCTGGAAAAACTAGTTTCTCAAAATTTGCCAAGAGGTAGAGAGGAATTTAATGCAACCACGACTATCCTGATCAGACTATGTCAGTCAAAATTTACATACATGAGGTCAATGGCCCCTTGGTTCATTCAAAATATATTTAGGCCGAAATATATGTTTGCAGCAAAGCATTTCGTAAGAATACCGGCAGTAAGTCTATTCTCGATTCTGTATTAATTTTCATGTTTGATTTAATGATATTTTTTTTCATTCAATACCATGTTTACCATATTATTTTCATACTTCATATTATTTTCTTCTTTGAGAACCAGAAATGGATTCATCTGACGTCATCATTGTGTCGTTTCTAATAATCATAATCAAGCATTCGTCCACAATGTAAAGCCAGATGATCCACTGATTACATGTTTGTTTATTTTAAAATTAATTTTTGTCTTGTAATACATATAAGATTTGCTCAATTTTTATTCATAACATACTAGTTATTGAGGTTCGGTGGAAGAGAATTCCTCAAGAATTAACCACACCCTTTGAATGAACTTTTTTTTTAAAAAAAATGTTCATTCAATGAAGAGTTCTGTGATAATAATAGTGTTCCCAAGAGTGCAAATAATACAATTAGGTAAGAAATATTTGGGACCAGACAGATAGTGTTATTTATTTTCTGAGCAACTTACAAACTTAAAATGTGGTTTATTTGAAAGTAGAAGGTTAATTTTCACGATTAAATGGTGGAAAATACGAGAAAACTCACTTTTAAATGTTTAATTCACAATTTTATTGCTTGAAAATCGACGAAACTTTGGAGAAAGCGCAAGAGTTTTTAGGGAGCGACTTTATGAGAAGAACAAGTTTAATCGAGGCATGGCCGATCAAAACGTTTCCTAACCTCTCGGGGGGGGGGACGTTAATCTAAACGCTTATATTAATAAAATAAACAAACTTGCACTGGACTTTTTTCATATTGGTACAACTATGTCTGCTTCAGTTCAATATATTCAAATAGTTCAATAAATACGGAAGAAAAATTTTTTTTTTTTCAAAATAAATTAAAATTAAAGTGAATTAATTAATTTTCCACCCCTAAAACGTTTAAAGAGACTTTTTAAATTATAATAAACCACATTTTAAGTTTGTAAGTTGCTCAGAAAATAAATAACACTATCTGTCTGGTACCAAATATTTTTTTTATTTGCTTAAGGCCATGTCTCGTGGAAGCTCCCTGGTTGGGAATAGTACAAAATGACATAGTAACACTAGCACATCGTGAAGTACCTACTCAGACGTTTGCACTATTCCCAACCAGAAAGGGTAGGAAACGGTTTTACGGCCATGTCTCGCCTAAAAAGCCTTGTCACTCAAAATAACTTTTTCTTCTCTTATTCCAATAATAAGAGAAGAAAAATAAAATAAATAAGTTCTAGTTTTGCCTGAAATACTGAATATTCAACTCTGGCCAAACTAGTTTGTCGTGTGTTCGACACCTACTGGGGACAAACTATTTTGTCCTAAAAAGCAGATTGTCCGGTAACATAAAGAAAATTTAGTAATTATGCCTTTTAGGGTAACTTTTCAAAAATGGGCGAAAAAAAACTTTTTTCACAATTTTAACCCAATTAGAGAGGTTAGGAAACATTTTTACGGCCATACCTCTATTGTGCATGTAAAACCGTCCAACATGGACCCATAACGGCCAACAAAAAAGCGAGTTTAAATAAAAATTAGATTTTTTACCCTAAAATACATATTACCGAAAATTTTGTATTTCTTTACACCTTTCATGAAAAATCGAACTAAAATTTTTAATTGGCAAACATTACGCCTTTCTTTCAAGTTTCAAGTATTTTAATAGGTATGACCCCGGTAGTTCAGTGGTCACAACGTCTGCATGGTAATCCAGGGGGTCCAGGGAATCCTCCATATGAGATTTTGAGCAAATAATAAGTAATAATACTGGGGATTACTGCCAGCAAAATAGACCTTTAAAGGACTTAGTAAGGCAGTATAATATGTCTACTATTATGTGAAAAAAGTTCGAAACTTACCATCTTACCAAAAATGAACGGATCAAGTTCAAACTTCTTAAATAACTGGAAAATCAATCTAACATTGAATTCTCAATTTTTCAATGATTTGAACTATGAAATAAGATAAAAGCACATGACATTATTGACATAATATATGACAAATAAAATTAATACATTGCAGTGTTGCCAACTGTTTTTTTTAATCCCTACAATGAACATAAAAAATCCCTACTTTTGTAATATATCCCTACGATCAAATGGTGCAACCGGGAAAGGTACTGGTTACTGCACTGGCTTAGATTATGGGATATTTTAGTACAAATCATCGCGAGGGAAAACATTTATACTGTAGACTCATATCGTAATAATTACTAGCAGGTACTTGTAAGCTTTTTGACGTTGATCTTTAGTGATATTATTATTTTTATAAATAAACCCATGTGTTACATTAGCAGAGTTTTTTTGAAACATACAAGACACAAGACAGTGGCTGAGTAGGTTGGAACTCAGGGTGGCAGATTTCGGGTTGGTTATCTTAGTTTCAAAGAATTAAAATGATCACCTGAGGTATGTTTACTCGTCCAATGGGGTCCTTATATAATGTTTTGGGAGGTTCCATTCTCAGTAATTTTTCGTTATCTTCTTTAGTTTGCCCAGAAAAAAATGGCAAAGAAACCCGCTAAAAGTCATTTTTGGCGATAACTTGCTTCCACTTGAACTTTCGATACTTCATACTAATAAGGATATGTGTGTCAAATTTCAAGTCTCTAGCTTAAGCCATCGTGAAGCTACGTTGATTATCATTCAGTCAGTGAATCATATAGCAACTGGGAACTGAGCTTTACGTTTTTTAAGAATAGAAGATGAAAAATCTGGTGTGAACATCACACCACTTTCCTTATCTATAAAAGAAGAAGAAAGTATTGTAATGGGCTGAAATTTTCGATGTCGAGTTTTCAATGCCAAAACACGTTTTGTAGTCACTAGAGCGGAAATATAATTATATATTAAACTTCTTAATATATTATACTTCATCCTAAGTTGTATTTTTCAAGTTCTTATATGAAATTGATATGAATTGGCGCCAAATTTCAAGTTCTAGCTCTTTCCATTCTGGTTTTAGGCGGAATCGCCAAAAAGCTGCCTTCAACCGCTAATTAGCGGCCAACAATATATTACACTTCAACCTAAGTTGTATTTTTCAATTTCTTGTATGAAATTGATATGAATAGGCACCAAGTTTAATGTTATAGCTATTACCGTTCTCATTTTAAGCAGGATATGCGAAAACCGTTAAAAAGCGGCATAAAACCGCCAACTGTGTATTCGATTTCCACCAAAAATATACATACCAAATTTCAAGTCTCTAGCATTTGCCGTTCTTGAGCTATCTTGTTCACAGACAGACACACACACGGACCAATGGCTGAAACTCGAGATTTGGGCTCCGGGGACCCCAAAACGTGTTTTGGCATTGAACACTGCACATCGAAAATGTCAGCCCATTACAATTCTTTTTCTGGGATAAGGAAATTAAAAAGGGAAAACATATTAAGGATATCACGGGATTAAAAGTGGTGGGATTTTTCTTGTCCAGGATTCTCTGTGATATGCCGCACTCGAATAGTTGATAACTTCTCACCTCTAAAATTAGCAATTTAAAATATTTTAAATCAGCAGCTTATCAATTCATTAGATTACAGATTAGAGATTAGAGGTGTCCTTTATTTTCCATTAGTCAATCTTGACTTTGATTTTATTCTTTCAATCTTTTACGCAAATCTATAAGGTCCTTTTTTTTTTGGCCTTCTCTTAATTTCTGGCCAATAATAAACACTGTAAATTCACGTTTCAAAGTGCAGGAAATAATAAATCTAATTTGATATTTCAAATCAATAGGTACATTGTTGAAAATATGTTGTCAGCAGTTCAGATTTACTCCGTAACAAACAAAGGTAATACTCATGCCTAGTATACATTAATATTAAGGGCCATATTTTAAAACTCCACTTGAGTGCGAGTTGGAGTGGTCACTACCACTTGAGTGTCTGATTTGTATTTTAAGCTTGATTAGGGAGGAACGGTTTACATATTTGTATCATTAGCGAACAATATTGGGAAAAGAGGAGGCAATCGGTTGAAGATGTACGAAATATGTATACATAATGAAAAATATATAGGTTAGGCCGGGACTTGTCTGTACAGACTTATCTGCACAGACAAGTCTGTCGTGTATGGCAGGATCTGCACAGATTTTGTCTCCGATTTTCAGACAAAATCTGTGCAGATTCTGCCATACACGACAGACATGTCTGCGCAGATAAGTCTGCACAGACTTATCGGTGCGTGTATGGCCGGCCTTAGAAAAAAGAATGATCAAAAATAGGATGATTTCATCTCAGGGGTGTCTAGGAGCAGGCATACGGAGATTGGCGAACCCGAGCAAGTGATACGATCTTGGTCTATATCCTACCAGGGTGAATTGCTATACCCGATGGTCTACAATATCTAGGTGACTTAGGGAAGTACTGAAGTAGCCATTTCCAAAACTCAGATTTGATGAAATAGAAACCAAACTCTGGGGCTAACAACCCCAGTTGTAAAAAAGAAGGTGGATTTTACTTACCCATCTTCTCAAAATCTTTCAACTTACACATGATGGAAATATTATCGAAAGTTTATTATACCTTAGGAGGTACTCAATCCTACGTTGGTGTATCTGGTGAAATATATATGAAATATGAAGATAGTTACCGAGACAAAGTACAATTTAAAGGAAAAACAAGAGTATGCGTATGAAGATTGAAGAGGTATTGGAAAAGAAAGAAGGAGGAGGCGAGCAGGCGTAGATAAATATATTTATGATGAATTACTTATTAAAAGCTGGCCCTTATTAAAAGACTTTCCTTACTTATTAAAAGACTTTCCTTATTAAAAGACTTATTAAAAGACTTTCCTTATCTATATCAAAGAAGAAGGAAATCTTATATTGTTTTGGATGGTTCCAGGGGCACAGGCCTTTATTAGCGACAAAGATTCGATGTATTATGAAATTATGATGATAATAAAAAACTTTAGCAGCTGACACCAGCTTCATAGCTGCATTCCCATACATCTGGCTGCCATCAAAAACGATGATGCCACTATTGATTGATCATGTACTATTTTTCTTATATCTTGTTTTAGTTTCCGTTAGAAATATATCTTCCGCAAGCTGTCTGCGAAACTATTTCAAATATGTTAATAAAGAAGAAGATTCTAAATCGTGGAATGCAATTCTTGAGAAAGGAGCTAATACATCATTTTTAACAGAAATTTTTAGAGGTAAACAGAGGATTCTTGGTTTATTATTTCAATACTGAACCTTTGAAATGGATCTTCAAAAAAAAAAAATCCCCCCCCCCCAAA
>CM022881.1:18235496-18252801 GCA_012654025.1 Pachypsylla venusta | reverse complement strand
GGGAGGGTTTACATACTAGGTCATTTTTATTTATCTCTTTTATTTTGCTCGGAAAAAAAATCCAAAGTAATCCACTAAAATTGACTGTAACTTGCTTTCATTTGAACTTTCGTTTCTTTTTCCTTTTTACGCAACTACATACTAAAAGGGTAGCGATACATACACACATATATTTATCGTTACATTGAGTTTTATTATTAAATATAGAAGATACACATAAGAAAAAACTGCATTATTTGCACAAATAATTTTATTGCTGTATTTCTGAAGAGAAAAAGAAATAATTGTAAACATACTGCCTACAGAATGTGAGCAAAATATTTATCAATCAGATGCCTTCTGACTCTATATCTTTCCCTTTGAGCAGCTGTCTGGATCATTCCTGAAGGTCCAAGTGCATTGATGTCATCCACTTCTTCAAAATCAACACCTTGGACTTCAGGATCAACAGGGAGATTTCCTTCTTGGTTGATACATGCTATATTATGCAAGATTTCACATGCAATAATATAAGCAATGGCGTTCTGCATGGTGGGTAGGGAAACACGTATTCCTGTTGAGAGGAGTGGAAAACTTCTCTTGAGGACTCAAAACAGCGTTCTACATTGATCCGAGTTCTTGTGAGACAATCATTGTAAAGATTTTCCTCTTTTTCACATGAAATTAAATTAAATTATAATATGAAAATTGAAATGTTCGATTAGATTTGTAATGTGATTGTGATTTTAAAAAATATACAAAAGTATAAAAGTAAACAAAAAAAAAATCCACCAATAGGAGAGTGTGTTTGGACAAAACCCTCTCTTAAACGGGTTAAAACACTAGCGCTAAAACCCACAAAAAAGTGGTGGAAAAATGAACTAAAGTTTGGTAGGACGGTGATTTGAGGGTTGACAGAGTGTTAGAATGAAGCACGCAGAAAACACGTTGTGGTAGAATCGGGCCTTAGGTATGATATCCACAAAATATTTCCTCTTAAATGTCTATAAATACACCTAGTTGACCTAGTCGTTTAGTTGAAAGTCCCTCTTTTATCACAGTCAACTGACATGTAAAAATCGACGTTTACTCCGTCGGACCAGCCATTTACAAAAAAATACTTCATACTGAGTCTTATACTCGTATGTCAAAAATCAATGACCTAAGCTATTTATACAATGTAATGTATGTTTCCCTTTAGAATGAAATGATTTCAACCACTTAAAAATGTGTGTTAATCGAATTACACTATTTTTCGATGAGTTCACACGTGTTAACATAGGTCCCACCGAGTAACTCTTGTTATGTTGACGCGTGTGAACATATTGTTCATTATGTGTTGAACCAAAAATAAAAAAAACATATTTACATCAATTGTTACGTTTTACAGAAATTGAGGAGTTCCACAAGGCGAAGATATCAACTTACAGAATCACCCAGTCCTGTTACACCTTCACCAATCACCCCAAAACGAATTCTTGGAAGAACTCCCACAAAATTATACAGTCCATTTGATATAGAAACACCTCCTTCCACTAAATATAGAGGTAGAAATGTGATGACACCAAAAACAGAGTAAGTTATACAACGAGAATTAACAGTGACATTCAGAAATTTTAGGAAAGGCAAACGGCTACGAATGACACTAGATCGTTCTCACGAAGATTATCCTTCTACGTATCAGTACGAACTGGAACACAAACCAGCAGACCCTCAAGATTTCTAACAACTTAATACTAGTGTACTTTATGTTCTGTGGAGCTCCCTTTTCACTCCATTGTGGGTGATCGTAGTCAACCGTAGTATTATCTCGTTGCATATCTGTAAGAAAAAACATATACACATATTTTTTTGAGAATCCGCAGACCGGGCAATGCGGATTCCCAAAAGAACAATAAGATGAGTACCTATGCGCTTGACTGTGAGAACCCTTACTCGAGTATGTAAGGGGATACACTAGTTCTGATTGCATATAAGCAAAGGTGTGTGCTATGTATATCACCGTCCAACATGATGATGATTTGTTTTGTATTACGTTTCAGATTGGATATGATTGATGGATTTGGTTTGTGTCATATAACTCGACTGGGGATCAAACAAAAAATTGAGCAATGTCTTCCTTACTGATCAGATTACTCATTCGATGAGTCAACTTTTAACTCAACAAGTGTATACTATTTCTAAACAAGGTAATTTTCTGAGAAGTTGAAATTTCCAAAATGGCCCCCGTTTGTAAAGCGAAGCGAAAATGGCATGTACTGTAATTAGAGTATTTTGTGTTTGAAATAAAGTGCTCTACTTCTTATAGACCTGTGTCAAAATGGTTCACTCTGTATATGTCACTTTGTCACAATGTGTGATATTAGCTCAACATCAATAATTGTATAACATAAAGTATTCGAGTACCAAGTTTACACGGATTTTTTTCCGACCAAAGATCGCCTACCTTTTGTTCTGACGACAAAATCCTCCTGTTTGTTTTGGCTATGGTGCGCCTGATTGCAACTGGGTTACTAAAAATGCTGCTATTATGATCAATCAAACAATATAAAACTCTTGCCCAAAAGACAGATCATAACTGAACCATTTATTTGAATGCCGACCTTACTAACCTAGAACATCCAATCCCCTCTCTGGTCTGAAAACAGCGTGAAACTGGTTACAAACGTTAACAACCTGAGCATACAAAATGGCTATCGGCCAAGTATCATACGTGCAAAACTAACGACTTTACAACGATGAATACACCATGTGTTGATGACTTTTGGGGTAACTTCGCTTTGTGAAATTGGTGATGTCCACCACGTGTTGATGACTTTTGGTGTACACTTAGCCTTGTGAAATTGGTGATGATCCACCATGTGTTGATGACTTTTGGGGTACACTTAGACTTGTGAAATTGGTGATGATCCACCATGTGTTGATGACTTTTGGGGTACACTTAGATTTGTGAAATTGGTGATGATCGTTTGTCCCGAATATTATACTCACACAGCTAACAACTTTATTGAATAACACTTAGATTTGTGAAATTGGTGATGATCGTTTGTCCCTAATATTATACCCACACAGCTAACAACTTTATTGAATAACACTTAGATTTGTGAAATTGGTGATGATCGTTTGTCCCGAATATTATACCCACACAGCTAACAACTTTATTGAATACACCATGTGTTGATGACTTTTGGGTTAGACTTGTGAAATTGATGATCGTTTGTACCGAACAGTTAACAACTTGATAACATTGAATACACCAGTTTTCGTCAGATCACTGATGCTAAGCAACATAGTTTCTCATCTGAGTTCTCTAAGATGTTGTTAACGTGTACTCAGCCGCGCGAGGACAACTGAGTAGCTGCGGGTGATAAATAATAATCATTATCAGCCGAATATTGTTATAGATACCTACAATTCAGTATTTTTATAATTATTGTTTGCGACCTTCTATGTCTTTATTATTTGTATTATTTTTCAATTATTAATATTAATTATACAAAATTAAAATATTACTTCACTCATTATTTTATTTCAATAAACTTATTGACATTACGATATTTTAATGACTGCTGTTGTTTTACAAATTCTCGAATTTGATAATTAAGTCAATTTCCTTCTTGCGTTCCATTATTTCCCTATTGAATTGTCATGCTCGGACGAGACAGGACAGACAGACAAGTGTTTTGTGTTCATCACTGCCTGATTTGTACATAGAGGACAGATGGGGGCGTCCTTATGTATAATCTGTGGAGGTGCTGAGTTAGTCAATCATGTCCCGTCAAAAGTCGTAATCTGACTACTGACTTTTGCGGGGCAAGTCCGATACTATGCCAGGCTGCATCAGTAGTTCTTCCCATTTCTTCGCGACTCCCTTCCTTGTTTTTTAACCAAAACCAAAGCTTATATATTTTTGGTTATTTCATAACTTATTAATTCGTTTTTAATCAAGCCAGTCTGACATTGACGTACACATAGAACATTAAAGAAAATAATGGAAAATACTAGAAATAATTATTTATTTATTTATTTATTTTTTTATTNTTATTTTTTTTTTTTTTTTAAAAAAAAAAAACAGTTCACCCATATTTAAAATGTTTTTAAATGACCCAGGGAACATTTTAAAACGAATCCCCAGTTTCTAGCCTATAAAAAATAATATAATAGCTTAAAAAAATACATATTTATAGCCTAGTCAAATTAGATCAAAAAGAGCCGAGCCTAGAATAAATTAGTAAAAAGCGGGAAATGATTTTATTTCAAGTTGGACATCCCGAATAATAGTAATCTAAGTTTGCGACGGTTTCTGAGGTGAGCTAAATTTTTTAGCGGCTGACAGCCGCTTAATTTTAGTTTTTTGGCGTATAACATTCGAACGATGCATTTTATGAAAAAAATTGCCCTATTCAAACTTAATGAGAATTGAATTTGACGTCAAATAACATATTTAAACTTTAAATTCGGTTCAGCGTTTTGGTCAGAATTAATAATCTTGACAAAAATCAAAGCTTATGCAATGCACATCAGGACAATTTATACTTATAAAACGCAAAGCTATAACCATATATCATACCATACTCTGCATCTTTGATTTTGATTTAGTTCACCAGACGATGTCGTAACGGACGAAAGCGCTCGTGACTCTCTTCAATATTTGTAGTTTGATACAAAAAAATTTCTTTTTGAAATTGAAATATAAAGAAATTGAAAAACAATATAAATGAACATTTAAATATAATCCGTATTTCTAACAATCATAAGGAAATCAATACAAATGGGGCCTATGAAATTACCTACTAAATAATCAAATTGAAATTGATACAGCCAGTGACAATATTTTATTTAAAAAAGTTTTAGACATAGACAGAAAATATTTTATAGTACATCGCGTCACACTACACAGCACGCGTTGAACAATCCTCAGTCAACTTCCATCCTTCGATTTGACTAGACTGATGATGAATCGAATGATTCAAAACTAGTTTCTTCATAAAAAATTAAAAATAGTGTTTTTGTTAAGTGTTTTATTTGAATTTATTTAAAAGTTAATATTAAACTTATTGTACTACCTTACAAGTCCCTTGAGGGTATTGTTCTGTCAGCTTACTTGGACTTACTGCCCAAGTCGTATTACTATCCCCCGGCTGGTTTCGAACCCGCGACCCCTGGATTACCAGGAAACTTCTCGACTACTGAGCCACCGGTATGAACAATTTAATTATGATACATAGTTTCTAAACATTCACTTATAACTTTCATATAAATTTGTAATAATTTTTTACATTCCAAATTATATTCAACCATTTGTAAAGCTGTGCTTGTATATACACTTAAAAATGAATTTACATCTTTATTTGAAAAATTGGAATAATGAAATGGTTCAAGAAATTTCTCGTGTAATTCAAAAAATAAATTTCGTAATTCTTTGGTTCGATGTAAATTACATGCCAAATTAACAAGATTCCTGGAGTACATACGAAAATTCGATTCAAATTCATTGAATGTTTTATCTAATATTTTTAATTTGATTTGATTTAGAAATAATTGTTTATGTTCTTTTTCTTTGTCTAATAAGATTCGTAATTCCCGAAGTTCTAACAGAAATTCTCGATCAATATCTGTGTCGTCGTGATCTGCAGTGTTGCCGTTGTTGTGATGTTGATGACAAATTGGATCAAGATTTGACCATGATGTCATCATTGAGAGAGCACATTTATAAAAATCATTGAAACTTAAATAGTGAAGCTTTCTTTTGGATGTTTCAAATCTTATTGATGCAATAAATACGACAGCACCATATCTGAAATTAAAATCAAGGCACCATATCTAGTTATCTAGGATTACAAATTCTGTAAAAAAAAATAGACGTTCATGCGACCCCAGGAAAATTATTAGATCTAAAATGAGTCAAGCCATTTTCGAGTTACGGCCAAATTTCTAATTTCTTCTCCAAAATCGTACAGTCACGGTCCGATATCTTATATTTTATCACGACAACATATCAACTCGAAGCGAGAAAGTTTTAGTCCTTATTTTAGGACATTTTTTGAAAGGTACGGCCAGCCATTCCAGAGCAAGTTCAAAACCGGGAACGGGTAAAATAAAATTTATAAAATACTAAAAAGTCAGAATGGCCGTGCATCCAAGTCGCCTGGCGAAACGTTTAAATCTTGTTTTCAAAGGTTGCAATATACAGGGTTGACACAAACCAATACTCCCTCAATTTTCATTGTCCTTGAAAAACAGAAATGGCAATATGAGAATCGTAGCAAAGCACGTGCGAAACAGCTAGTCAAACAATATAATACTATTGACCATTATCTAGATGTCATTCAAACCATTTACAGGGTGCGCAACACTAACAATTTATGTTTTATTTGAAAGAAGAAATGAGGATTTATTTTGATGTATATAATTTATTGAACATATGAATGATTTGTGGAAGACATTTGCAGGTCAACGAGACTTTGTTGTATTGCAAGTCTCACAGCTTCAACGTTCTCATGTGTTCTGTTAAGAACGAAACATTCTCTGAGTAATGTTCACTGATTCACCATGTTTGAAAATGTTTACAAGAAATGCACAATGCGCAGGGGCACCAACCCCTTTTCACTAAACCCCTATGACACGGGCTTCACGGATAATCGTTTCTTCGCACGAAGACCACTCGGAAGACTTCAAGTTTCCCGACCAAGGATTGTCCAATATCGTACCGACGACTACAATCACCTGTCTTTTTGGCGATGGAGCTGTCAATGCCTGCCGGACTGCTCCAGATTCTGCTTCTTAGGGCTGGCATCGAAAGCAACCCAGGACCTACACCAAAAATATGGCACTGTTCAGTATGTAAAGAAGTTTTAAAGAGGAATCAAACATCAGTGAAATGCAACTCATGTGAGGAATGGTGTCATCTTTGGAAATGCTCTGGATTGCAATACTCCAAACAATGGAATTACAACTTTATTGGTGAATACTGTACGAGACTGCAATCCAATTGAACAACTGTAAATAATTTATCTAACCCAAGAATAGCAACCACCACCACATCTGGCCTAAAGATACTCCAACTAAACTGCGATTGACTAAAGTTTATTTTATGGACAAAAACCAAATTATGATTGCAATGCAGGAAACAAAACTAACTCCTGAATATAACCTAAACGTACCAAACTATACAATTATAAGAAAAGATAGAGAGAAAGACAAAGGTGGAGGACTGGCATTCTTACTTTATAACGATGTGCAATACAGAATCTGTGATCTTCCAAACCCAGCGAACAACGACACCATCACTGAACAACTTGCCCTCACAGTTACCACGGACAATGATACAGTTCATCTAGTCAATGTATATTGTATATATCCACCCTATATCATCCTGCCCTGCTGGCTACTCCACTAACATAGAACATCACCTTAATTTAAAAGATTGCCTACTTAATAATGGGAGACTTTAATGCACATCATGGTGTCTGGTATTCTACCCTATGGGAGGATACACGTGGACGTAGCCTATTAAAGCAAATAAATTCCTCTAACTTCGGTTTTCTGAATGAGAATTCTCCTACAAGAGTAACTACCAATTATATTAGTTTACCTGACCTCTCCCTTGCAAGTGCAGAACTCCTAGCCTATGTCGACTGGGAAACAAAACCAGCATTAGGATCAGATCATATACCTGTGTATTACCTATAATAATCTCAATTAACAAAGAAAATTCTAGTCAAAATAGCTATCTGAACTTCATCAAAGCCAACTCGGACGGTTTCACCTCTTACATAGAGGATGAAATATCAAAAGTCCCTATGCCCAGAATCGTTCTCACGGCAGAGAAAATCCTCGGGGGCGTTATAAATAAAACAGCCCAACGCTTTATACCTGCAGGAAAGCATAGTGTCATAAGATCTAATTTTTCAACTAATACAGCACAACTAGCAGAATAGAGGCTAAACCTCAAACAAAGTGACCCACAGAACCCAACAATCCTATCGCTATCCAAAGGTGTTAACCGAATGGTTAATGAACATATAAGAGAGAAATGAAAACATCACCTTGGAAAAGCAAGTTAGCATAGTCACTAGAAACCTGCGCTCCGTAATCAAACAATTATCCAAACCTCAAGGAAACGATGGCAATGTAATGATTTCCTTTGACGGAAAATCCACACCTGACCTCACAAATGCTCAACAAAATTTAACCGGCAGTTCACACCACACCCGGCCATAACTGACAAAGCAATCAGAAACACATTAAGATCCATACATAAATTCAAGATAGAAGAGGACAGTCTGTTCATATAAGAAACGGGTCTGAAAGCTATCAAATCCACCAACCATTCAAAAGCGCTTAGCGCCCATAAACTTTCACCTCTCATGCTAAAACACATTGGACTAAATTGCTACCTAACAGCACTCTATAACCTATGCATGAAAACATTAGACATACCCAAAATCTGGAAAGTCAGTAAGATAATACCATTACTGAAACCAAAATAACTCATCGGACAAGTCTAAGTCTTATCGTCCAATTTCTCTTCTGTCCCCGGTCGCTAAAATATTAGAGGCGCTTGTTCTTTGCATCCTTAATGATCAGCTTATTCTTGAAGACCACCAGCATGGTTTTCGGTGTGGCCGAAGTACCGCGACATCACTACATCATATCACAAACCACATCCAAAATGGTCCAAATGAGGACAAACCCAATAAAAGTAGCTTACTAAATAAAGCGCTAGATCTATCTAGAGCTTTTGATACAGTCTCACATAGTAGGAATCACCCCTGCCAAACAATATAAAAAGATGACTGTCAAACTATCTCCGGGGCAGACAAACCTACGTGGAATTTAGAGGAACCACATCCAAGTACCGCAAGTTGGAACAGGGTAGGGTACTATCACCTATCCTTTTTAACTACTACTTATGAAAGATGCCCACACCTCCTGAAGATATCAAGTTAGTCTCTTACGTGGATGACTGTTCCGCAATGTGTTCCGGTAACAACATCAGAACCATCACCAATATCTTGAGACTCTAAACAACTGGTTTACGGGAAGAAGTCCGAAACTATCCACCAAAAAATTCACTTCAACCTTATTTACCTACCACATGGACCAAAGAAGTAAACTCTACCCTAAAGGTGAAGATCAACGGCAACATCATCCCAACCGTCAAATGTACCAAGATATTGGGACTAACTTTAGATAATCTCCTCACTTTCACTGAACATTTGAAAATCACAAAGGACAAAGCTCAAAAGGGAAATTATAGATTCATTTGGCATAGTATTTCAAAGTGTTTAACACTTATCTTACTTTTTTGACAATTCCTCAGAGAGTAAGAAGTGTTTTTGAATATTATGTACAACAGATCCGGGTATATCGTCCACAGCTTTGAATATTCTTTTGACATTATCAAATTGACGTCGACAGGACTTCAGAGATACATTTGTTTTATCGCTAACTTCATCCAAATCTTTCCTATGTTTGGAAGATAACTTCTTTCCTGTTGAAAATAACAAAACAAATATTTCAATGTTTAAGCAATAGACAAAGAGTTTACTGTGTTGAATATGCCACTTCCCGTTAGAACACTGAAGATAAGGAGCATTCACACTAAGCAGTGACGTGACCGGCAAGATTAAAAAAAAAAAAAAAAAAAACTTCCAGACATTTAAATACTAGACCGGCACGTGACAGTGAGCTCACAATCAGCGGGAATCACTTGCCATCACTGCCACTGCTTAGTGTGAATGCTCCTTTATGCGATGTCAAGCGTGTTGAGTACTCGGATGGAAGTCCGCTAAAAGACACGTGAACACAACTGACTAGCTACATGTGGACATAAAATACCAGTTAGCTAGATGGATGACACGTGTGTAATAATTATTTGGTGATTTTCCTTATAGAGATTGTATTTAATACAGAGGGGTGAAGAGACTTGTTTTTGATCTTGATTTGTGTATTACGTAATAGCAATTGTTAACTGGAACGAAATGGCAGTGAAGACTGAATCCTAGTTGTAAAAACAGAGTAATACACCAAGCCGCTCAAAAAAGTAGGTAGTCTGCAAAAGAAAATCTAAGATATAATCTACGTGGCATAGTGCGCATCACACTGGGCAGGCATCAGGATCTAATGCTGGTCAGGTCATAAATGTAAGATGTTTTTCTTCTTCAAATTTTCTATTTGTTTCGGTTACCTTTTAGGAGAATAGTTTCCCCTCCATTTCACCTCTGTAGATATGTCTAAAAAAGATAGTAGAGACACACTGATATGAGTGATTTATGACGTTGGCTAGAACTGTGATGGTATGCATTCCAGGTTATCCCAGTATGTAGAAATGTCCATCGCGCGTTGTGAGGAAAAATAAAAGCCTTGGTAATGGTTGGCTTATAACCACAAGGTTAATTTCTAATTTTTGAACAGGTAAAGTTCGTCCCCTTTACCTGGTCGTAGTAGTGTAGCCATCCAGAGGAGCAAACCAGATTCATTTATGCCGCGGTCCTAATCCCGTGTATATACAGAAGATATGGTATTAGGAAGGGCATCTAGGCTTTAAAAAAACTCTGCTTCAGACCAAAGATGAAATGTCATCAGTAAACTGCAGTTTCTACTCATGGATATTATGGGAAGTAAGCGAGGGTTACCTTTCCAGGAAAGGATAAATCTAATGAGAGTAGGCCCAGAACAGAAGGTTGTGGCTTGGTAGGAACCCAACACCGACCCCAAATAGAAATTGAGAAAAGGAGAAATTAAAGAAGAAGAGGAAGACCATAGAGGTAGATGGTAATAACTCCAATATATTTCGAAATCGAGTTACGTTTAGAAGTTTAGATTATATAATCAACATGTTCGATGTACCGAGATAAAAAGTCATAGCTTTAGCTAGAGTATATAACGAGATATAATTTTTCGACATAACTACTCACTTCACGTTTGGTTTGGAGTAAATAGACAAGAGGAGATGTGGTTGGTAGCCAATGACTACACTTACCAAGAAACTCTCTCACAACTGTATCATCGAGATCGTAATACTTCTCAATGAGGAAGCTTCTGGTTTCATATTTGAGCTGAAAAGCAATCTGGGTTTGTAGTTTTACAGGATAATGTAGTAACTTTTCCAACATATTGTAAGTCCGGTAGTGGTCCAGCACGTCAGCAGCTAGAATCTCAATGGGAAGTTTGACTGAAAACAAAATGTATGTGTTGTTATTATACAAGCAGCAATTACAAGCCAATGATGACCAAGATCAACGTAATTGGTAAAATGAGAATGATCGCTATGAGATGATCTTTTGGTTTGCATTGCTGTATATGGTATATGGCTAAACATTTTTGAAAGCTTGGGTTGTCCTCGTGCGTAGAACCAACCTCTGGGGAAAAGGATAATTGTTCTGACGCGATGTAGGTCTTCTTATTAGATTTGGAAGACTTGGGCTGTTGTCGCAACTTATAATGGATATGGCAGCTTTTGATTGTTGTCACAGCTATCTGGTGAAAATAATATTTCAATTAGATTTGGAAGTCTTCGGCTGTTGTCGCAACTTATAATGAAAAATATTTGAATTAGCTTTGGCAGTCTTCGTCTGTTGTCGGTGGTCTCTAGTGCAAATATTATATGATTTAGATTTGGCAGGCTTTGGCTGTTATCGCAGCTCTCTTGTAAAAAAAAACCAATTGAAATAGCTTTGGCAGCCCTCGGCTGTAGATACAGCTATCTTGTGAAAATATTATCTTAATTAGATTTGTAGCCAACGATCATACCACGTTGAATACACCAGTTCCCGTCAGATCACTGAAGTTAAGCAACGCCTGGGCGTGGTCAGTNTTAATTAGATTTGTTAGCCTTCGGCTGTTGTCGCATCTCTCTGGTGAAAATATTATACGAATTAAATTAGACAGCCTTTTTGGCTAGTGAAAACATTATATGCATTAAATTTGTTCTCGCAGCTCTATTGTGCAAAAAAATTGAATTAGATTGGGCAGCCTTCGGTTGCTGCCACAGCTCACTAGTAAAAATATCATATGCATTAGGTTTGGCAGCCTTCGGCTGTTGTCGCAGCTCTCTAGTGAAAAAAATCAATTAGATTTGGCAGCCTCCAGCCGTCACAGCTCTCTTGTGAAAATATTATCTTAACTAGGTTTGGCAGCCTTCACGATATTTTTTTTTTTCTTCTTTTCGGGGTGGATTCAGTTTTATGACTTGTTGATCCGGACTTTTTTGAATTTGAAACCACAGACATTTTCCCAAAATCAAGGTAGATATCATATCCAACAGTAAGGGGTTACAAATTTACACGCAGCCAAACTTCACAGGCGATTGGATTGGTTATACGTAGGAAAGGTAAATTAACTGCCTTTCGTTTCGACAACACCCCTCTGTTTGTTATTCCAACTGGAGTGATCCTTTTAGGACTTTAGACCCCTTTGATGTGAAAACAGCGCGAATGTCGCCGAGAACGTTAACACCAACAAATTTAATTTAATTTTAATTTGCATTCTCAAAAATAGTTAAAAAATATGGTAACTTTGGGGACATGTCCTACGTGGGTGGTTCCAAAAGTTCGTGGCCCGACCAACAAAAGGTTAATGTATTGTAGTTCTGACAATATTTTTACATGTCTTACACTGTCTAATGATAACACAAGGTAAAATTATACAAAAATATAAATATTGATTATTTTATTTTGACATCTTTGTTTATGTTTCGAGTACCTTTTTACGATGTGTTTAGCTCCTGCGTGACAACGCCCCTGTCCACAACGCCGTCATTGCTCATAAGCGTGTGTCTTCACTGAGATATTTCAGTCCAGACCCAGCCCCTAGTGACAGTTATTTATTTTCAAACTTGAAATCTGGGTTGCATGGAAATAATGAAGAAATCAGATCGGCTGTTTTACAGTATTTTGACTGTTAGGATACTGACGGGCATAGAGATGCTACCCAAAAGATGTAAAAAATGTCAAGAGGGATGATGTTGAAAAATCAGTGGGTTTTTAATTTCCTTCTCCATCTAGGTTATGCCACGAACTTTGGAAACTGCCCACGTATATACTTACCAACTTTATTTTCTTTCTTATGTAAAATATTGACGGCTTCTGTCGATGCATAACCATCAACCCACAGTTTGAACACTTCTGGATCTATATCGGTGTAATTACTAATAAATACAGCCACCTCGCAGGGTAGAGACATGGTATTCAATTACCGAACAAATCTATTTATTATGAATAAATCTCATAAACTAAAAATCTGCAACTTTTTAAATTCATTGTCAATTAGGTAAATCTATTTATATAAAAGAGAATTTAATAAATATGTAGGTAGTAGAGTAGGTACCTATCAAATCCTGATAACTGATCATAAAAATGATTTTTTTTGTAGGTATGATAAAAAAAAAGGATTGATGATTGATGATAAACCTTCGTCCAGTGTTGCTAGATCGGAGCTGAGCAATAATTCAGTGTTGCCAGATGATTATTTTTTTTCTCCCTCTAGATGATGCTCAGATCTGGAACCGGGGAGGAGTGTCTGGCAACAAAACCTTAAATTTTTTTTTTTACTCGCTTTTTTATTGGCCGTCATTGGTCTATGTTGAACGCTAGTACATACGCAATAGAGGTATCTCCTGAGAACATCATCGGCTCCGATGATGTTCCCAGGAGAGGGCAAAACTTGTTAGCTCTTTAACATCTTTAATACTTTTTAGTCAAGTGAGATATAGGATTTTTTAAAAGTTTTTTTTTTAACCTTCATTATTTGAATAAAGTTCAATTTACACTCGTCCGATAACTTCCTACACGACATTGTAAAATGTATTTGGTTTTTACCGCTGAGACATTAAAAAATTGGTTCTCAAAATGTGTAATGTATCAGCGGTTTTTAACCCCCTGAACACAAAATAAATAATAATAAAGTATCATGTTGTGTCGGGCCGGGGGCTACCTTACTAGGGTAAATATTACTTTTGAAAAAATCCTTAAGTGTGGGATTTTTTTTATTATCCCCCCTCGAGTGTCTGGTGCTCCCACCTGTGGGAGAAATGAACATTAAAATTTATCGTTTTTTTAAAAAAAAGAGAGGTAGGTATTAGGTATTACCTATTTATCATTTTTTCTAGGTTTTGAAATTTTTCTATTAAAATATTTTTCTTTAATTCATCATTAAGTTAATATTTTTATTAAGTCCAGCTGATTTGCAGAAGTCTTGTATTTTTGGTAGGTTTCCTGTTGCCTTCCCTATTTCCTCTGTTATTTTAATACCTTTCATCCCGCTTTTGCAAAATGAAATGTAGAAATAAGCAAACGAAGCTTACATTATATTTTACCACCATCAGCTCAGACGAACTCGAGCCGTGGGGAGATCACCCCCAAATAAAGCTGCAATAAAGTGTTATAAAAAATCTCTTTAATTACCTACCCTAAATTATACCAGAACCTTATTTTTTTATTGTGACCACCCGTTCCAATTCAAACGTTTGCAACCTATTATAGATATAGACATATAGATGATATTTATTTTCACAATATAAATTACTTACATACCTATTTCTAATCCTAGCTTTTAAGATTAGAGGTTCACAATATCAGAAAATAATAATTTACAGTGAAAATTCAATAATAACAAGTTTTGAATAATAATAATAAGCATACATTTTAGCGGTATTAGCAATAGAAATCGTTTATAAGGACACCGCCTGTTACGCACGATCGCCTAGAACAAACAAAATCTCTGGTCTCCTAAAGTGTTAATATGGAAATTAACATTGCTATTGATAACGAACATCGGCTTTAAGGAACAAACCGGCTATAGCGAATCATGTCCATAGTTTTTATCGGTTATAAAGAACAACATGCATCAATCCTGTTCCAGTCCAACAGCAAAATTGTTGAGCTTCGTTTGAACTTGTCTATCTTTGTAGGCCTAAGACCCAAAGACCTTTTCATGTATCTGGAATTATGTATCTAATTGTTTTTCTTTTACTAGCTAGGTAGGTATGAATACTTATCCTTTTTAACGGAAGTAGGTACAGTACCTCCGTCTTGAATGACCAATAGATGTTAAAGAGACGTTAAGCGAAATTAAAAAAAAAAGGGTACAGTACCTACATTATTATGTAGATATCTATATCTTACCAAATTCACTTATAACGAACATTGTTCGTTATAGTTGATACATCGGTTATGATGAACAAATTCGTCAGGTCCCCTGAAGTTCGTTATTATTAATTTCTACTGTATATCTTTACAAAAAATATACCTCTAATTTTACCCATAGAACAAACGTGTAGATCCAAATATACATATTTTTTGTCATACTTTTTAGGTTTCTTATTATTTTATTTTTTTTTAAAAAAAAGTACTTACATAATAATTAAAAATATTTATATAATAATAAAAAAAATGCATTCTCAACTCAGAAAATTAACAAACACTAATGAAAAATCAAACTTTGATTTAATCGATGTGGAATATTTTGAACTACGTATGTATGAGTTACTAAAAACAATTAAACCAAAAAAGGAAGCTATTGAGCAAAGAGAAATTCAAATAGAAGAATTAAAAAATAAAAACAAAGAATTACTTCTGAAAAACCTATTCATGAAACTACAGTGGAAAGTAAATTTGAAAAAATATAATATTCTTCAAAAATATAATCCCAAAATAATTTTTGGTAAGTACTGATAAAGGTTTTCTAATGAATGAACTAGAGATTCAGTAAATGTTAGACTTCACTCAATTTCGACGGCTATGACTCCGCAGCCATGCCCTTTTTTTATTAAACAATTAAAAAAAATCCGTCGACTTTTTGAAGTTATACTTTAGGCGCATTATGAAAAAATCCTGAGAGTGAAATTTTAAGATGCACGCGCACCTGTAACAAAAAATTATCACCGCATCAGTGTAACACAAAATTATTACCGCATCAGTGTAACACAAAATTAATACAGATGAAGTATGAAAAAAAGATGAAGATTGAATTACTTTAGTTATGAAAAAATGATGAGAGTTAAATTGAAATATTGTATTTTCCCATTCTATATCCATACAACATTACAACAGCGTGGCTCAGTGCAAGGCCTCTGTTTCATAGTTGTTAGGTTCTGAGTTCACTCCCGGCCTATGTAGTAGGTATGTTTTTTTGAAATATTATTAAATTTATTTTTAAAAAAGAAGTATAATTTCTCACGCGCGTACATAAGTACAGACACCCATTTTTTTAATAGTTGAACTATTAAAAACAGAACTCTGTGATCAATTCATTGCGGGGTGAATTTTTGAAATGCTATTTTCAAATATTCACCCTGCATAACAGAAAAACTGTTATGCAGTATGTTTCGACCCATTGGCATTTGATCTACACTCTAAAAACAACCTTTTATAAATATCAGCGAATTTACCCGAAAGCTGATTTCCTATCTCTTTGTGCGAGGTTGCCTTTTTTCCTCGCTGTCTGAATACCATTTTGCGAGCTGAAATTAAAAATTCTGAGGACAATTTTGTTTTTCAATCTCCGCATGAAAACTAAACTTCCTTGCCTTCGCTAGTCTTGAAGTAAAAATCATGGGCGTACGCAGCATCTCGTCTAAGGGGGCAGCCGAGTTTGTGTCCCGGGGGGGGGCAACTTTTTGCTACAGTCGATTTTTTTTTTACTTTCCTTATCCTATAAGGAAAGGAAAGTATTGTAATGGGCAGAAATTTTCGATGTCGAGTTTTCAATGCCAAAACACGTTTTGAGGTCCCCACAGCCCAAATCTCGAGTTTCAGCCATTGGTCCATGTGTCTTTCTGTCCGTGTGTCTGTCTCTCCGTCTGTCTGTGAACAAGGTATCTCAAGATCGGCAAGTTCTAGAGACTTGAAATTTGGTATGCTTGTCAGTTGTATGCCATGAACATCAAAGTAAGCTTTTGGTGGAAATCGAATATACCGTTGGCGGTTTCATGTCGCTTTTTAGGGGTTTTAGCATATCCTGCTTAAAATGAGAACGATAATAGCTATAACTTTAAACTTGGTGCCTATTCATATCAATTTCATACAAGAAATTGAAGAATGCAATTTAGGCTGAAGTGTAATATATTATTGACCGCTAATTAATTTGGGTCTTGGGGCCCCGGTAAGGGCCCAAAAATGAAATAACATAGGTATTTGATGAAATTTGTCTGATTTTGAAATGCACAGTCACCTAAGTATTTATTATATTTGATAATTTTTGGAGTTTTGTAGAATTTTTGTTTTTGAGGCACCAGCAGGGGGCCATAAATGAAAAAACATAAAATTTGTCTGATTTTGATAAAATTTGGTATGCACAGTCACCCAAGTATTATATTTGACAA
>CM022881.1:18214558-18234234 GCA_012654025.1 Pachypsylla venusta | reverse complement strand
GGGGGGGGGGGGGTTGAAATTTCTTGGATTTTTAGGGTATTTTTGTGAATGCAAAAGTGACTTTCTTTGATACATACCTGTCCCTAAAATCGCCAGTCTTTTCCAGTCAAAACATGGGGCGGGTTGTAAACATTTCCTGGATATTGAGCATGGCAAACGTGTTTTTGTTGGTACAGTCATATTTATTTATCTATCCCTAAAATCGCCATTCTGGTCCGGTCAAAACATGAGTGTGTGGGGGGGGGTGTTAAAGTCCCTCCAATAAATATCTACTTATGAATTCCACTAAATTGTTTTAAGTAATTTGTTCTACAGAGGTAAAACGGTGAGGAAGCTATATACTCCATGCGCATAAAAACTTGATTTTTTTTGATTCGGGAAGGTCCTGACCGGGACCCCCCTTGTGTATGGCACTGATCATACAGGGTCGACGTGATTTTATGTAACACTGAATTTTTTCTGATCGCTTTCGACCACACCAAAAAGAAAAAAGAAACATTTTGATGCAAAGGCATATTATATAGAGTGGTCCAGTAGTACCAAAAACGGTGACAAATTTCGATTTTTAAATATAAACCCCAATATTTCTTTCATATTTTTATTTTCTTTGAAATACATAAAATGTGAGCACTCTTTATAATTCCAATTAGAAGAAATGTGACTAGTCAAAGGTACAGACTATGTGAAATTTCATGGAAATGCAAGTATGGAAGAAAAATTGGGGGTTTATATTTAAAAATCGAAATTGGGTCCCTTTTTTGGCACATCTGGACCACCCTCTATAAAGGCAAAAGCGCAAAAGTACCAAACAAAACCTCAAATATCAAAAATTCTTTTTCTTTTTTCGAAAATTGGAACACGTTCGGAGAAAATTCAGAGCAGGGATAGATTAACCTTCCGCGGGGCCCGTAGCACTTTCACAGAGCTATGCCCCCCTCCACTCCACCCCTTCGTCGGCTCCGTCTAAGTAGTCTACTTTTTGGAGCCAGTACAAAAATTGATTATCTTTTTTGCCTTTTGATCTAGTACCTACAGCTGGTAGAGAAAAGTAAAATTAAATTTTAAGTATACAAACATCGATAAAACATGGTTACCGCTCATGCTAAAAAAACCCATTTGTTTCGTTTCTTTATTAAGTTCCTAGGTAGTAGGTACCTACTTGTACTTTCCTAAATTAGATTTTACTACATACGTTGATGAGTTGGGGGCCCCGTCAAAATGATATGTTTTTTCAATTGTCAACCCAGAAATGTCGAAATATCTAGTGTAAGTTGTCAAAGCACGGGGCCCGTAGCACGTGCTACAAGTGCTACTATTGTTAATCCGGCTCTGATTCAGAGTCACGTAAAATCGCGTCCACACGGTAGGTAGGTATATTAAAAAAAAAAAAGTAGAACAAAAAACTCTAATATTAATGTGTCATCCGACAGTTCATCAATGAAAATGTTCAGACCCGTCTACACTATATGCCAATGGACATCGTTCGGATTAAGCCGATCGGAAAGCCGAATTAGTTTGAATGGCAACGACCTTGTCGAATAAGTTTGGACGTGTAGTTTGGCCTTACAGACGTGCAGAAAACCGATCCCAATAGTGTCATATCCAACCCGAAACGGGTCGGTCTGGATCAATGAAAGTCGAACTGAATTGAAAGGAAGTCCACGTGGTGGACGTGCTGATGAGTTTCATTGGACTTAGATGAACGTAGGTCGTTGTGATTGGGGGGGATGTTTTTGTTTTGTCATTTCAAGCGATACGGTACCGTATTGAAAAACAACAACAAAAATAATAAACCCATGTGATAAGTTGGCAGATTAATTTCCTTCCAGAAGATGAAATGGATATGAATCTCAAAAAATTATCAAAAATTAAAGACCATACAAAACTGTTAAAACAAAGCAACTTTAATTTAGCATTAAAATTATCTTCTCTGCAAATTTCTACAAATCAAAATGATTATGAAAATCAATTGTTAGAATCCAAAAGAGATAATGAAGTCAACCAAGAAAATGAGGAAATATTAATTCAAAATGATTTATTACAAATTTATGAAATAGAAAAAAATAACAAAATAAAATTGAACAATTATTTAAAGGAATTGGATAATATTATAAATGGGAATGCACTGAGCAATGATGAGGTTATGGTAGGAAGCGATGATGAGAATATGGTAGGAAACAATGATGAGGATGATAATGACGAAACTTTGGTTGTTCAAGCGAACATTATAAATGGGAAAAAATTGAGCAACGAGGAGGATACGGCAGGAAGCAATGATGAGGATATGATAGCAAGTAATGATGAGAATAATAATAAGGGATCTTTGGATATTCAGGAGAACATTGTAAATGGGAAAGCATTGAGCAATGATGAGGTTATGGTAGCAAGCAATGATGAGGATATGATAGCAAGTAATGATGAGAATAAAAATAAGGGATCTTTGGTTATTCAAGCAAAAATTATAAATGGGAAAGCATTGAGCAATGATGAGGTTATGGTAGCAAGCAATGATGAGGATATGATAGCAAGTAATGATGAGAATAATAATAAGGGATCTTTGGTTATTCAAGCGAAAATTATAAATGGGAAAGCATTGAGCAATGATGAGGTTGTGGTAGCAAGCAATGATGAGGATATGATAGCAAGTAATGATGAGGATATGGTAGGAAGTAATGATGAGAATAATAATAAGGGATCTTTGGTTTTTCAAGCGAACGTTATAAATGGGAAAGAATTGAGCTATGACGTAGATAAGGCAGGAAGCAATGACGAGGATATTGGAGCAAGTAATGATGAGAATAATAATAAAGGATCTTTGGTTTTTCAAGCGAACGTTATAAATGGGAAAGCATTGAGCAACGAGGAGGATATGGTAGCAAGCAATGATGAGAATAATAAGAAGGAGTCTTTGGTTATTCAAGCGAAAATTATAAATGGGAAAGCATTGAGCAATGATGAGGATATCGTAGGAAACATTGATGAGGATAATAATAAGGAAGCTTTGTTTTATGAAGAACAAAAACAATTTTCGCTTGAAGATTTGATTAATTTTGAAGATTCAGATGATTGAAGTAAAAATGAAAAGGCGTTGTGTAATCATGATGATATAGTAAATAATAAGAAAGCTTTGTTTTATGAAGAACAAAAACAATTTTCGCTTGAAGATTTGATTAATTTTGAAGATTCTGATAATTGAAGTAAAAATGAGAATGCGTTGTGTAATCATGATGATATAGTAAATAATAAGAAAGCTTTGTTTTATGAAGAACAAAAACAATTTTTGCTTGAAGATTGAAGATTTGATTAATTTTGAAGATTCTGATAATTGAAGTAAAAATGAGAATACGTTGTGTAATCATGATGATATAGTAAATAATAAGAAAGCTTTGTTTTATGAAGAACAAAAACAATTTTTCCTTGAAGATTGAAGATTTGATTAATTTTGAAGATTCTGATGATTGAAGTAAAAATGAGAATGCGTTGTGTAATCATGATGATATAGTAAATAATAAGGAAGCTTTTCTTTATGAAGAACAAAAACAATTTTTGCTTGAAGATTTTATTGTGAAGATTCTAATGATTGAATAAAAAATAGGAAAGCGTTGTGTAATCATGATTATTATTTACTATGTAAGGAAGCTTTGCTTTATGAAGAAGAAAAACAATTTTTGCATGAAAATTTTAGTTTATTTGAAGATTCTAATGTTTGAAGTAAAAATGAGAATGCGTTGTGTAACTATGATTATATTTTAAATGATAAGGAAGCTTTGCTTTATGAAGAACAAAAAACATTTTTTCTTTAAGATTTTATTGTGAAGATTCTAATGATTGAATAAAAAATGAGAAAACATTGTGTAATCATGATGATATTGTAAATAATAAGGAAGCTTTGCTTTATGAAGAAGAAAAACAATTTTTGCATGAAAATTTTATGTGAAGATTCTAATGACCGAATAAAAAATGAGAAAACATTGTGTAATCAGGATGATATTGTAAATAATAAGGAAGCTTTGCTTTATGAAGAAGAAAAACAATTTTTGCATGAAAATTTTAGTTTATTTGAAGATTCTAATGTTTGAATTAAAAATGAGAATGCGTTGTGTAACTATGATTATATTTTAAATGATAAGGAAGCTTTGCTTTATGAAGAACAAAAACCATTTTTTCTTTAAGATTTTATTTTGAAGATTCTAATGATTGAATAAAAAATGAGAAAACATTGTGTAATAATGATGATATTGTAAATAATAAGGAAGCTTTGCTTTATGAAGAAGAAAAACAATTTTTGCATGAAAATTTTATGTGATGATTCTAATGACCGAATAAAAAATGAGAAAACATTGTGTAATCAGGATGATATTGTAAATAATAAGGAAGCTTTGCTTTATAAAGAACAAAAACAATTTTTGATTGAGGATTCTATTTTATTTGAAATTCCTAAACAAACTGGGTACAAATTTCTTTAAAAATATACACAAAATTAATAATAAAAAAATATGTATGCAAAAGAGCGAAACACAGAGACAAATCTATATTTCACTCTTTTATTTAGTCAATAAAAATCCATTTTCATATTGTACCGACCTAATTCTTAATTTAATGAAAGTAGTTAGAGGTTTTTCCACCTTTATCCCCTCTTTACCATCAATGAAGCCAAATTAAAATATGTCAAAAAATAAACCTCATGTTCCCTGGTTCAAATATTTATTATATGTATATGAACAAGTAGTGTTAATTTTTTTTATAAAATTGTTAAAAATTTTGAGAAAATATTTTTTTTTTATTATTATATTTTATTTGAAGATTGAATGAAAAATGGGAAAGTATTCTATTTCGTTTTCTACTTTTCTTTTAGTATAAAAAGGAAAATATTATAATGGGCTGAAATTTTCGGTGTCGAGTTTGCAATGCCAAAACATATTTTGAGGTACCGAGAGCTAAAATTTCGAGTTGCAGCCATTGGTTTCAGCCTGTCGGTCTGTAAACAAGATCAGTAAGTGCTAGAGATTTAAAACTTTGTATGTATCTGAGTTTTGTGACACGTACCTACGAGATACTAAGCTTTTGGTTGAACTCAAATATACCGTTGGCGCTTTTTGCCGCGTTTTAGCTGTAAAAACTTGAACTTTGGTGTCTATACATATCAATTCCATGCATTGAATGCACAAATACAATATCTCTACATAAGGCGATTTTTACCGCTTCTTAGCGGTTTTTGTCCGCTATTTGCGTTCTGTCTAAAACAATAACGTTAAAACGTTAACAGTTTTGTACACAGAATGATAAAAGACATTTTTAGCAGAAAAAAACATCTATCGGTTGCGGTCAATTAAAATCGAATGAGTTTTGCCTCTTTTTGTCAGTCTCGAATCTAAAACTCTGGGGATCTCTAAACGAGTTGACACTAAAAACTCGGCATCGAAAATATCAGCCAATTAAAATACTTTGTCCTTTTTTTATAGATATGGAGAGTTGTGTGATGTTCTCACCAGATTTTTTGGTGAAAAAATCACCAATAGAAAGATTTTACATGCGTCTAGAAATTCCCTATATTTCCAAATGATATTATAGGTATCTTGGTTTTCAAGATGGACTAGTCACTGTGCCAGAAAGTTCATGAACGATGTCATTGATATTAGGTGCCTCTCATCAAGTTCGAGGTTAGGTTAGGTAAAATCTATCAGCAAGGTTAGTAGGTAGGTCGGCCAGACTTTGAATTAATATCTACACATACGATTGTATTACGAAGACTCTGTGGGTCACCTTCATTCTGGTGACCTAATAAAAAACAAACTGGCTGGTACCCACAACTTCGTATATCCATTTTTACTTTCCTTATCCTATAAAAAAAAGAAATTACTATTGTTATGGCCTGAAATTTTCTTTGTCGAGTTTTCAATGCCAAACACGTTTTAAGGTCAACAGAGCTCAAATCTCGAGTTTTAGCCATTGGTCCGTGTGTATGTCTGTCAATCTATTTGTCTGTTACAATACCACAGCCAAACCGTAGCAGATAGCAAAAAATTGTTGGGAATCGACCCCCCAAAATCATGGTCTACGACCCCAGGAAAATTATCAAAACTAAACTATGTCAAACCGTTTTCGAGTTACGGCCAAATTTCCAATTTCTTCTCCAAAATCGGACAGTCACGGTCCGATATCTTAAATTTTGTCGGGAGAACATATCAACTCAAAGCGAGAAAGTTTTAGGTGGCTGCTTAGTCCTTATTTTAGGACAGTTTCTACAAAGGTATGGCCAGCCATTCCAGAGTTACGAGTTCGAAACCGGGAACGGGTAAAATCAAACTCTTATTACTTTTTCTAGAGAAAGTTCGGTTTTCCGTACCATTTATTTAATTATTGTGAGGCGTATATTTTTTTGGGCTGGAGAAATATTGCTACCCTTGACGTCTTTTATACATAAAACAAATCCTACCGAGACATATTATTGTTCACAACACACGGACCAATGGCTGAAACTCGAAATTTGGGTTCTGTTTGGGGGACCTCAAAACATGTTTTGGCATGGAAAACTCGACATCGAAAATTTCGGCCCATCACATATTTTCTTCTTTTTTCTTTTTTTAGATAAGGAATGTCATATGATGTTCCCACCAAATTTTTGAAAATTTTTTAGATAAGGAATGTCATATGATGTTCCCACCAAATTTTTGGAATTTTTTTAGATAAGGAAAGCCATATGATGTTCCCACCAAATTTTTGGAAATTTTTTAGATAAGGAAAGTCATATGATGTTCCCACCAAATTTTTGGAAATTTTTTAGATAAGGAAAGTCATATGATGTTCCCACCAAATTTTTGGAAATTTTTTAGATAAGGAAAGTCATATGATGTTCCCACCAAATTTTTGGAAATTTTTTAGATAAGGAAAGTCATATGATGTTCCCACCAAATTTTTGGAAATTTTTTAGATAAGGAAAGTCATATGATGTTCCCACCAAATTTTTGGAAATTTTTTAGATAAGGAAAGTCATATGATGTTCCCACCAAATTTTTGGAAATTTTTTAGATAAGGAAAGTCATATGATGTTCCCACCAAATTTTTGGAAATTTTTTAGATAAGGAAAGTCATATGATGTTCCCACCAAATTTTTGGAAATTTTTTAGATAAGGAAAGTCATATGATGTTCCCACCAAATTTTTGGAAATTTTTTAGATAAGGAAAGTCATATGATGTTCCCACCAAATTTTTGGAAATTTTTTAGATAAGGAAAGTCATATGATGTTCCCACCAAATTTTTGGAAATTTTTTAGATAAGGAAAGTCATATGATGTTCCCACCAAATTTTTGGAAATTTTTTAGATAAGGAAAGTCATATGATGTTCCCACCAAATTTTTGGAAATTTTTTAGATAAGGAAAGTCATATGATGTTCCCACCAAATTTTTGGAAATTTTTTAGATAAGGAAAGTCATATGATGTTCCCACCAAATTTTTGGAAATTTTTTAGATAAGGAAAGTCATATGATGTTCCCACCAAATTTTTGGAAATTTTTTAGATAAGGAAAGTCATATGATGTTCCCACCAAATTTTTGGAAATTTTTTAGATAAGGAAAGTCATATGATGTTCCCACCAAATTTTTGGAAATTTTTTAGATAAGGAAAGTCATATGATGTTCCCACCAAATTTTTGGAAATTTTTTAGATAAGGAAAGTCATATGATGTTCCCACCAAATTTTTGGAAATTTTTTAGATAAGGAAAGTCATATGATGTTCCCACCAAATTTTTGGAAATTTTTTAGATAAGGAAAGTCATATGATGTTCCCACCAAATTTTTGGAAATTTTTTAGATAAGGAAAGTCATATGATGTTCCCACCAAATTTTTGGAAATTTTTTAGATAAGGAAAGTCATATGATGTTCCCACCAAATTTTTGGAAATTTTTTAGATAAGGAAAGTCATATGATGTTCCCACCAAATTTTTGGAAATTTTTTAGATAAGGAAAGTCATATGATGTTCCCACCAAATTTTTGGAAATTTTTTAGATAAGGAAAGTCATATGATGTTCCCACCAAATTTTTGGAAATTTTTTAGATAAGGAAAGTCATATGATGTTCCCACCAAATTTTTGGAAATTTTTTAGATAAGGAAAGTCATATGATGTTCCCACCAAATTTTTGGAAATTTTTTAGATAAGGAAAGTCATATGATGTTCCCACCAAATTTTTGGAAATTTTTTAGATAAGGAAAGTCATATGATGTTCCCACCAAATTTTTGGAAATTTTTTAGATAAGGAAAGTCATATGATGTTCCCACCAAATTTTTGGAAATTTTTTAGATAAGGAAAGTCATATGATGTTCCCACCAAATTTTTGGAAATTTTTTAGATAAGGAAAGTCATATGATGTTCCCACCAAATTTTTGGAAATTTTTTAGATAAGGAAAGTCATATGATGTTCCCACCAAATTTTTGGAAATTTTTTAGATAAGGAAAGTCATATGATGTTCCCACCAAATTTTTGGAAATTTTTTAGATAAGGAAAGTCATATGATGTTCCCACCAAATTTTTGGAAATTTTTTAGATAAGGAAAGTCATATGATGTTCCCACCAAATTTTTGGAAATTTTTTAGATAAGGAAAGTCATATGATGTTCCCACCAAATTTTTGGAAATTTTTTAGATAAGGAAAGTCATATGATGTTCCCACCAAATTTTTGGAAATTTTTTAGATAAGGAAAGTCATATGATGTTCCCACCAAATTTTTGGAAATTTTTTAGATAAGGAAAGTCATATGATGTTCCCACCAAATTTTTGGAAATTTTTTAGATAAGGAAAGTCATATGATGTTCCCACCAAATTTTTGGAAATTTTTTAGATAAGGAAAGTCATATGATGTTCCCACCAAATTTTTGGAAATTTTTTAGATAAGGAAAGTCATATGATGTTCCCACCAAATTTTTGGAAATTTTTTAGATAAGGAAAGTCATATGATGTTCCCACCAAATTTTTGGAAATTTTTTAGATAAGGAAAGTCATATGATGTTCCCACCAAATTTTTGGAAATTTTTTAGATAAGGAAAGTCATATGATGTTCCCACCAAATTTTTGGAAATTTTTTAGATAAGGAAAGTCATATGATGTTCCCACCAAATTTTTGGAAATTTTTTAGATAAGGAAAGTCATATGATGTTCCCACCAAATTTTTGGAAATTTTTTAGATAAGGAAAGTCATATGATGTTCCCACCAAATTTTTGGAAATTTTTTAGATAAGGAAAGTCATATGATGTTCCCACCAAATTTTTGGAAATTTTTTAGATAAGGAAAGTCATATGATGTTCCCACCAAATTTTTGGAAATTTTTTAGATAAGGAAAGTCATATGATGTTCCCACCAAATTTTTGGAAATTTTTTAGATAAGGAAAGTCATATGATGTTCCCACCAAATTTTTGGAAATTTTTTAGATAAGGAAAGTCATATGATGTTCCCACCAAATTTTTGGAAATTTTTTAGATAAGGAAAGTCATATGATGTTCCCACCAAATTTTTGGAAATTTTTTAGATAAGGAAAGTCATATGATGTTCCCACCAAATTTTTGGAAATTTTTTAGATAAGGAAAGTCATATGATGTTCCCACCAAATTTTTGGAAATTTTTTAGATAAGGAAAGTCATATGATGTTCCCACCAAATTTTTGGAAATTTTTTAGATAAGGAAAGTCATATGATGTTCCCACCAAATTTTTGGAAATTTTTTAGATAAGGAAAGTCATATGATGTTCCCACCAAATTTTTGGAAATTTTTTAGATAAGGAAAGTCATATGATGTTCCCACCAAATTTTTGGAAATTTTTTAGATAAGGAAAGTCATATGATGTTCCCACCAAATTTTTGGAAATTTTTTAGATAAGGAAAGTCATATGATGTTCCCACCAAATTTTTGGAAATTTTTTAGATAAGGAAAGTCATATGATGTTCCCACCAAATTTTTGGAAATTTTTTAGATAAGGAAAGTCATATGATGTTCCCACCAAATTTTTGGAAATTTTTTAGATAAGGAAAGTCATATGATGTTCCCACCAAATTTTTGGAAATTTTTTAGATAAGGAAAGTCATATGATGTTCCCACCAAATTTTTGGAAATTTTTTAGATAAGGAAAGTCATATGATGTTCCCACCAAATTTTTGGAAATTTTTTAGATAAGGAAAGTCATATGATGTTCCCACCAAATTTTTGGAAATTTTTTAGATAAGGAAAGTCATATGATGTTCCCACCAAATTTTTGGAAATTTTTTAGATAAGGAAAGTCATATGATGTTCCCACCAAATTTTTGGAAATTTTTTAGATAAGGAAAGTCATATGATGTTCCCACCAAATTTTTGGAAATTTTTTAGATAAGGAAAGTCATATGATGTTCCCACCAAATTTTTGGAAATTTTTTAGATAAGGAAAGTCATATGATGTTCCCACCAAATTTTTGGAAATTTTTTAGATAAGGAAAGTCATATGATGTTCCCACCAAATTTTTGGAAATTTTTTAGATAAGGAAAGTCATATGATGTTCCCACCAAATTTTTGGAAATTTTTTAGATAAGGAAAGTCATATGATGTTCCCACCAAATTTTTGGAAATTTTTTAGATAAGGAAAGTCATATGATGTTCCCACCAAATTTTTGGAAATTTTTTAGATAAGGAAAGTCATATGATGTTCCCACCAAATTTTTGGAAATTTTTTAGATAAGGAAAGTCATATGATGTTCCCACCAAATTTTTGGAAATTTTTTAGATAAGGAAAGTCATATGATGTTCCCACCAAATTTTTGGAAATTTTTTAGATAAGGAAAGTCATATGATGTTCCCACCAAATTTTTGGAAATTTTTTAGATAAGGAAAGTCATATGATGTTCCCACCAAATTTTTGGAAATTTTTTAGATAAGGAAAGTCATATGATGTTCCCACCAAATTTTTGGAAATTTTTTAGATAAGGAAAGTCATATGATGTTCCCACCAAATTTTTGGAAATTTTTTAGATAAGGAAAGTCATATGATGTTCCCACCAAATTTTTGGAAATTTTTTAGATAAGGAAAGTCATATGATGTTCCCACCAAATTTTTGGAAATTTTTTAGATAAGGAAAGTCATATGATGTTCCCACCAAATTTTTGGAAATTTTTTANCTGAGATGTGAACATGATCAAGATCGAGACCGAACCGAGACTGGCATTATAGTGTGAATCGGGCCTAAGTGTGCTCGTGCCCGCAGACTTACTAATCTTATTGCACAGCACATAACTTCGCATACACAGGTTCTTATGGAAGTGCGCGGATTGAGCAAATTGCAGACTCCCATAAGTACCTGTGTATTTGCTTTTCCTCGCATATATGCGAAGATAGGTACCTACTCAATTTCTAGCACGAGTTCACTCAGACAATTACACGTGGTGTTGATGTCCCCGAGTGGACTCCCTTTTCAACTTCATTGATTTGGAGAAAATGTTAGTTACATCTATTTAACCCAGTAATGTCCTTTCTATTTTCAGACAGCGTCTATGGCACGTTGAATACACTAGTTCCCGTAAGATCACTGAAGTTAAGCAACGTCCAGAGAGGTTTTACTTTGTGGGTGTGGGTGTAGAGCTTCCATAATAACATGTTAGTGTTAGTGCAGTTATATCTCAGTGATAGGACATGGTCCTGGAGAAGCATGTCAAGTAACAACTTATTTAGAGCTTCAGTCTCATACATCCAGCTATCATCATAGAAGATGGTGTCATTTTTGTATTGAACACCCACGGAATATCACCCCAGGTTTTTGATATATATCGTTCACGATTCATTATGAGAGAAAATCATCCCCATCGTGGGAAAGGTTTGAGAGAACATTACAATAAGTTATACGGAGACATATTCAAGTCTGGCACCAAATATTCCTGAAAGGACGGGACATTTTGTGTTCAAAATTGTGACAATCGTTTCTCTCCCTGTTGAAGGGGAAAATATGATCATTACTTTTGGTTCATCCTGTACTGAAACAAACTACACCATAATAGGGCGTCTTGGGGAAACGTTGGCTAATCATCGGCTAGTTTAGTAACCTTTTCATTAAAAATATACAGGTGCCTTAAGTAGCGTATCGGATGATAATCTACGCGGGTACAACCCACCTGTTGATGGTTATTTCGTGGTGCACGATTGGGACTTCAGGTTTATTGGTGTATGTATTACCCTCAGTAGCTCAATCTCTCGATTCGTTCACACACACACGGACATCCATAAAATTGATATAAATAGGAACCAAATTTCAAGCTCTATTATTCTCTTATGGTTCTCTTTTAGGACAAGATTCGAGATAATAGCAAAAAAAAAAAAAAAAANAAAAAAAAAAAAAAAAAAAAAAAAAAAAAAAAAAAAAAAAAAAAAAAAAAAAAACGGCAGTAGGTATACCACCTACATTATATTCTTTTTCATCCAAAAGTTTCTTTGCTCTATCCATGCATTAAATTATTAGACGCGTAATGGCTCTAAAATTAGAAATTTAGGCTCTGGTGATCAAGACCATTTTAATCCTGAAAAGGGTTCTGGGTAAAAAAAAAATCCGCCCTGTTTTCGAGAAAAATATATTGAAAATTATTCATAGAGCAATTACAATTTTCAATGCGTTCGAAAATATCAAACAATTTGCATTCTACCTTAAGACTTGAAAATTTATCGACAATGTCAAATAAGTATTTCAGAAAATATCAAACAATTTGCCACCTTAAGACTTGAAAATTTATCGGCAATGTCATCAATAAAGAGTTCATGATTGATCCCAATGATAGCCAAGCTGTTATGTTTCCACTGACTCAGAAAACTTCTCAAAGGGTAGAAAAACTCTTCTATCAAGTCACATGGGCCACGGATATTTGGAATTGATATCTTCAGGGCAGTGTAAATGATGCAATTTTTACGAGAGTCACATTCCGCCCTTGACAAATGCCCACTTTACACATTTATAAATATGGCCTTGCTGGTGACATCGAATCGTGTTATGGCATTGAAAAGACATCAAAAGTTTCAGTCCATTACAATACTTTCTTCATCTTTTAATAGAAATTCTAGATATTTTCACACCAGATGTTTTTAGTCCTTTTGGGCGAGTGAGTTATGAACTTCTTCGCCTGTCCTTTGATCTGGAGTGTTTGAACATGCATGAACTCCGATTTGATCCTCTTGGTGTTTGATATCAATTTTGCACTGTGAGGTCCGAACCAAAACTAAACAATGGACTAATATTCGCAATGACTCAGTTTATTTTACGGGAAAGATTTTTATGTTTAAAAAATGTTGCTTATCATCTTTGGTTATCCAAAAAAATATGATTTTTATCACACAAATTATAGGTAGGTACTTCTGTAACATGGCCACGGTTGAATACCATGATACAGATGCCCTCTTCCATTGGGCACTGGATCTCCGTTATTTATTTCCAGTGAATTGTTGAATTATTTTTGCCCATTCTTTAGGGTAATTTCTTTGGACATGAGAAAGTACTTTTTGAATTTGTTTTGTTTCTGCTGGCGTACATTGAGGACAATTTCCTCGAAGAACTAGTGGAGCAAATGCTGAAACAAATAGAACAATTGCAAGATAAATTGCAGTTACACTGACATCGCGCTCGGGGTTAAATTTCCGGCGGAGACCAGAAAAAATTGACTCAGCCTCGTGATGACTATTAAGTAGCTATTAAATGTGAGATGAGTGGAATTCATAGAAATGAAAGAAGTGATTTTTGACGTTTTGGTCCGATTTTGGGGATGTGTTTAGATGATCAGCAAGGCCGCCGAGAGAAAATCCGAGCCCGGCTTAAAAATTACGGGCCCTATTACTAAAACGAACAAATTCTTAAGGGTTCGGGGGGACTACCCCCGTTACTAAAGTGAGCTACTGCGGATGCTCTCAGGTTTTGAATAATGCTTATGTTTTCTACAACCTGTTCCCAAATCTTTTCTTCTCCTTCCGATTTAATCCAATTTTTGTACTTTTCTTTGAACTTAGCCCTCATTAATCTCTTGACTGAGTCAAATTTTGTCTCTTCAATGCAAGTACATCTTATAAAGGGAACAAACATTCTAAACATTATGCTCCAAACCCTTCCTTTAAATTAGTTAAGAGGTTATCTATATTATTGCTATTGGGTCGCTCTTTCCTTTATCCCTTTGCTCAAATATTATCATCTTCTACATTAGCTCCCATAGCTCAGTGGTCACTGCATTAGTCTTGCACTCGGGAAACCCAGGTTCGAATCCTAGCGGGGGCAAAAATTTGTCACTATTGTTTGGATGTTTTCGGGGCCCACTCAGCCTCGTGAAGACAATGAGTAGCTATGGAGATAAATGCGCATAGCGATCCGGTGCCAGCATTGTAGGTAAAATAGAAAAATTCAAATGAATTGGATAATGATTGATATTGGGAAAATCCTACAATACTGCAGTGAGCACCAAAGTTGTGACATAATAACACAGAGAAACAACATTTATCATCTTCTACAACACATATTTTTTGATTGTGTCAACTCTTTAAATTTCAACTACTTTTTCATAGTTGACGATAATTATTAGAAAAATTGAGAAATAAAAAGTAGTTATACCTAGGTCATTTTTGTCCCCGGTCTACTCTACTCTGCAGTGATGATATAACATGGAAGTTAAATCAGAATAAGGATGTCTCCATTGACATAATTTGAACTGTCCATTAAATGATAATGGATTCATGTCAGATCTTTTTCAAATGTTTTTTTAAATTGATTTTTAAGGTCTCGTGAGATCCATTCACTCGACTCATGTTATAATTGAGTTGAGTAATAGGTATAGGTACTTAGGTCTAGATAAAATAGGATCGGAATGTTTCCTTTAACTAATCATTAGATTGACTGCGAACATTGAATTGATGGGGGATATTTAGATCAAGTCAGAAGGCGCCAACTAATTTGCTACTTAGAATACCTACCTCAGTTTCCATCAGATCACTGAATTTTTACTCAGTGTTCCTTTGATATACAGGGAGGTTTATTACAATTTACGCAGTCAAAATATCTTTAAAATTGTTGGTAATACAAAAAAAAAAATCTTAAAAGCAATCCTCCTGGTCCAGTGGGTATCACATTGGCAGTGAACTCAGGAGACCCGGGTTCAATTCACAACGAGGTCAGAAAATTTTTCGATTAATGCTTGTGATTTCGGGGTGTACTCAGCCTCGTGAGGAAGAGTAGCTACTTAAATGTGAGTAGCGAGAAATGGCGGCATTACCAGGTTTGGTAGCAGATTTAAGAGGATATTATAGTACACGAGGCTCTCAGTAATGCTGTGATTACACACAAAAATTGTGAAAAGGCCGTTGGGCCTTTTCACATAGGCCTTTCCACAAAAAAAAATCTCTTAAAAGCAATCCTCCTGGTCCAGTGGGTATCAGATAGGTAATTAAAATTAATCCTTTTTTTGTTTCAAGGATTATTTTAAATATTTTAATTTGCGTCTTCTAACTTTTTCAAATTAGATATGAAATTCCAGAGGCGTATCTAGGGTGGGGCCGGGGGGGCGGTCGCCCCGGCGCATTGATTTGGGGGGCGGCAAAATTATCTTTGCTGTTCCGTAAGATAAAGAAATTTTATTACTGAAAAATCAAGTTTTTCATTCATAGAAAGATTACGTCAACATTGGATCTCAATTTATGATGAAAATGAATCTTTTATTTGATCTCGTATATAATTTCGAAACATTAAAAATTGAAAAACTCAAATGTTAACTTTTCTCGCTTTAATGGCAGGAAATGTACATATATTATTATATCCTCGTAATCCAACATTGCAGCAGTTTCATTTTCCATTGAAACACTTGCAAGATTTGTTAATCTACTTTGACTCATGGTTGATCTCAAGTAAGATTTAATCAATTTGAGTTTCAACACTCGATAGAATCGATCGTTTCCATACTATATATTCGACCAAGTATTAGCGATTGTTTAGTGACGTACGAATATGTACGTGAGTTAATAATGAAATAAAACATGAAAATTGTTAAAATAATCTGTTACAGAACTTAATCTACGGAGTTTGTATGATAAGAAACGTGTAAAACCATGGATGGGGGTGGGGGGGGGGCAAATCATTCTTTGCCCCGGGCGCTCAATGATCAAGGTACGCCACTGTGAAATTCAAAATAGATTTCATATCTATTTTGAAAAATTCAGAGGACGAAAATTAAAAATATTTAAAATAATCCTTGAAACAAAAAACTTTATAAAGTCATCACAGACATTAAAATATGTATTATCTAATAAAAAGAAAAATTAATCCAATTATATCCTGAAAAACAGGTCTCTCCATATTAAATATTGTGCAAAAATTTTAGTTCCTTTGTTCAAATTAATAACTATGTCATTTCTCCCCAATTAGGTACCTACTTGTTTTTAATTATAATTATTATTATTATTATTGCCATTTAATTTGAATAACTTAATTTTAAATTGACGATGTACTTTCGTGTATCTTATAATTCTTATATACTATAAAAAAATATCTTATATATGTATATCAAGAGGGCTATATTGTGGTGACCTTGATAGATCTGTCAAGGTTATTTCAAGGTCAACTTTATTTTTTAATTAGGACGACCTATTTCTTTACATAATCGAAGTGTCCATTAAATTCTACATTCAATGGACTATTCATTTTATATTTTTTATTTTATTTTTTCCTTCAATGTCGGGAATTTTTCCACGTATCATTTGATTAAGCTCATTTGGAACCCTGTGTGGGCTCCCTGGTCTATATGATGACTATTTTAACTGAGTGAGATCTACAGTTGGCAGAATTACTAATAATACTTACATTTTAATCGTCTGCCGACAGGATCACAAACGCCTTCCCCTAGAGCACATTTTAATTGTCTCGATAAATATCGTCTATCCAACAAAAGTTTGTCTAATTCTTCATCTGATACAGAACTTTTTGCTGGTGGAGTTTGTTTTGATGGTGAAGCCTTTGATTCTGATGGCTTTGTTGGAGCAGACTTTTGTGATGAGTTTATCGATGTGGCTGATGTGACTGATGGAGGAACTTGTGACGGTTTGGGTGTGGTTGCTGCTATTACTGTGGCAATTAGGAACGTAAGGCATAAACAAATATTTGTCGATGAGATCTGTAAACACAAAGAAAAGGATCGGGGATTTTAGATGTTGGACATGTACGCGCATCTTTTTCATAACGCCATCTTGGTAAATGACAACCGTTTTAAGGCTTATAAAGATGCTAAATCTAAATTACAAGGGAAATCTGTTTTCTGGTTTTCAAAAACGGGATCAATATAATTTTTTTTTTTTTACACTTTATTGAATGAAATATAAACGGAAAAGAGGAAGGAGAGAAGGTAAGAATTAAGAAGAAGGAGATAAAGAATTATGAAAAAGAAGGGAAGAAAGAAAGAATTAAGAAAAGAGATAGTTCAGCTAGTTCAATATAGTTCATGCAAAGCGCGGGGTTAATTCCTGAGGAATTCTCTTCCACTTAACCCTTTGAAATCCCTGCCTAACTTCTAACTACCTAATAAAGTAAACCCTTGAGAAAATCGGAATACTAATTCAAATGGTTTCTGATGACAGCAAATGTCTTTCTGTTTGAAATTTGAAACCGGAACGACTCTCCAACAATCTCAAGTTTGGCGGCAATTGATTCCACAGTTTTGCAGCTCATGGTTCATGAAGTTGGTGCGGTGAGTTGGAATGGTAAGGAGATGGGAGCGAGTGTTGTAATGAGGAGAATGATGAATGGAGATATGGGTGTGACACCTCATCCAGAATGCGCCATAATAGACACAATGTCTTTTTTCGACCGGTAGCCATTTAAGTGATTTTTATGATCAAATTTCTTTTGTCGAGAAATATATCTAATACTCATGTTTTGCAATGTCTGTGGAGTTTGTTGCACAGATCTTGGGACATGTTGCTAAGAACTATTTTATTAGCATACTCAATTATAGGAAATAACAACGATGTACAGAAAAGTTTTTAATTTTATTGGACCTAGACACCTAGAATACCTACTATGAGCAACATCAACACGGGGGCGGGAGCGGTTGGGATAACTAGTAAGTGACCCATTAGAGAAAAAGTAATAACAGTTGCAAGAAAAAATGTAGCTCCTCAAATTTCGAATTTAACAAAATTATTGCCAGCGTCTATGGCACGTTAAATACACTAGTTCCCGTTGTTCCATGTAGGTGTCCGCGTGGCTTCGCGCCCTCGCGATGCTGGAGCTATTTTTCCGGCCCAACCCAGACTGGGTGAGGTCAATATGGGTAGCTGGTTTTTTCTTATTTCCAGCAAATGGAGGGTAAAACCCTCTTCTCGAATGACTAATAGATGTTAAAGAGACGTTAAGCCAAAAAAGAATTATTTGTTCAAATCTATTCAGATTGAATAAACATTTACATTTTCCACTCATCGANCCCCCCCCCTGTATCTGCCCATGCATCTATGAAATAATGTTTTGGGAAATAAGCAACGTTAACAACCGAAGGTTGCAAAACTAATTGAAATAATACTTTAACAATGTGCAACGTCAACATCCGAAGTCTGCCAAATCTAATGGAAATAATGCTTACACCAATGAGTAACGTCAACAGCTTAAATCTGCAAAACTAATTAAAATAACGTTTTGACAATGCGGATTATCATTAAAATTCAGTGAATATTTGCGCGTATTTACAACGTCATACCCAAAGACCAAACATTGGAATAAGGAGGAGAAAGTCTAGTACGGTTGTCCTTACCATTTATTTCTGACTGCCTCTTGTCACAAAGCCTAAAGCAATATATCCATGGAAATATAATTTAGCTGGCGTCAATAATGATCATAGCAATGGACAGTCAGATCAACCCTTTCACCACCATAGGGACAATTTTAAAATCTTATTTTAAATGTACATTATTTTATTCCGAAAATCTAAGGTTTCGAGGTCTAACCTCCCTGGCTTGCGACGTCACGTCCTTATTATTCCTGGGCGTATGTCTGGATAATAATAATCTATTTGGTTAATCCCCTCGAGGCCTTGAAATTACCAATGATGCACAATAGAAAATTGCTTTTTTTGATTAGGTTCGATTTGGTCTAACCCCAGGGTTCCTGTTGGTCAACCTTTGAGTTCTAGTTGATAAAGTCTTGAGTGATAAACTGGAGTTCCGGTTCCAAAATACATTCATTAATTGAGTTTCCTATTACTTGAGTCTCTCAGATATTGACGGGGTTATATCATTGATATCTTGCTTCACTGTGTATATGTTACCATAAATGTATGAAATCCTTCATTCTATATTATGCCTAGACATTCTACAGAATGCCTACAAAGAGTAGTCAATGAATGAAAAAAAAAAAAAATATTTCATACATTGACTAGGCATTCTGTAGAATGACTTTGGGCCATATTCTAAAAATCCAGTAAGTGTGAGTTGTCACTCCGACTACAAATTAGCGAAGTGGTCATTCGCACTTGTAAAATTTCTGTTTCTATTTTATAATTAAACAAGCTACAACCCGAACTTCGATTCGAGAAGATATATGAGAACATGGGGAGTAGTAACGGGTTGTTAAGCTCTAACCTTGCGCAGACTTCCACACGCATTTTTTTTTTTTTTTTTTTTTTTTTTTTTTTTTTTTTTTTTTTTTTTTTTTTTT
>CM022881.1:18201570-18213756 GCA_012654025.1 Pachypsylla venusta | reverse complement strand
GCAAATCTTAAAATTATCACTGCGTATCGCATACATAATGTATTGTAGCTTACGAGCAGAGCAGTGGTTATCATTGCAAATCTTAAAATTATTATTGCGTCTCGCATACATAATTTATTGTAGCTTACGAGCAGAGCAGTGGTTATCATATGACAAATCTTGCGGCATGGGTGCCGCAAGATTCGCAAAGCTGATGGCACTTCTAGATACCAAAAATGTATTTATTATTTTCCGTTAAATTTCTGGCACCAATACTGAAAGCTGATGGCACCTCAGTTGGGAACCACTGGCTTAGGGTGTTGCGGGTGAACACAGAATTACCGAAACAATGAAAATATTATTGATTTCTTGGTCAACCTTGGCACACCTATTAATGATAATAGAATCCAATACCTATTAATAATAATGAACAAATCAAGGAACCACATTTCAGGGGATGAGATGGGGGACCTCGAACCTAAAGGGCCCCAATTTGGATCAGGAATCAATTGATTTATATATTACAAAGAGAATATACTGTCAATTAAGTTTTTGGGTTTATTATATTACTGGCCATTTTTTTTTCTTTTTAAGTTCGAATTTACCAGGGTCCCGACAATAGTCGAGGGATTGCTTCTTTACCCATACCCTCTCGGAGGCAGTGGTAGAAGGAATTCTCCCGATGATATCACTCAAACAAAGTGGATTTGTTTTCCCTGAGCTGTCTCCTGGAAACCAAATCCACCTTCTTTGAGTGATATCGGGGGCTTTCCCTTCTACCCTCTTCACGGCATTGTCTGGGAGACGATTGTCCATGAGTCATCTCTTGGATACCAAAACCACTTTCTTTAGGTGATATCGGGGCCTTTCCCTTCTACCCTCTCCGCGGCATTGTTTGGGAGGCGATTGTCAATGAGTCATCTCTTGGATACCAAAACCACTTTCTTTAGGTGATATCGGGGGCTTTCCCTTCTACCCTCTCCTCGGCATTGTTTGGTAGACGATTGTCCATAAGCCATCTCCTGGAAAACAAATCCACTTGCTTCAATTTAAGTGAATAGGTATTTGTACTACTTGTATGAAAAGTATTACGTAGGTACCTACTTCTTTTGTAAATGACTCACCCGGGTGACATAATAATGAGAAACTGCACTGTACAGGTACACCCATGAATAGAGGAATGCGTGTGTGAGTGCACTGAGGGTCAGACATCTAGGTTGCTATTGCTTTTATAAAATAATTTTATAGATACAGATTTTAATACAGGGTAACATCTACCAATTTGATTGGAAAAAATAAGAAAAAATAAAAAAAAAACAGAGAATGTCGTAACTGACGAAAGCGCTCGTGGCTCATCAAATTCATTGTAGTTGATACATAAAAAAATTTTTCAATTTTTTTCAATTATATTCTTTTCCGCTACCAACACCGACCATCTTGTTTAAAATCAAAGGAAAGTCTTATGAAAACATTTTGAGCACTTCTCACACCTAAGGTTACCAGATGTCTGGCCTTAACAGGATATGTCCCGCTTTTTGCATTTTCGTACATAATGAAATCAGAAAACCCTGAGATAAAAACCCTCCTGAGTGAAGTCCAGTCCTCTGAAAATAGACTATGAAAATTAGTGGTAAGATTAAGACTACAATGTGCAAAGCACTGTATTCAATGTATGTCAAATACCTGAATACTCTACTTTTCTTTACCATAAAAATGGAAATGTCCTACTTTTTTTAACTGTCCTATTTTTTATGCGAAAAGTCCTGTTTTGGAAAATTTTCATCTGGTAATCCTACTGACACCACATGAAGAGGAGAGACTGAAACTCGGGGAAAATAAAACACCCGATCCAATTGTAGAACGTCTAATTCAATGAACAAGATGAGTATCTAAACAGCGTCTATGGCAGGTTGAATACACCAGTTCCCGATAGATCACTGAAGTTAAGCAACGTTGGGTGAGGTCAATATGGGTAGCTAGTTTGGAAGTTTCCAGCGAATGGAGGGTGAAATGTCTTGAATGACCAATAGATGGTAAAGAGACGTTAAGGCAAATTAAAAAAAAAAACGAGTGTTTATATAAAAATTGTGGTGTAAAAACTAGATCCCACTTCGTTTGGTTAAAAATGCCCAAAAATGCTTTCCATAGAAAGGACACGTCTCTCTTGTTTCTATTTTTTACGGTGCAAAGATTGGGTGCAGTCTGCCTCTGGTCCTTCTTGGGTACGGCTCGGCGCTACGGTACCCCAAAATGTGATCATATAAAACTGAGCTAAATAATTACAAGAGACTAGACCAGTTGTTAGAATCTGAGCTCAGATGACAGACCTGAATAGGAACTACATCATAAGAAGTAGTTCATCAAGGTAGATAGGTACCTAATACATAACACGTTACAATGTACTGACACCGACATAACACCCAATTATCAGGCTTGAGTAATACCTACTAACCTAGAATTTATTAAACACGTCATTATACAAGCAGGGCCGGTTCTAGACATTTTTCTAGTGGACGTAAAACACAACCTGGGCACCAGGCAATTTTAAGTAACTATACCTTNAAAAAATCAAAAAAAAAAAAAAAAAAAAAAAATACACAATAAAAGAAGAAGAAGTAAAATACACCTATATTACGAAGAACCTTTCGAATATTTATTTCACTGATTGATGTGTGTGCGAACTGTTTTCCTTTGTTTTGCTCCCACGCCCAAGCTGCTCTTGCAGGGACATAACTAGGCTGGTTAGCCCCGGGGCAAGCACCCGTTTTGGCACACCTTCCCACCAGGCTAAATCAAATATTCAACAAATCAATATAAAATAACCAAACAAAAATCATCGGTATGTTCTTGTACCACTGTCTGTTTTCTCGTTATTTGAAAAATGGGTCCCAAGGCGGTCGTCCTTAGGAAGTGACTATCTGCGACTACAATGTAGGTTAAAGAAAGCTCGTCCAATGTAAGCGTATAACATATAAGGCTTACATTGGCGGGGTTCCATTTACCTAATACATACAGCGTGTCCAAAATGACTGGTCAAGAAATTTAAATTAGAATGGCACAAAAAAATTTCTTCAAATAAAAGTAAAAACAAAACAAGGAAAAACTAAACTTTTAATTTTTTTTTAAAAAAAATCAGGTGCGGACTAAAGGGGTCTAAATTTTAATTTTGTTGCACCCTGTGTAACGGTGTTTATTTTAATGTAAAAGTTCCCTTATTGTGTTCAAAAATGTTTCTCATCTAACTAAACCATCAAAAGTGTACATTTTTATTTTCATTAGTGTGGCAAGAGGACAAACTGAAATCTCATTTTTCCCTTGGAAGTTAGAAATAAGCCGTTTAGAAAACGGCAATTTTCGGGTAGAATGGAAAAAGTAACGTGGTTATTTAGGATCAACAGTGATAAGCAACTTAAATAAGGAAACCTTAAGTGAAAAAAGAAAAACATTCACCATGTATATTCTTTCATAGCCGATTCAGAGGAATGAGAAAATTACATAGGATATAACACTAGTTTTAGATGCGAGACATTTCCTATGTAATTGCATTGAAATTTCTCATTCCTCTGGGCCTGAGGTCTAAGAAATGAGAAGGTTAATTTTTTTGTTTGGCTAAAATGTTTCCTAATTTAAGTTACTTATCACTGTATGTCCTAAATAACATAATTACTTAAGAATTTCTACCCGAAAATGGCTTTTTCGAAACGGTCCATTTTTAACTTCCAGGGGAAAAATGAGATTTGAGTTTGACCTCTTGCGACACAGATGAAAATAAAAATATATAATTTTTATGGTTTAGATGAGAAACATTTCTGAAAAAAATATGGAGAATTTTACACCAAAGCTGAAAACAAACATCACCGTTATACAGAGTCACAGAGTGTAACAAAATTAAACTAGCTCCGCCCCTAATAAATTTTCAAAAATATAATAAGGAACGTTTTTCCTTATTTCATTTGTACTTTCATTTGAACAAAAAATATTTGTACCATTGTATTTAAATTTCTTGAGAAATCGACATTTTTGTCAATAAAAGTCACTTTTGGGGGGTCGAACTTGGATCTCACCATAATTATTCAATTGGCCATGGCCCTTTTCCTATCCCTAGAACTTTTCAAAATTCAAAAAATTCCAGGCCACTTAAAAGTCAAGGGGGAGGGGTGACCGGTCATACTGGGACACGCTGTACATTTGCTATATTTGGATCAGCAATTCCTTATAGAACTGCGTCTATCGTCATAATGAGATATGTACAAAATCCTTAAGTGAGGTCTACTTTTAACAGTAATTTTGTTTGACTTTATTATCAATCCCTCATATTCACTCGCTAATACGAGTTGGGGGCTCCGACCCCAAGTCCTCACTGTCACAGCTCAGTTGGGCCATTCCGTCTGCCTCTCAATATTACATTATTAGAATCTGGCAGCTGGTATTCAAATGAGGGTTGCTGATGGGGGTTGTCAATCTGCCCTAAGTTTTCAGCAGGGGATAGAGGGGAGGGGCGATCGTCTCCCCCCCCCAAAAAAAAATCCTTGATTACTTTCGGTAGAATTATTAGGAATAGGGTACAGATTATTCACGTGCTCGCAGATAGATAATTCAGTTGCCATTAAGATAATTTACCATTAGCCTTAAGTTACATGCATTTCTTTCTCGTCAGATTATAGACCATGTATTAAAAGGTATAATATGTCGTAGAACAGATTTGATATATTTTCATTCTGATGAAGGTTTCAATTAATTGGAACTACATGAAAAATAAATTAATTGGACCTACATTCCTAAATCGAAGTTTAGGAATTTAGGGGGAAAAATTGTTGGGTCGGAGAAATTGCCGTAACATAAAAACAACTGGAACCATTTCATGGTCCTAACATAATTATATTTAATAGGTCTTGTTTGGTGGTGGTTCTTTCTCAGAATTATTTATTGCTACACACAATCCTGCCATCTACCTACTTATGGGGAGGATTATGGTTATGGTGTAATCGAATAATCTGATTCTTCTCTATGCAAACTCCCAGGGAATATTGAAATGGGGTACCATAGGTACTAAGATTTTTTTTTTTTTTTTTTAAAAAAAAAGGACTGACGCTGTGTACCAAAAAATTCGGCATTAACTTCGATTTTACACGAAGCGATTCATCTGGTTTTGCACCTCGTCAGATATCTGATTCCACAAAGAATGGGTCACCAAAATTTTGAACCCACAATTTGGTAGTATGTACATTGTACACGACATAGATCTCAAAAGATAATGTCAATTTTAGTAAGAATATTAAATTTTAGTAAAAACCATTATCATCAAGCCAATTATTTAAGACGAAATACTGAACGTTATTTTAGTAGAAGCCTACCTAAATAACGTTCATTTTTTAGGTACATTAAAGCCTCACACCTCACCTAAGCAAAAATAAAAGGGGGTTGGGTTTAATAGCGCCTGAGATATTTTAGGCGTTGGAAAATAAATGGATATCAACACCAAAATACTGGTCTCCGTCAACAGAACTGGTTCACTCATTTCTCCAAATTAGTCCCCCAGATATTAGAGGTGTTGATTAATCAACAAATAACATAACCAAACTCCTATAATTCTTATATTAAGGTTTCTATTATAACTCAAATTTTCAGCTTTCCGGGTTTAGTCGATCCAGAGATATTAAAATTTTAGTTAACACTTAACCCCCCTATTTTGCACCAGAATCTTTAGCCAATATTGTTCTCCCTTAGGACTATTTCGTGATTTAAAAAAAAATATATACAAAAATTTATTTATTTTAAGGTTAATTTTTTTTGCATAGGTAGATATATATTTTGGTTTATTATTTTCAATAATCAAANAAAAAAAAAATACCCCCTCAATTTTTTTTTTAAAAAATAATTTTGTTTATTTTGTATTATTAAATAAATAATTTCTATCTACATACCTGCATGATTGCTGGAGATGATATAAAACCAATTATTTGATTCTTATAAAGAAAGGGAAATCAATAGTAAGTTGACCATATGGATGCATAATAATATATCTCTCCCTCTAATATTAAGGACACAGCTCAAGATTATGAGAGAGAGGTAGGGTATTTTTAATCGGATATCGCAATGCTTTTAATTTTCTCATAATTATGCATAAGCGGGTTTTGGGGGAAGGGAGGATTTGGAGGCTCAAGCCCCCCAGAATTTTTCGGGTCTTACACTAGATGTGTAAGACCTTTCAAAGTGGGTGGGACNTTCTCATAATTATGCATAAGTGGGTTTTGGGGGAAGGGAGGATTTGGAGGCTCAAGCCCCCCAGAATTTTTCGGGTCTTACACTAGATGACATGGAAAAAATATGGATTATCCCCACTCGGATACTATGGTTATACAGTTATGTGTTCAGACACAGAAGAAAAAAATATCCCCTCAGAATTTTAGGCTAAAACTGCGTATGGTCATAAAAACTACTTTTTAGTTTAAATTCAGTTTGTAGGTATAGATACCCACTGACTGACTCTTAATCAACGCAAAAAAAAAAAAAAANAAAAAAAAAAAAAAAAAAAAAAAAAAAAAATACTATGATAAAAGTAGAAACCTGAAATTTGGCATACAGTTTCCCTTTAATATGAAGGTACGTAATGGGAAAGGTTTAGAAGTACCACTTCGAGATGCGGGAGAAATCCTAAATTCCAAACAAAGTTGTTCCACAGCACAAGAACTCTCCTGGTTTTTAAATGTGAAATTTCCAAGAGATGACTTCGAAGTGTCTAAAACTAGGCGAATTATGTCGGTTTTCCATACCCTTTATTTTATTAGAATCATTCGCGGCGTAACTCCTGAGACACTGCGTTCTGTTAAAACAAAATTTTGTAGAAAAATCGAGCACTGCATTGCTGTCCAAGGACAAAATTTTGAACAGAATTGAATTTTTAATTAGATTGTTTCTATTAATCATGGTTTCATTAAACAAAAAGTGATATCTAGTTTTAACAGTACGATTTTTCTTAAAACTTCTGTTTGTTCCACCGGAATCGTAAACTGTCTAAGATATATTTTGATTTATGGTTTGTATTTTTTTTTTATCATTTTTGTCTATCAAGTTTTGTTTATTTTAATTTGAAAATATTAAATGAATTTTGTTGGTCTTATTTACTGTTAAATTTTCCGATCTTGTATTTAGGTACTTAATCTCTCCCTTATTTATTTTGTGTAATGGTCTTACAAGTTAAAGTTCAACAATGCACCTACCAAACCACCCTGCACCTTTGTTCTGTTATATTCTTTGAAAAAAGTGAAAAACTTGTTTCAATACATTTTTATTGGATCTTTGTAGATAACTCGTATTATTCATTCAGTCATTTCATTGAATTTTCTCATTCCCCGGCCGTAAAAAGAGAAAGTTAATGTACCTATCTATTTTTTTGGTTAAAATGTTTTATTGGTTTGTTTGATTTCCATTATTGGTCCTAATTTATAACCTAACTTCAGACTTTCTAACCGAAAATGGAAGGCTCGATTTCTGCGGTAAAAATGCCTAGAAATGAGTTTTATGATCCCAAATAAGTAATTTAGTAAAAAAGATGGTAGTCCCATCCACTTTGACCGCAGAAATCGATCCTTCTTAGACCAAACCTATCCAGCTGTTTTCAAAATTTTGGTCTAAGAAAGCTTGAACTCTACGGTCAAAGTGGGTAGGACAGACATCTTGTTGGAACACTATTTTTTACTAAATTACTTATTTGGGATCATAAAAAAATATTTCTAGGCATTTTTACCTACCATTTCGGTGCGGCCGCATAGGGAATGGGTCACTCGTTACACCCCGAAATTCGTGNAGGGTGTAAAATGATGGAACTTTAGACCCCTCTAGTTCCGCCCCTGATGATTTTTTTTTTTAAAAAAAAGTAAATGAAATGAATATTTGAACTTTTGTTTAATTAATCCAAAAATATGCCATTCCATTTTTTAAATTTCTCGAGAAATTGACACTTGTTGTCAATAAAAGTCACTTCCGGGGTAAAACCTGTTCATTGTTCAACTTTCATTTCTACGATTTTCGTCCTCCCAGTGTTGCCAGATGGAACGTTATGTTGCCAGTCGCATTAGTAGTAATAAACCAGAACATGTAGGTAAGTATTTGTAAATTATTTTAAAAATTCACGCTTTAAGAATAACAACACAAGTTCTCGGAATAGATACACAATAAAATAATATATTATTTCAGTGCAATAAAATAAAAAGCAATAAATAATTTATTGTTCAACAAAACAGGTAATATACATTTAATAATTTAGCGTTTTAAAAAAATAAAGGAATAAAACGTCGGATGTAATAAAATAGTATCTCATGGTGACGACCCTCCCATTGAAGACGACCCTCCCAATTCCTTGTGATTTAAATTTATTCAAAAAAATGGCGGAGCCCAGTGTGGGAGCGTGGTTTCAACCTTGGCAAACTTTCATTCAGTACTTGTATAAGGTTATGGCGTAGTTTGATAAAAGGATGATGTATGAGACAGATGCTTTGTATGGGTACTTGGAACACTTTACCAAATATCTTCATTATGAGCCTGGAGCCCTATAATGACTCATCGGCGCAGGACATACCCATGCATCGCCCTGTACATTTCTATTTAAAAGAGCAACTATTTGTACTGTTCCTTACGTTTGCACTACTTCACCCTACCAGAGAAGTTGAGAAACGTTTATACGGCCATGCCGCTATTATATGATCAATGATTGCTGATTTTTATGGAACCAGAATTAGTTAAATAAAATTGGATTATACTCTTAAAAATGGAATATATATAAATTATCAATAAAAGTAGTTTTGTGTTTAAAAATTTGAAGTTTGCTTAAAAGTTATGGGCAAAAGTACTTACATGAAAATGTCTAAAACTAGGAAATTCTGGTTTAGATCTACAGCGTGTCCCAGAATTGAAAGGCTCGGAATTTTTGAATTTTGAAAAGCTCTAGGGGAAATATGAATAGGGCCAAGGCCAATCGAATGGTTATGATTCGACCCCCGGAAGTGACTTTTATTTGAGCGAAAAATACAAATATTTTTTGCTAAAATAAAGAACCTACAAGTAAAATAAGGAAAAACTTTCCTCTGTTTTTCAAAAAAAAATAATCTGGAGCGAAGCTAGAGGGGTCTAAAGTTTAGTTTTGTTACACCCTGTATATTCGTGTTTAATTTAAGCTTTGATGTAAAAGTTCCCTTATTGTGTTCCAAAAAATCTGAAGGAAGATGGTTATTTGTGACAAACAGTGATAAATAACTTAAATTAGCGAACCTTACAGCGAAAAAAGAAAAACATTCACCATCTCAATTCTTTCACATCGGGGCCAGAGGAATGAGAAAATTTTAATGCAATTACATAGGAAATAACTCGGCTCTAAAACTAATGTTATTTCCTATCTAACTTCATTGAAATTTTNGAGCGAAAAATACAAATATTTTTTGCTAAAATAAAGAACCTACAAGTAAAATAAGGAAAAACTGTGAAAAAATTGAGAAGGTGAATGTTTTCCTTTTTTTCCCTAATTTAGGTAATTTATCATTGTTTGTCCGAAACAACCACCTTCTTTCAAATTTTGTACCCGAAAATTGCCGTTTTCTAAACGGCCCATTTTTAACTTCTAGGAAAAATATAGATTTGACTTTGTTTTCTTAGGACACTGATTAAAATAAAAATGTACCTACACTTTTGATGTTAGATGGTTTAGATTTTAGGTAGACGAGAAACCTTTTTTGGAACAGAATATGGAAATGTTTACATCAAAGCTTAGCTAGCTCCGCTCCTGATGTTTGTTTTTTTTAAACGAAAAGGAAAGTTTTTCTTGTTTTACTTGTACTTTTAACAAAAATATTTGTAGCATTCCATTACAATTTCTTGAGAAATTGACAATTTTTATCAATAAAAGTCATTTCCGGGAGGGGGTGGGGGTGGGTGGAACCTGGATCTCACCATAAACATTCGATTGGCCATGGCCCTTTTCTTTTCCCTAGTGTTTATCAAAATTCAAAAATTCTAAATCGTTCAAAAGTTAAAGGGGGGGGGGGGGGGGGTGAACGGTCATTCTGGGACACGCTGTATATAGGGAAGTCGTTTTCCATTTTAAATGATTTTATTTTATTAATAGAAATCCTCCATACGGAAATGTTTTTTTACAGATTTTTGGTAACACTGACTTCGAAGTTTAGTGATTAGGAATAAAATGTCAGGACTGAGGTTTGGTTTCCTCGGATTAATAAAAATGGGGGCATGTCTCTTGTCAAAATTTCCAACCACGCCATGTATAGTGGAGCTGGCAGAAGATCTCGCCTGGGCATGGGGAGAGACCTGCGAACATAGAATAATGTAAACTGCATTGCATCACACCAAGACTATTATACAGGATGAGTGGGCGAGTCAAAATTAATGCAAAACCGTGTGAGCAGTGTGAGTAATCACAGCATATTTATAATGTGGACACTGAAATAAGAATACAGAAATGCTTCCCTCTGAGCTAGGAGTTTCCTATGTGCGATCTTGTTTGATCAATGTGTCACTTACCATGAGTTGTTTATACCTACTAAAGGGACAGGTTTTTGCAAATTGCAAAAACATCATCATGATACATTAACAGTCGTGGGACTGGTTTGCAACAACTTACCACGAGTTGTTGATATCTACTAAAGGGACAGGTTTTTGCAAAATTGCAAAAACATCATCATGATAGGTTAACAACCGTGAGACTGGTTTGCAACAACTTACCATGAGTTGCTGATATCTACTAAAGGGACAGGTGCAAATTGCAAAAATATCATCATCATTGGGGCTGGTTTGCAGCAGTATCTTCTCCTTGCTTTCTGCATGGGTAATGGAAAATATATCGTTACGAAATCTGCCCTTAGTCGCCTTTTACGAGCGGCATGGGCTTGGGTGCTTTGGAAGTAGTAAAAACATCACCATGATAGATTAACAGCCGTGGGACTGGTTTGTAACAACTTACCATGAGTTGTTGATATCTACTAAAGGGACAGGTTTTTGCAAAATCGCAAAAACATCATCATGATAGGTTAACAACCGTGAGACTGGTTTGTTGCAACAACTTACCATGAGTTGTTGATATCTACTAAAGGGACAGGTTTTTGCAAAATTGCAAAAACATCACCACGATAGGTTAACAGTTGTGGGACTGGTTTGTTGCAACAACTTACCATGAGTTGTTGATATCTACTAAAGGGACAGGTTTTTGCAAATTGCAAATACATCACCATGATAGGTTAACAGTTGTGGGACTGGTTTGCAACAATTTACCATGAGTTGTTGATATCTACTAAAGGGACAGGTTTTTGCGAATTGCAAAAACATCATCATGATAGGTTAACAGCCGTGGGACTGGTTTGCAACAACTTACCATGAGTTGTTGATATCTACTAAAGGGACAGGTGCAAATTGCAAAAATATCATCATCATTGGGGCTGGTTTGCAGCAGTATCTTTTCCTTGCTTTCTGCATGGGTAATGGAAAATATATCGTTACGAAATCTGCCCTTAGTCGCCTTTTACGAGCGGCATGGGCTTGGGTGCTTTGGAAGTAGTAGGTATTTTAAGTCCCCCTACGCACAGGGCCATGCAAAAACGTACCCTCCAAATCCGGGAGATTTCATCAACCTCCCCTCTATGTTTTGACTGGACCAGATGGTGATTTTAGGGATGAAATTGTGAGCTTTCTCACCATTTCACATTCGAAATTAGATATAACTTCCTGGCCAGCGTCTATGGCCCGTTGAATACACCAATTCCCGTTAGATCACTGAAGATAAGCAACGTCCAGCGAGGTTGTACCATGTGGGTGTCCACGTGGGTTCGCGCCCTCGTGATGCTGGCTTTTTTCCGGCCCAACCCAGGCTGGGTGAGGTCAATGTGGGTAGCTGGTTTGCAAGTTTCCCCGTCTTGAATAACCAATAGATGTTAAAGAGACGTTAAGCCAAATTAATAAAGAAGAAGATATAAATCCCCCCGAGCTTTAGATATATCCGACCCAAGTTAAATTCCGTCTACGACCCTGATGGTTATCGTTCATCTTACTCCTACTTAAAATAAAACGAATTGAAGCCCCCTCCCCCCGTGGGGGCGCCATTGAACAGAACTCTGTACCTACATTATAATCAAGCTGGCATTCGTGGAATGTTCCATAAGAAGTTCTCTCAGTCGGAGATGTCGATTTGTTTTTCCTTGTATTGTA
>CM022881.1:18163689-18185851 GCA_012654025.1 Pachypsylla venusta | reverse complement strand
CTAGATGTGCAATAAGAAAGGATTTTTTAATATTCCAACTGGGGCGCCAGCCGCGGGGTAAAGGGCGCGTACATCAAATATTATCACCTTTTCATCACTCTTTCTCCATACCGGTAAATTTTTGGTGGCTGAAATTTGGTACGTAGGTTCGTTTTATGTCCTGGATGCGCAATAAGAAAGGATTTTTGTATATTCCGACTAGGGCGCCAGCTGCGGGGGTAAAGGAGCGCGTTTATATATGAAAATCATATTTTCATCACTGTTTCTACGTACCGGAAAATTTTCGGTGGCTGAAATTTGGTATGTAGGTTCGGTTTTTGTTTTAGATGTTCAATAAGAAATGATTTCTTAATATTCCAACTGGGGCGCCAGCCGTGGGAGTAAAGGGATTATATTTTCGCTTTATTTTTTTGGGCAGTTAATCTTCAGATTTGAACATTCATATTTATCCTCATTATTCTATCAGCTATTGTATCCCGTAGCGAAGCACGGGTAAAACAGCTAGTAAGAAAATATTTGAGCCAAAAAAAATTCTTCTTATTTTTTTCACAGCCGAGCCAGACGAATGGGAAAATGTCTATACAAATACTTACTAAGGTTCTGAATACGAGTTATTTACTATGTTATCGTATTAAAAGTTCCTCATTTTATTTTTTGGGCTCACATATTTTCTTATTTAGTTTTTGTACCTTACTTCAGACTTTCTACTCGAAAATGGCCGTTTATAAAACGGTCTATTTTTAACCTTCAGAAAAAGATGATATTTGACTTTGTCACTTACGACACTGATGAAAAAGAGAATAGCTACCTACTTCAAGTCAATGAGTTTTACATCAAATCTGAAAACGGTGACCGTTATACAGGGTGTAACAAAATTTAAATTTAGATCCCTCTAACCGGGCTCCCGATTATCTTTTTGAAAAAGTGGAAAAATGCTAATTCTTATTATATTTGGACATTTATGTAAATAAAAAAAAATATTTTTACCATTCTATTAAAATTTCTCGAGAAATGGACATTTGAATCGAATTCAAATCTCACCATAATCATTCAGCTTTACAGAATTCAAACATTCAAAAGTTACAGGGCTTCGGCTAGGAATTCTGAGACATAATGTATAGAGAATTAACGCGCATTCACACTAAGCAGTGACAGACTGTGACAGTTCCTTGACCGCAACGTGATACGACCGGTAAAACTGCAAATATTCTTCCAGGCATTTGAAGGAACATGTTCATACTAGACCGACACGTGACAGTGCATCACTGTGAGCTCACGATCAGCGGAAATCACAGTTAGTGTGAACGCTCCTTAGATAGTTGAGACGATTTTATTTCTTCATAAAAGTTATGTTACTGAACCGCGTTTGCATTACATTGGGGCACTTTTTTTTACAGCCGCCTACCATTCCGGAAAAGAGAAAATTAGATCAGAATGTTGTTGCCTCGGGCAGGATTAAAACTCACAGCCTCCGAGCCTAGAGTTAACGACTCAGCCACACGAAAATCGGCTGTAGATGTAGACCACTAGAATTCTTTGGAGACCACGGAGATCGGTCAAGGCCATGAGGCCGGAGGTGGCCCACAGAAACTAATCAGATAATTTAATGATCGTATTAATGAATGTCATGTCTTTGCGCAAAGGGAACTATTCCTCAGTTCAATGTTTGAGGATTTTTCAACAATAACTTTAAAATTTTCTCACATCAAACACCATTCCAAATTTCATGAATAGGTGTGTAAGAGTTATGGTGGAACTAACAAACACAAGAGCGATTAAAGAAGAAATGTTGTCGTCGATAACTAAAGCTAAGCAACGGCAGGCGTGGTTAGTACTCGGATGGGAGCCCTCTGGGTCACTCTTTGTGTTTTTGGCTGAGTCGTTTATTCTTGTGAGAACAATAAAGTTGTTTTTATTTGAGCAAAAAGTGTTGTGTAAGATGCTCCAAAATTTATTGGTTCACAGATACTTATCCACGGACAATTTTCATTCTCAAAATAAACGGATTTAGATTTTGAATTAGGCTCTTGGAGGATACCTAGTAAGGTCCAGATATTTCCTTTTTTATAGGCGTCACTGTTCTTGGATAGCAACAAAATACCTTTAAATCTCCTGATATATTAGCTCCAGCCTGAATTCCAGTGACGGAGGGAAAGAAAATAGCAAAGACAGTAAAAAAATCATGGTCTTGTCCTTCACTGAAATGATAATCCGGGCCCCAGTTCTGTTTGAAAATAGTCACTGAAAGCCAAAAATATAGATATCTTTAGATAGAAATGATATTCTTAGTCTATGTCCCCCGAAACAAAAATTCGAAAAAAAAGGCGTCAAGAGTAGCAATAACCCTTCCCCCCTCCCGCCCAAAATATACTTTTCGCAATAATTAAAAAACAAGTGATATAAAAAAGAACATCAATATTCTATTTACCATGTCATTCCTTACTAATTTCGCTTTCTTCAGTTGAAAATTCAATCAATTATTTCGGATTACTAAATCAGGTTCTTGAACATTCTCGATTGTTCTGATATTAAAATATTCAAGGGGTTGATATAATTAAAAAAAAAAAAAAAAAAAAAAAAAAAAAAAAAAAAAAAAAAAAAAAAAAAAAAAAANAAGTTACTTAGTTCCTGACTCTGAAATAGACTGGGTTCATTCCATAAAAATGTCTTTAGGTATGTATCGTTAGGGTAAGTTACTTAGTTCCTGACTCTGAAATAGACTGGGTTCATTCCATAAAAATGTCTTTAGGTATGTATCGTTAGGGTAAGTTACTTAGTTCCTGACTCTGAAATAGACTGGGTTCATTCCATAAAAATGTCTTTAGGTATGTATCGTTAGGGTAAGTTACTTAGTTCCTGACTCTGAAATAGACTGGGTTCATTCCATAAAAATGTCTTTAGGTATGTATCGTTAGGGTAAGTTACTTAGTTCCTGACTCTGAAATAGACTGGGTTCATTCCATAAAAATGTCTTTAGGTATGTATCGTTAGGGTAAGTTACTTAGTTCCTGACTCTGAAATAGACTGGGTTCATTCCATAAAAATGTCTTTAGGTATGTATCGTTAGGGTAAGTTACTTAGTTCCTGACTCTGAAATAGACTGGGTTCATTCCATAAAAATGTCTTTAGGTATGTATCGTTAGGGTAAGTTACTTAGTTCCTGACTCTGAAATAGACTGGGTTCATTCCATAAAAATGTCTTTAGGTATGTATCGTTAGGGTAAGTTACTTAGTTCCTGACTCTGAAATAGACTGGGTTCATTCCATAAAAATGTCTTTAGGTATGTATCGTTAGGGTAAGTTACTTAGTTCCTGACTCTGAAATAGACTGGGTTCATTCCATAAAAATGTCTTTAGGTATGTATCGTTAGGGTAAGTTACTTAGTTCCTGACTCTGAAATAGACTGGGTTCATTCCATAAAAATGTCTTTAGGTATGTATCGTTAGGGTAAGTTACTTAGTTCCTGACTCTGAAATAGACTGGGTTCATTCCATAAAAATGTCTTTAGGTATGTATCGTTAGGGTAAGTTACTTAGTTCCTGACTCTGAAATAGACTGGGTTCATTCCATAAAAATGTCTTTAGGTATGTATCGTTAGGGTAAGTTACTTAGTTCCTGACTCTGAAATAGACTGGGTTCATTCCATAAAAATGTCTTTAGGTATGTATCGTTAGGGTAAGTTACTTAGTTCCTGACTCTGAAATAGACTGGGTTCATTCCATAAAAATGTCTTTAGGTATGTATCGTTAGGGTAAGTTACTTAGTTCCTGACTCTGAAATAGACTGGGTTCATTCCATAAAAATGTCTTTAGGTATGTATCGTTAGGGTAAGTTACTTAGTTCCTGACTCTGAAATAGACTGGGTTCATTCCATAAAAATGTCTTTAGGTATGTATCGTTAGGGTAAGTTACTTAGTTCCTGACTCTGAAATAGACTGGGTTCATTCCATAAAAATGTCTTTAGGTATGTATCGTTAGGGTAAGTTACTTAGTTCCTGACTCTGAAATAGACTGGGTTCATTCCATAAAAATGTCTTTAGGTATGTATCGTTAGGGTAAGTTACTTAGTTCCTGACTCTGAAATAGACTGGGTTCATTCCATAAAAATGTCTTTAGGTATGTATCGTTAGGGTAAGTTACTTAGTTCCTGACTCTGAAATAGACTGGGTTCATTCCATAAAAATGTCTTTAGGTATGTATCGTTAGGGTAAGTTACTTAGTTCCTGACTCTGAAATAGACTGGGTTCATTCCATAAAAATGTCTTTAGGTATGTATCGTTAGGGTAAGTTACTTAGTTCCTGACTCTGAAATAGACTGGGTTCATTCCATAAAAATGTCTTTAGGTATGTATCGTTAGGGTAAGTTACTTAGTTCCTGACTCTGAAATAGACTGGGTTCATTCCATAAAAATGTCTTTAGGTATGTATCGTTAGGGTAAGTTACTTAGTTCCTGACTCTGAAATAGACTGGGTTCATTCCATAAAAATGTCTTTAGGTATGTATCGTTAGGGTAAGTTACTTAGTTCCTGACTCTGAAATAGACTGGGTTCATTCCATAAAAATGTCTTTAGGTATGTATCGTTAGGGTAAGTTACTTAGTTCCTGACTCTGAAATAGACTGGGTTCATTCCATAAAAATGTCTTTAGGTATGTATCGTTAGGGTAAGTTACTTAGTTCCTGACTCTGAAATAGACTGGGTTCATTCCATAAAAATGTCTTTAGGTATGTATCGTTAGGGTAAGTTACTTAGTTCCTGACTCTGAAATAGACTGGGTTCATTCCATAAAAATGTCTTTAGGTATGTATCGTTAGGGTAAGTTACTTAGTTCCTGACTCTGAAATAGACTGGGTTCATTCCATAAAAATGTCTTTAGGTATGTATCGTTAGGGTAAGTTACTTAGTTCCTGACTCTGAAATAGACTGGGTTCATTCCATAAAAATGTCTTTAGGTATGTATCGTTAGGGTAAGTTACTTAGTTCCTGACTCTGAAATAGACTGGGTTCATTCCATAAAAATGTCTTTAGGTATGTATCGTTAGGGTAAGTTACTTAGTTCCTGACTCTGAAATAGACTGGGTTCATTCCATAAAAATGTCTTTAGGTATGTATCGTTAGGGTAAGTTACTTAGTTCCTGACTCTGAAATAGACTGGGTTCATTCCATAAAAATGTCTTTAGGTATGTATCGTTAGGGTAAGTTACTTAGTTCCTGACTCTGAAATAGACTGGGTTCATTCCATAAAAATGTCTTTAGGTATGTATCGTTAGGGTAAGTTACTTAGTTCCTGACTCTGAAATAGACTGGGTTCATTCCATAAAAATGTCTTTAGGTATGTATCGTTAGGGTAAGTTACTTAGTTCCTGACTCTGAAATAGACTGGGTTCATTCCATAAAAATGTCTTTAGGTATGTATCGTTAGGGTAAGTTACTTAGTTCCTGACTCTGAAATAGACTGGGTTCATTCCATAAAAATGTCTTTAGGTATGTATCGTTAGGGTAAGTTACTTAGTTCCTGACTCTGAAATAGACTGGGTTCATTCCATAAAAATGTCTTTAGGTATGTATCGTTAGGGTAAGTTACTTAGTTCCTGACTCTGAAATAGACTGGGTTCATTCCATAAAAATGTCTTTAGGTATGTATCGTTAGGGTAAGTTACTTAGTTCCTGACTCTGAAATAGACTGGGTTCATTCCATAAAAATGTCTTTAGGTATGTATCGTTAGGGTAAGTTACTTAGTTCCTGACTCTGAAATAGACTGGGTTCATTCCATAAAAATGTCTTTAGGTATGTATCGTTAGGGTAAGTTACTTAGTTCCTGACTCTGAAATAGACTGGGTTCATTCCATAAAAATGTCTTTAGGTATGTATCGTTAGGGTAAGTTACTTAGTTCCTGACTCTGAAATAGACTGGGTTCATTCCATAAAAATGTCTTTAGGTATGTATCGTTAGGGTAAGTTACTTAGTTCCTGACTCTGAAATAGACTGGGTTCATTCCATAAAAATGTCTTTAGGTATGTATCGTTAGGGTAAGTTACTTAGTTCCTGACTCTGAAATAGACTGGGTTCATTCCATAAAAATGTCTTTAGGTATGTATCGTTAGGGTAAGTTACTTAGTTCCTGACTCTGAAATAGACTGGGTTCATTCCATAAAAATGTCTTTAGGTATGTATCGTTAGGGTAAGTTACTTAGTTCCTGACTCTGAAATAGACTGGGTTCATTCCATAAAAATGTCTTTAGGTATGTATCGTTAGGGTAAGTTACTTAGTTCCTGACTCTGAAATAGACTGGGTTCATTCCATAAAAATGTCTTTAGGTATGTATCGTTAGGGTAAGTTACTTAGTTCCTGACTCTGAAATAGACTGGGTTCATTCCATAAAAATGTCTTTAGGTATGTATCGTTAGGGTAAGTTACTTAGTTCCTGACTCTGAAATAGACTGGGTTCATTCCATAAAAATGTCTTTAGGTATGTATCGTTAGGGTAAGTTACTTAGTTCCTGACTCTGAAATAGACTGGGTTCATTCCATAAAAATGTCTTTAGGTATGTATCGTTAGGGTAAGTTACTTAGTTCCTGACTCTGAAATAGACTGGGTTCATTCCATAAAAATGTCTTTAGGTATGTATCGTTAGGGTAAGTTACTTAGTTCCTGACTCTGAAATAGACTGGGTTCATTCCATAAAAATGTCTTTAGGTATGTATCGTTAGGGTAAGTTACTTAGTTCCTGACTCTGAAATAGACTGGGTTCATTCCATAAAAATGTCTTTAGGTATGTATCGTTAGGGTAAGTTACTTAGTTCCTGACTCTGAAATAGACTGGGTTCATTCCATAAAAATGTCTTTAGGTATGTATCGTTAGGGTAAGTTACTTAGTTCCTGACTCTGAAATAGACTGGGTTCATTCCATAAAAATGTCTTTAGGTATGTATCGTTAGGGTAAGTTACTTAGTTCCTGACTCTGAAATAGACTGGGTTCATTCCATAAAAATGTCTTTAGGTATGTATCGTTAGGGTAAGTTACTTAGTTCCTGACTCTGAAATAGACTGGGTTCATTCCATAAAAATGTCTTTAGGTATGTATCGTTAGGGTAAGTTACTTAGTTCCTGACTCTGAAATAGACTGGGTTCATTCCATAAAAATGTCTTTAGGTATGTATCGTTAGGGTAAGTTACTTAGTTCCTGACTCTGAAATAGACTGGGTTCATTCCATAAAAATGTCTTTAGGTATGTATCGTTAGGGTAAGTTACTTAGTTCCTGACTCTGAAATAGACTGGGTTCATTCCATAAAAATGTCTTTAGGTATGTATCGTTAGGGTAAGTTACTTAGTTCCTGACTCTGAAATAGACTGGGTTCATTCCATAAAAATGTCTTTAGGTATGTATCGTTAGGGTAAGTTACTTAGTTCCTGACTCTGAAATAGACTGGGTTCATTCCATAAAAATGTCTTTAGGTATGTATCGTTAGGGTAAGTTACTTAGTTCCTGACTCTGAAATAGACTGGGTTCATTCCATAAAAATGTCTTTAGGTATGTATCGTTAGGGTAAGTTACTTAGTTCCTGACTCTGAAATAGACTGGGTTCATTCCATAAAAATATCTTTAGGTATGTATCGTTAGGGTTAGTTACTTAGTTCCTGACTCTGAAATAGAGTGGGTTCATTCCATAAAAATGGCTTTCATTTATAAGCCAAACGGCAGCCTCCCTGGCCTACAGGGTATCACACTGGCTTTGCTTGGGGGGGACTCGGGTTCGTTTACTGGGGGAACTGTATATTTTCGGAACCCTGCTCCTTTGTTCGTTATGCAATCAGTCTCGTGTTCAACTGGATACTTGTTTAAGGCGTGAGTAGCGATCAGCGGCGGAATTAAGAGCGAAAGAATATGAATAATAGATACTCTGATGGTTTAGTGTCGTGGACCTTGTAATGCTGTGATATCTGCAGATGTAGGTTGTGATATAGCAATGGTATGCGCTTACCACAAATAAGGCAAAAATGTCGTGTAATTAAAAAAAAAATGTAACACATTGGTTTATTACTTTACTGACTCAAAAAAATAACCCCCCCCCTCAAAATTTAATTTTTACGTTTCAAGATGCGTAGAATGCAAAAATCGAATTAAAAATCCGTTTACCCGCGCTCGGCCGACGACGCGTACGCCGTAATGGGCACTTCTGCCACTCAGCATTGACTAATTTTTAAATTTGGTATGTTGGTCCCATTTGAGGTATACTAAAAATATAGTATGGGACCCTATATGTGTGTCTGACAGTGACCGAAAGTTTCGAAGCACAATAAATAGACTCCGAATGGGACCTAAAATACCAAAATCATGATGAAAATCGGCCAAGGCCTTTTTTTTAAGTGTTTCTTTCGTAGCGATTCCAATGGTTTATATAGAAAATAATAAACTAAATATTTTAAGTTTCAGGATATCTTATCAATCAATGTGACGCAAACATTTTGTTACAACCGGTAGTTTTTTAGTTTATTTTTGGTGTCAGATACATTTAAACCTAAACTTATCTTCTCACTCAAGTTAATCAGCAAGCAATAATCCAGTTACAAAGGAAAAAAAAATAAGGAAAATTTTCAAAAACAAAAACCAATCATAGGGTTATCCGCTAGTAACCTGGATTGCGGAGAAACAACAGGGAAAGCTTCCAATATGCCTAACCAATCACCACAGAACTGGAAGCCTTAAGTAGGGCGGATAAAGCCTTCAGTTGTGGTGGGAATGAAGAATTGAACAACACCGAACAATTAAAAAAACAAAAAAACATATATACTTACGGTAAATAACCCTAATGAATTCAAATGGAATTATCTGAGAGCAACTCAATTAGCTTTTAAATCCTAGATAGTTCAATCGGGGGGCGGGGGGGGATCGCGACCCGACCCCCAGATAGAACTATAAATTCCTGACCACAAGATATTATCAACATTGTTTTGTTACTTTATCTTCCCATATTATGGAGTATAAAAAAATAAAGTATTGTATTGGTGAAAATTTTCGATGTCGTTTCTTTTGCTTTTTGGGCGAATTATGAGGACTACATTCCAAAAAATGGGTCCAGAAAAGATGTGTGTCCGCCCGTCCACAAAAATCGTGTTCACCCCATGAACATACATTATTATTTGTCCGATTTTGATGAAATTTTGCACCAATATTCCTTGAGCCCATAAATCGAGCCAAAACCTTAACATTGGAGATATCACACTCTGGGGTCCATGTATGGGTCAAAAGGTGTCATTTTGGGGTTATATCCAGGTCGCAAACCACAAGCTTGATTTTGATGAAATTTAAAACAGACACTATTTGTATCATATCATCGACAAATGTTGGTTCTCGAGGGGCCACCTTAATCTGGGGGTACCATTAACTTGGCTGGCCACAAAAACATTTTTGAATCACAAAATGAAATGAGCTCGATTTGATCCAAATGAACCCTTTTTAGTTTCATTTGAGAACCTACAGTTAGCCTCCGCTACGAGACCGTTTTGTTCGGCCAGACAAGTTAACGTTAACTTGGCTGGCCCATTTTTTAATTTACCACTTTTCAGAATCGGCCCTTCAAAATCGGGTCACTTTTTTAAACCTGACAAAATCATTCCAAATTTGATGGGATTTAACACAGACATAAATCATCTCAAATTAAAATAATAATTTCACTAAAGAGCTGCGACGACAGCAGACGGCTACCTAATCTAATTAAAATAATATTTTATTAAAGAGCTGTGACAACATCCGAAGCCTGCCAAATCTAATTCAATTAATTGGGGCGAGCGAAGCGAGTCCCTCTTACCCACAGCTTCGGGCTTTCAATTATACACTACTCCTCCGGAACTACTTCGTCGATTGACACGATTTTTTTGTTTACATATTCTATACAAACTCAGGGTTGCATAGATTGAGTTTCATAAAGCTATCATAAAAACTTTTTAAGTAATGTTAAAAAAATTGTTTTGGCCTATACACAATGCATACCCCTTATTCTTCAGTCCTGCTCATTGCCACCCCACCCCTCTGCGAGTTTTATTGTTATAGATATAGATGTTAATAGAACTCGGGCTTTATTAGGCTCAGGCACTATCGAAATTTTAATTCAAACTTTAATTCATATTATCTGAGTGAGGTCTGCATTTTCAAAAACTACTATATACTTAAATATACCATGAATCAATCAACGTCAATCTCTAATTAAAATTAGCGTAATACTTTTTAAACTGCCCTCTATTACAAATAAACAAAATAAATTTATTTCTCTTCAAAGTAAAGCACCGCTCGCCCCATTTTGTCCGCAAACACGGACACACCTAGTATTTTACTAAAGAGCGACGACAACAGTACAATTAAATTAATATTTTAGTAAAAAAGCATCGACGACAAACGAAGGCTGCCAAAACTAATTGAAATGTACCTATATTTTCTTACTATTATACTATAAACAGTGCCGGATTTAAAGTATGTGATGCCCTAAGCACTAAGTATCTCAGGAGCCTATTTTATCTCGTGAATATAAATATTTTAAAGTAATATTTAATGAAGGATAACAGAAGGAAGAAAAAGTATAATAATTATATACATTTTCATTTTTAAAATAAATACAGCACTTATTTAGCCTCAGAAGTCATATTTATTTAAATGTTTAACCAATGAACAAAAAATAATTAAAGATTCAAACTTATTAATAATTATTTTCATTTTTCGTTCATATATATTTTTATTTTTTTAGTACTAATATTCTGATTATTTAGAAAAAATTGAACATCGAGATTTTTTTTTAGCAAATTCGCGAAGGACGTTGTTAAAATCAATCTTTCGTAAAAGATCTGACTCTATATACAATATTGACAGAGTGTCGATCCTTTCTTGTCGCATATTAGTCCTTTTTTATAATAATAATAAAAACTTCATGAAGGCGCCACAACACACCAAGAAAACAGCCGCCAAATGTTCTTATGAATTCAAAATATTTTATTTTAATTTAATTTTTGGTAGTGCCCCCCCTGAGACATGATGCTCTAAGCAATTGCTTACTTTGCTTATTGATAAATCCGACACTGACTCTAATTGAAATAATAATATGTTCAATAAAGAGCAGAGCAGAAATAAGGAAGATAAAATCTAGTATCTACGGTTTTCCGTACCAATTATTTTAGGTGTCGATTAAATTCTTCATACAATAGACATTTACCTAGGTACTTGTTTTTTTATTTTGGAATTTTTTCGTTTTTTGCTTTGTACAAAGGGCTCAATGTATTACACTCATAATTAACTATAGGAAGATTAATAGGTGTGGCGAAGTCACGTTACCTGTTATCACTCTTTTTAGACATGTCCAGCGAATTGCATAGTTCATAGGATACGATCACAAGGGGCATACAGCTACCTAACACTACGTTTAATCGTTTTTAAGATACATGCCCAAAATCTTATCATTATTAAGTATTAACCTAACGTTACAATAATAGTTGTTTAAATCTTTAACGGTGCAATACATACCTATGATTGGTAGCTAGCGTTGATGACGTTGAATACACAACATATCGTAAGATCGCTGAATTTATTAAATGTAAATCAGCGAGGTTTACCTTGGTACTATATACGCCTAACTAAATCTGGGTGTGATTAATGTATGTAGCTGGTTTAGAACTTTCCAGCGAATCGAGGGTAAAGAACCACCATTTCTATCTGAACTTTAGATGTTAAAGTGAACAAAAAAAAAACACTTACCTTTGCTTCCCAATCCATTCCGAATGTACAAATCACAACCATCAATAATATAGCAATGACACCAACGAGGCGAATATCGTTAACACCGCCATCGATAATTTTTGTATGATAAGAAGCTAAGAGATCATTCAAAGAATTACAGAAACCAATAGTATTCATAGACGCTGCAACAGCATTTGCAAATGCCAATATGATACCAATAGAAGCTCCAAACTCAGGTCCTAACGATCTTGATATTATAAAATAAATTCCCCCTGAAATGGAGAAATCAGTAATAACAATATTAATGAATACTCGTAAAATATTTTGCGGCACGTTACAAATGCAATTTACGAGGTAGGCAATATCCTCGAGCCCGTGCCCCTGTTTTTTGTGTTCGGACTTCGGACCAATTATAAATTTTTGAAGATTTCTTTCGAATATCATCACGTAATTTTGTCACGCTTTGAGTTGATATACAATGTTACCTACACAGGATACTTACTTGCCGTGTCAATCGCGGAAAGTGATTGGCGTAGTAGTGTTGGCTATGGTACGAAAGTAGAGTAAATGAAAAATATGAGAGTTGTGGTTAGAGAAGGAATGTTTGGACTGAATGGATATGAGTAAATGAAATGAGTAGATGATATGATGGGGTTATAAATTATATGGATTTTGGGAAATGAACAACTGATGAATAACTGGTTTGAGCAGTGCCGGGACAGTTTGTTAGACTAAAGCTGGCAGTGAGGAAGTGAGAGGAAGGTGGGTTTAGTTATTAGGCTAGATTGAGTCCAACATAACCTCCACGCCACTCGACCGGGGTCTTTGAAAATGTGGTTCTTCCGTTCTAGGATTGAGTTCGGGATGTCTTTGAGCGATGTGAGACTGGACATACTGCCGACCTCGTAAGCTTCATGTTTTTCCTATATTTATTGTTCTGCCTCTGTGATGTTGTTGTGGTATTTTTCATCAAACTTATCTCTGGTGGGCAGTGGACATACATACAAACAAATTTCTGATTTACTTATTTTTACAGATTTACCCAGAAAACCATGTATACCCAAATGGCTCCACGTATTAGACAAAAGCTGTGCAACTAAAAACCACGTGCACGTGCCAATTAGTAACGTGCTGTGTAAAAGTTCCAAGGCGCCAAGTCATTATCTTTATCTATCCTTGAAACAACATGTTCTATGTGTCAGAGGTGCTTTGTTTATCTTATGAAAAAACTCTGCCAATGTGACACGTGGATTTATTAATTACCCACCGAAAATTTGATATTTTACTTTTCAACGTACGCAGAATCCAAAAATTCATTCGTCCTCCGCCCTCGTACAGCCACTGGCTGATGTCGCCTAAACATTGAAAGTTATAATTTCTGCGAAGCACCTCAGGGAAACTTATCGAATCTGGACTTACCTCCTTTAACCTCTCCGTTTGTCGTAATAGCGGACAAAGATAAAGTTGTTATGACGCATACAATATAGGAGATACATATAATAACAAGACTTTGTCCGATACCGGCCTCGCCAACAACCCACGATAGTCGAAGAAATAACATTACTCCCCATATGTTCAGAAGGCATGGGATGAGAACTCCTTCTATCCAACCCAGTTTGATGTTGCCATGTTGTCCGCTATGGCTGCCATCGTTCAGAGAAGGGTTGAAGGGAGACTTCTTATCTGAATGTAAAATATCCTGCAGAAAAACAAATCCCACATAATAAATGATGCACTTCCCTAATCATCTTAAAGGTTCTTCGTACGCGGATTATTTTCCCAACCAAATATCGCCTACCTTTTGTACCGCAGACAACATCCTCCTGTTTGTTGAGATTATAAGAAGGTTGATTTTAACTAGGTTACCTACTTCAATGTTGCTACTTAGTAAGTAGATCTGGCATTGAATCATATCTTTAGTAAAACTAGGGCTAGGATTAATCAAACAAAATGAAAAAAATGCCCGAAATGCGGATCACAATCAAAGCAGACCCTACCAACATAATAATATATCATAGAACATAATATAATTTTCTAGAGCGTAGAGTGATCCCAGTTTGGACTGTGGCCATCTATGGTCTTAAAAGAAACAGTGTGAATGTATTTATTTATTTGTGATTGTTTCCGTGGCTTTTACTTTTAACCCAAACTAATTCAGTTAGTTTATTTTTTGCAAAATATTAAATTTGAACCATTATGTTATTAATTAATTTATTTTACAAAGTTTGGATTTTGAAATTTTCCAAGTCAATTTGTTCCAAAACAATAGGTACCTACTATAGATTTAATCATTTTTCTCCAAAACTTACAGACTTACCCCATTATAAGGGATCTCTCCATACAACTGACTTATGGAAGGCCTTTTCTTTTTACTATCATCTTGAGTGTAGTTATCAATTCTTGGAAATGCTTCCAGAGTGAGATGACAGATGTTGTTATTATCCGGTGGGACATTGCCGTTTTGGTCGTCTATGGATGCTGTATAAGATCTATTAAAATGAGCCATTGTGGTCAATTTGTGGATTAATTATTTTTTGAGGCCTGGAATAAATGGACTTTTGCTAACATATATTCCAACGAATTAGAGACGCAGACCAAGTACCAAAATACTATAGGATGTCGCATCGTCATACATTTTAATGGGAAAAAGGAACAAGTCCCTTTTCTTATATAAAAGTGGTATGAACATCACACGACTTTCCTTTGCTAATTTTGTATTCTTAATCCCTGGGACCCCAAACGTGTTTTTGTAATTAAAAAGAAGCTGTTGTATTCAACGTATGTACCAAATAATAATTTCCTTAGGCTGAATTTTCTATGTCGTTGATCCTTTGATTTTGACTTTCCCTATCCTATAAAATTTTCGATGTCGAGTTTTCAATGCCAAAACACGTTTTGGGGTCCCCAGAGCCAAAATCTCGAAGGCATGGGCCATTATGTTGGCCTCTCGATTTTTATTTCGGACTGATAATCAACGTAGCTCCACGACGGCTAAACCTGGAGACTTGAAATTTTATATGTAGGTACGTCAAGTTTATGCCCAGAACGAACCACGAAGCTTTAACTTGAAATCGAAGTTACTGTTGGCGGTTTTATTTTGCCGTTTTTAGCGGTTTTAATTAATTCCGCCCACAGGGAGAACGGTAAGAACTAGATCTTCAAATTTGATGCTATCCATATAACTTTTATGCAAAATTTGGTGCCTACTTACATCAATTAATCAATTTTATGCATTAAATGCAAAATTACACTTTTGGTTGAAATTGAATATGCTCATGTTTTTTTTATTGCCGCTTTTCAGCGGTTTTCACGAGTAAGAAGAAAACGGTAAGAGCCAGAGACTTTAATTTTTTTACTATATCAATTTTATGTATTATACGCGTCTCGAATTTTAATTAACATCCAATGTATATTTGCTGGTTTTTAAGAATCCTGTCAGGAGGGAGAACAGTAGGTGGCGCCAGAGACTTGAAATTTGATATGTATGTTAATTAGGTATGTACAATTATATCTACATAGAACACGACAAATCCTACTGAGAAATTTTGTTCACAACATACGGGAAAATGGTAGAAACTCGAGATTTTGGGGCCCTCAAAACTTGTTTTGTGGCATTGATAAGATATATCAAAAAATTGATGAGAATGGACCCCACCGAAATCGTAGGCTGAAAGCTCAAACCTCAGAAAAATTATCAGAATTCAAAATTTCAAACAATACTATTAGCATGGCCTCTAAAGTCTAAGTCGTCAAGATAGAGGCCGTAGCGATAGCGAAGCACGGTCAAACCCGCTAGTATACTAATAACTTTGAGAAAATGTGTTTTTTCAACTTTGAGAACTCCTTGTTAACCAGCGTCTATGTCACTTTGAATACACCAGTTCACTGTTCAGTTAGATCACTAGACTTAAGCGAGGTTTGCACGTGAAATTTGTCAGTTTCCAGCGAATGGAGATTAAAACCCATGTCTCGAATGATAGGTATTACATGCTAAAGAGTTAAGCCAATGATAGGTATTACAATTACATGCTAAAGATTTAAGTTTGTTTTATTATTAAAGATCAATATTTTAAGTCAATACATATTTCAAAGCGTTCAAAAGTTAAAAGGAAAGGGACTTTATGATCACCTAGTAGGTACAGGCTGGTTGATTAATTTCATTATGTAGTTTATTATTTTAAATAATAAACCTCGAAATAAAAAAAATCGGCAATATAATACATCAATGATCTATTTTTTACTGGCTAAAAAAAATTATCCTCCCATTCCCAAAATTTGATATCTTACATAATATACGTTTCTGCAGAATCCAAAAATCGAATAAAACTGGTTCATTCGCAGCCTTCCGTACACTGTACACTATTTATCTCCTACGCATAATATATGCCCATAAATGCTTTCTAACGAATATATTTATAGAACAAAATAATCCAATATTATATTGCCATAAACCCATAAAACTATCTACAGGGTGTTTTACTATAAATGGGACCCTTGAATATTGTGGTTAGCTGAGATCAAATAGAACATTTTTTACGAAATTCGTTGGTGAGCCAGGTGAAGCATAGCCGAGTTACAGGGTGGGGAAATTCATTTTTGGACAACATTCAATGTCGCTTGATGGGTTCTGTGTGATCGACGAAAAAGTGGATGGACATCTAATCCTAGTTTTTGATAGCAGAGATTTCAAATATGTCATCAAAATTTAAAAAAAAACAAAAAACAAAAGCATAATGAGGGAAAACCTGAAAAGTGAACTTTTTTTATTGCTTGTGTTCAAATGTAATTCGACATATGAAAGTTGCTATTTTTTCTAAAATTTTCTGTGTAATTTTTTTTTGAAAATTCAAACAAAAATTTGAATGACCATGTTAATAGGAAAAAACGGAAAGGCCCGATTGCGATAAAATTTTAGAAATAGGCTTTTGTTAATGTTTCAAACAAGATTATCAAATCAGAATTTCAAAAAAAGAGCGTCAACCGAAAAGACGGCGTTCTAAATTCTATATATTTTTTTTTTTTCGACTAAACTTATTTTTCTAATTTTTCTCCGCTTGAATAATTCGATATAAATGTAGTTTTTAAAGTACTTTACCCAACGTAAATCTGAGCTCAAAATTCGATAAAAGTATATCTAAAAAAAACGGCTAATTTGCAAAATTTAGTAATTTTTCATATTCTCTTAAATTTTCCCCTGATACACTCTGTAAAATGTACTTTTTAGGACTACGTGTCTAAAGGGTAATAGCGGAAACCTGTTACCAAGTTTACGTTATTGTTTGTCTCTTTGTCCGTTTGTCTCTATCTAAAGGGATTTATCTGGGAAACGAAAAGCATAATCCTGTTGAAATTTTCACAGCTAGTGTATTTCTGTAGTTTCAATCACAGAATACAATAAAACCCATCATAAAAAAAATAGAGGACATCACAGCATTACGAGTGTAATACTCTCTCTCTCTCTTCCTCTCTCTTAAAAACATGAAATAAAAGAGTAGATACCGATTTGTTCTTCTTTTACTTCAATGGAATCGACCATTAGGAAAATAACTCCCTCATTATTTAATATTATACCTACCTACCTTTCAAGGTAAGTAGAGTTCAGAAATCGAATAAAACCTACTGAATCTACAAGCCTCCTCATCATTTCTGGTCTGCGGCGAATTTCTGCAGCTCCTCGATCCGCTGATTTTTTTTATTTGTTTGCAAATGAATGGCAGTATTACTGCCCTTCACGAGCTTTTTTTTCTTTCCTTCATATTTCATAAATTCATTAATTAAATTTATGGAGTAATTGTAGCCTGGCATCTAATCTAGCCGTACCGCCACCAATGTTCTTATTATGACGCCTCTTGATCTGCGTAACCTCGAAAAAAATATTTTCTTTACTATGCCAACATATTTGCTACAGAATCATTTTGTTGATTATTCTGTTTTTTTGTTACAACAATTTAAAATTTTCAAAATGTAAACAATGTTAGAAAAAAGTGATATGTTAGAGACATTTTACAAGGCGAATTCTTGCGAAAAAAGAGCAAGCAATTTATACGCTCGGAGGTTCCCTGGACGAAGATTACCCAATTTTAAAACTTTTCAACGAATCGCGCAACATCTGAGAGAACAAGGAAGTCTTCAAAGGAAGAAAAAGAGAAACAATTGAACAAAACAGACGTAACCACACAGATATCATTTTAACAGCGCATCAAGAAAATTCAGAAATATCAACCGGAACGTTAGCTAAACAACCAAATGTAGTGGTAAACCACACAACAGTGTGGTTTTACCTCAAGAGAAATTAATTTAAACCTTACCACTTGACCCCCGTTCACGCGAAGGGACAGAAAATTTGTGAGAAAAATATATTTTCCGATGAGACAACATTCCACAGAGACGGTAAACCGTAATTCGAAGAATGTTGTACAATGGGCAATTGATAATCCATACTCAACTGTGAAACAAATAAGCCAATACAGGTTCTCCGTTAACCTATGGGCTGGCATTGTAGACGGACATCTAGTTGGGCCTTACATTATCTTGAATTTTTACAAAATGTTTTGCCTAATCTTATTGAGGACATTCCGTTGGAAATAAGGCAGAATTTGTGGTTCAAGCAAGACGGATGCCCGGCACATTTTCGAAGAAATGTCAGGGAACATTTAAATCAAAAATTTCCGAATAGATGTTCCAAAATTTCCAAACTGGAAGGCATGGGCCATTATGTTGGCCTCTCGATTTTTATTTCGGACTGATAATCAACGTAGCTCCACGACGGCTAAACCTGGAGACTTGAAATTTGGCTCACATATCCCTTTTAGTATGTAGGTGCGTAATAAGAATGGAAAAAATGAATATTTCAAGTGCAAGCAAGTTACATCCAAAAATGGCGCTTTTTAGCGGATTTTTTTGCAATTTTTTCCCGGACAATCTAAAGGAGATAACAAAAAATGGCCGAGAATGGACACCCACAAAACAGTATATAAAGACCCCATAAAAAATATAAAAATTTAAATTTTCCGGTTTCTGTCCGATTTATGGCCAATTTTGATCACTGAAAAATCGTAATTGAGAAGTTCCACTTCTGAACCAGCAAGAAAGTTGAAATTTGATACAAAGGTGTTCCGCAGTACAAAAAGTAATATCCTTGAGTAAAATATTGAATTTTCTAAACTTCGCAATCTCGAAATTGTTGTTAAATTTCGTAACCGTTGCGAAGCACGGGAAAACAGCTAGTATAGATATATTTTGAGTAAATTTTAATTTGAACCAGTTCAATTTTCAAATACTCACGGCAAAAATTCTTAAAAGAACTTTTCGGTGATAATTTGTTTAATTTGTAGTGATGAAATTATTTCATTTGAAAATATGGTTGAACTGGTGGTACATCCCAACAGAGCACACACATTATGAAAAGTGGGGGCGGAAGTTGTCCTCTCCCAGCTGACCGCTCGTACCAGCCACGGCACTGTCACTGCTTAGTGAGAATACTTCTTTGGGAAATATTTGCGGACACATATGCTAAGAGAGTGAGAAAAACAAGACACCCTGAATATATGCTTTTAGTATCTAGGTATTTCTTACCTAGAAATATTGTTTTAACGTCTTTCTTTTCAATACACAGTTACAGCTTTTAGAACACAACCTTTGCTTAAAGATAAGGAGTCATTAAACCTCATTTATAGTTTAGTAAATAATTGTCACACGTTAGTCAAACGACATATTTTGGTCTTCTTTTTTTAATCTGGTCATTTTTTTCAAATTTTGGTTGAATATTATCTGAAATCAAAAAAATGAGTGAACACGTTGAATACACCAGTTCCCGTTAGATCACTAAAGTTTAGCAACGTCCAGTGATTTCAGAGAAGTTAATCAATGTTGAGCTTGCTGGTGCGGAGATTGCCCAGGAAAACCACATATCGTTGGCTCTATCGGTGTATAGCTACACATTGTTGATTATAGCGAAATGGCACGTTAAGCTCTGCATAACTGTGTCCTAAAAGGAAAAACAAATCTAGTTGTTGTTTTTTTTAGAAAACGGTATTTCGGTTGAAAAATTTGAAGTAAGGATGGCCATTTTCCAAATGACTCTTTTTTTAAGTCCGAGAAATACAAGAGATTGGTTTTTCCTACGGTACTGATGATGATGATGAAACTTAAATGTTTATATCAGCTGAGATATAAAGCCTTTTTGAGTCCCATTTAGAAAATTTTGTTCTTTAATTTCTCAGGAAATCGACACCTTTTGTGAAAAAGTCACTTTCGGAATTAGAACCACGATCTTTAAAAGAAATTAATTATAGAAACTGGACTTTATTTTACTCTTGAGGTGGTCATTATGCTCGTAAGCCAATTTCTCAGTGTTCAAAAGTTAAGAGGGAAGGGACTTCTTGATCATGATCACCCAGTATATTTTTATAAAAGTATCTACTCGTACCTATATGTACAAGCAACTTCAAATTGAACTGATAACTGTGCCAATGTGATATATAGGTTTATTATTATTTTACTGGCTAAAAAAAGTACAAGTTTAAAGTTCTAGCTATTACCGTTCCCATTTTAAACAGGATATGCGAAAACCGCTAAAAAGCGGCATAAAACAGCCAACGGTATCCGATTATTTTGCCGTTCATGGCATAAAACTGACATACACACAAAATTTCAAGTCTCTAGCACTTGCTGTTCTTGAGATATATTGTTCACAGACATCAGACACACACACGGAACAATGGATGAAACTCGAGATTTGGGCTCTAGGGACCCCAAACCGTGTTTTGGCATTGAAAACTCGACATCGTTAATTTCAGCCCATTACAATAATTTCCTTTTTATAGGATGAGGAAAGTAAAAAATAAATCTGGGACACTGAAGGGTTCCATGATTCTGGGCCTCAAGTGGGAGCTGTATACCAAAATTCATGAAAATAACGGCGTATTTCATCAAAAGGCTCTAGATTGGCTGTTGTAAAATATGAAGGAGATAATACGTACCAATAGAGGAGAGAGGAGTTGTACAACAGTCGCCCACACAACACGTTGTGTGTTGGTCTACAGTGAATAGTGATGTAAGAATATCGCTAATTAGCGAAGAGGATCAATAATTAGACATGTCAATTAATTTGCAATTTATTAAGTCAACACAGAAAATAGGGTATGACAAAAAAATAGGGTAAACTATTTTTTGGATTGGGACTTGGTCTTATTTTTTATATTTACGCTTTTAGTGGGATTCATTTTTCATATTTTGACATTCCTTCTAATTAATTTCCTATTATATACAAATTTGATGAAACTTTTCTTTTTTTCCTACTTATTCAGAAGAAGTCCATAGACGGTCCGCTATAACCTGACACCTAAAATCTAAAAAAATTTGCGTTTCCGCAGAATACATGTGCGTGTCTATGATGCACGGAAGGCATAGCCACAAAAGATGGAAAAAAAACTTTATTGTTGGCTGTCGGTATCACCCCGTACGTCAATGTCAACAAGGAAAACATAATAAATAACGCAAATGATCTTTTTATGACACCCAGATGTATTTCTTGGTGTAGACATAACTGAGTGTACTTATACAGGTTGTTGCAACAAAATAACTTATACGAGTTCTGTGAATTATAGACCTCACTCAATTAAACTGGGCACCAAGAAGTGGTTTCTTGGTGCTCATTTTCCGATATGGAAATAACAAACAATAGCGAATAAATACTTTTGACACATAGGTATGCAAAGGCGCAAAAACTATGCTAGTCTGATCTGTTGAAAGAATATCTGATATGTTGTCCGTAAAGAATGTCCTCAGAAAGACAAACTTATAGATCCTAAATATGACAATAGCTCTTAACAAAAGCTAAAATGAGGCAAAAAACACCAAAGTTATCTTCAATTGCAGTCAAAAATTTCAGCGCACATTTAGACCCCAAACGGGACCTATACACCATATTTCATCCAAATCAGTCGGTAACAGTGCTTATAACGCGGACGGCGGAAAAAATATTTTTTTAATATTCGACTTTTGTTCACCTACTAGGTATCTTGAAGCGTAAAATATAAAATTTTTGAGGGTTAAGTGTTTATTTTATTTTTTCGTGACAATTCCAAAGGTTTATTATTGAAAAAAATAAACAAGAATGGTGATAATATCTTTGAAGTGGATTTTTTTTTTTTTAATTTTATTTTAAACATTCTAAATTGAAATACAAAAACAATAATGCACGCGCGGACCAAAGTTACGAAATATTATAAAACTTGAACCAAATAAATAACGAACCCGTGAAATTTACATATTATATATTTACTAGCTGTTTCGCCCGTGCTTCGCTACAGCCTATAGCTTGGCGCCTTAGAGGCATGGCCGTTCCCGTAACTCGAAAACTGTTCGACATTTTTGAATTCTGATATTTTTTCTGGTGCATTAGCCTATGATTTTTTTTGGGGGGGGGGGGGG
>CM022881.1:18059471-18105119 GCA_012654025.1 Pachypsylla venusta | reverse complement strand
CCTGGGTTGGGCCGGAAAAAAGAGCCAACGATACGTGGTGTTCCCAGGCGGTTACCCATCCAAGTACTGACCACGCCCAACGTTGCTTAACTTCAGTGATCTGACGGGAACTGGTGTATTCAACGTGTTATGATCGTAGATGGGTTCAACGCCACGATGCTGTTATGGTATACATTTTGCCCAGCCAGCCCCCCCCCCGAAAAAAAATCTGGGCACCGACTGGCTTCAAAATCTTAAATGAGAAGGTATATCAAGTGACACCTTGTTTTAAAGGTTTCATTACAGAAAACCAGAGCACTCTAGGATCTAACGTTCACGAATTACAGGGTAGAACATGTGACCCATTCCCTTTGCGGCCGCACTGAAATGGTAGGTAAAAATGGCTAGAAATAATTATTTATGATCCCAAATAAGTAATTTAGTAAAAAATAGTGTTGCAACAAGATGGTTGTCCCGCCCACTTCGACCGCAGAGTTCGAGCTTTCTTAGACCAAAAACAGCTGGATAGGTTTGGTCTAAGAAGGCTCGATTTCTGCGGTCAAATTGGGCGGGACAACCATCTTTTTGACTAAATTACTTATTTGAATCATAAAATCTTATTTGTAGGGATAAGATTTTATTCCCGCATTCCCGCAAAGGGAATGGGTCACATGTTCCACCCTGTAATTTGTGAACGGTAGATCCTAGACAGCTCTGGATTCCTGTAATGAAATTAACGAGACCTTTAAAACAAGGTGTCACTTGATATACCTTCTCAATTAAGATTTTGAAGCCAGTCGGTGCCCAGACTAAACGGCTGGTCGAGGCCAAAAATTTTTTAGTCTAAAATTAATCCCCCTAAAATCTAAGGGATACGTATTTTTGCGTTTTCTTATATTTTCAGCCATTCTCGAGATACCGGGGGCGGGGTGATACTTTATGGACACCCTGTATATTTGTGCCCCTATCACACTATTTGATGAGACTTTCAAATAAAATTATTTGCCATTCCACAGATTTTATTTGTTGTGTATTATACCATGGCAACAGATATTTATTCTGTACTAAATATTATTTTGATATTTTCTATTTTACCAATAGGTACGATTTCTGATCGAAATTTAATTTAGTTTTTCTTCACTTGTGTATTTTCGATAAATGAGGACTTGGGTGTTCACAGACGCCTCAGAAATTATTTTTCAGTGTACTTGAAAACTCGTTTTTTTTATCGGCCGTCATCGGTCCATGTTGGACGATTGTACATACACAATTAAAATTGGTTAAAAAAAATTTGGATTACCTCAACACATCTCCCCGGTGTCAGATCCCTTTTTTTATCATAAATAGACGCGTTCTATCGTTTCTTTAGGCTAGGTATCATATGAACAAATCGATACAAGTATGTAGAACTAGTACCGCGCGACACAGCGCGGTCATGTAAACAATATGCACTATTTAGATAGATCTTGTGCCGCACGGTCATGTGAACCTAGCCTTATTGTCCCGCTTTTTCATGCGAAAAGTCCTGCTTTTGAAAATCCTGATCCTACATCTGGTAACCCTACACGTGCGGTGGACACCACATCCTTGGACGATATCGTTGCGGCCCTACCTTCCCACAAATTGAAATGAGTAACATGATTTTGAAAATTCTCATCTGGTAACCCAACACGAGCAGTGGACACCTCATCCCTGGACGATGTCGTTGCGGCCCTACCTCCCCACACATTGAAATGAGAAACATACGTTTGAAAATTCTCATCTGGTAACCCAACACGAGCAGTGGACACCTTATCCCTGGACGATGTCGTTGCGGCCCTACCTCCCCACACATTGAAATGAGAAACATACATTTGAAAATTCTCATCTGGTAACTCAACACGAGCAGTGGACACCTCATCCCTGGACGATGTCGTTGCGGCCCTACCTCCCCACACATTGAAATGAGAAACATACATTTGAAAATTCTCATCTGGTAACCCAACACGAGCAGTGGACACCTCATCCCTGGACGATGTCGATGCGGCCCTACCTCCCCACACATTGAAATGAGAAATATACATTTGAAAATTCTCATCTGGTAACCCTACACGTGCAGTGGACACCTCACCCTGGACAATGTCGTTGCGGCCCTACCTCCCCACAAATTGAAATAAAACATTCATTATAAAATTCTCATCTGGTAACCCTACACGTGCAGTGGATACCTCATCCTTGAACGATATCGTTGCGGCCCTACCTCCACACAAATTGAAATGAGTTTTGAAATAAAACATTCATTATAAAATTCTCATGTGGTAACCCTACACGTGCAGTGGATACCTCATCCTCGACCATATCGTTGCGGCCCTACCTCCCCACAAATTGAAATAAAACATTCATTATAAAATTCTCATCTGGTAACCCAACACGAGCAGTGGACACCTCATCCCTGGACGACATCGTTGCGGCCCTACCTCCCCACAAATTGAAATAAAACATTCATTATAAAATTCTCATGTGGTAACCCTACACGTGCAGTGGATACCTCATCCTTGAACGATATCGTTGCGTCCCTACCTCCCCACAAATTGAAATGAGTTTTGAAATAAAACATTCATTATAAAAATTCTCATGTGGTAACCCTACACGTGCAGTGGACACCTCATCCTTGGACGACATCGTTGCGGCCCTACCTCCCCACAAATTGAAATAAAACATTCATTATAAAATTCTCATGTGGTAACCCTACACGTGCAGTGGACACCTCATCCTCGACCATATCGTTGCGGCTCTACCTTCCCACAAATTGAAATAAAACATTCATTATAATATAATAATGTATTTACAAATGAAATATATTTATGTAGGTAATGTATTAGATGGCACATTACAACAACATGCTTTGTAAAATAGAAAACACTTAGAAAGAAACAAATAAAGGCCTGTCCTAAGGACAAGGCGGTCAAATTTAGTCGAGCTCTCACTTATAAGGGTTTGTGCCATACATTTTTATAACGAACTAAATTTATGTTATTAAAAATTATTAAAAAAAAATTCAAAATCAAAAAGTCATGTGGAAGTTGCAGAAAAAAAAAAACTCCCAATGTGACACTTGGGTTTATTATTTTTCTGGCAAAAAATAACCCCCCCCACACACAAAAAAATTGAGGGGGGGGTTCTCGTGACGATTCCAAATCTGGGGCGTAATTAGATTCTAAATTTGAAGTCTCTGGCTCTTACCATTCTCTTTTTAGACAGAATTAATGAAAACTGCTTTAAAGCGGTATATTTTATTGAGCCCAAAAGTTTCGGAGCTAACTGAGACCCCAAATATGACATATATAGAAAAATTCAAATCTCTAGCTCTTACCATTCTCCATTTAGACAGCAATACTGAAAACCGCTAAAAAGCGGCAAAAGTCGGCAAGGGTGTATTCGATTGCACCCAAAAGTTTCGGGGCACAATTAGAGCCCTGATGGGACCTATATACCAAATTCTATCCAAATCGGTCACCGCTAAGTGGCAAAAGTGCCCATCACGGCGTACGGCGGACAAACGGATTTTTTTTTTATTCGATTTTTGGAGTCTACGTACCTTGAAACATATATCAAATTTTAAGGGGCGGGGGGTATTTTTTTTTTTGACGATTCCAAAAGTTCATTATTGAAAGTAATAAACCAATATTAACTTTAAATAAATTAAAACAAAACAATAATCAAAAACACTATTTATAATTATTTATAAAGAAACCAGTTTCGAATCATTCGATTCATCATCAGTCTAGTCGAGTCTAAGATGGAGGTCGAAGGATGGATGTCAACTATGTTTCGTGTTAATATAGTCTACAGTTACTTACTCTTGACGTGCGCGCATCTACTGATATGTTTGATTATTTTTTAAAGGATTAATTGATATCTATCTATTAAAGAAAATTCATATTTATCCAAAAAAACTTTTGGTTTCTTATTTTCAATAATGAACCTTTGGAATCGTCACGAAAAAAGTAGCCCCCTCAAAATTTAATATTTTACGTTTCAAGGTACGTAGAATCCAAAAAATCGAATAAAAAAATCTGTACTCTGAACTGGAATTTTATTACTAATCATTGAGCGATGTTGAGTGGTGGTAAAGAATGCTGCTCACGGCAGACGGTGTACAGTATACGGAGAAGATTTTATTATTCTCCATATCTTGCAATATAAACTTTTTTTTTTTGGGGGGGGGGGNATAACAAATTTGGTGGGGGGGGGATTTTTTTGTCAGTAAAATAATAAACCCTTGTGTCATATTAGCAGAGTTTATTCTACATAAGGTAGGGTGTTCGAATAAAAATTAAAACAAAATTGGTAATTTGCTTCATTTATCTAAAATTATTGAGCAACGGACACAAGTCAAAATTATTAAATATTTCAATACTGAAAGTTTTATTGTGAACGTTTGTGAACTCCACTTTTGACCCCAGTGAACATCCCGAAATTGCACTTGTATATGTGTATGTATGTATACACATATGTATTAGACGATAAAAGCCACAATTATCATCCGATTTTGCAGAAATTTGGTATACATGTTTAGGACATGAAGGAAATTTTTGAGGCCCAATATTGTGTTTTTTGAAAATGATTTTTATCTTTTTAGCGGTTTGGGGTAAAAACGTAAAATTTTGATATGTTATGGCTGGTGTTAAGGCCTTTTCGATTTTGAAAATTTACGGAGCTCACAGGGTTTTTTTTGTATTTTGTTTTTTCAAAATGATTTTTTTAAATTTGATTAAAAAAAAAAGATATTTTTTTTCCTTCTATAAATGACTAGAACACCAATATGAACACCTGATCTCATCTTGGTTCACTAGTTCTCAAGCATTTAGCGAAATACCACCCCATTTCCACTTGACGTTTGATGCAGTTTTTTTTTTTTTTTTTTTTTTTTTTTTTTTTTTTTTTTTTTAANTTTTTTTTTTTTTTTTTTTTTTTTTTTTTTTTTTTTTTTTTTTTTTTTTTTTGTGTACGGCAAAAACATGGTGAACTGGGTCTACACGTAATACAAAAATAAACACCATTTTCATACACAAACCCGAGCGCCATTCTCTCCTAAGACCGGCCCTGAATAATTTACAAATATATAATATACAAGATACATAAATACAAAGACATTTTAATATCGCGGATCCTGTTAGAGATACAACAAAAAAAAATTGTCGGACCAAAGTTTCAATATATTAAAGAGGAGCCCTTATAAGCAATAGAATCTTTTTTGGGACCATGATTTTAGGTCCACCCTCCCTAAAATTGTCATTCAATAAAATTATCAGAACTAAAAATCGTTAGACCGTTTTCTTGTTACGGCCAAATTTTGTCGGTAAATAACGGCTCGATATTAACGCAAAACGCGAAAGTTTTAGGTCGCGGATAACTTATTTTGTAATGAAAGGAGACCAGCAAGATCCTCCCCTCCCCCCAAATTAACTATTTTACGTTTCAAGGTAACTACGTAAAACCAAAAATCGGGTGAGAAAAAAAAAGTCCTTTCGTCCACCTTGATCTGGGCGGTTAATATTTTCCGAATACGTTTTTGTGCGATGTCGATTTCGAACTCATAACCCTGGTATGACTAGTAATTTTACAAACTATTTCAAAATCATGAAAATTTATAATAATCCCTTATTTATACTGCCCCAATAAGACTGAAGAGCCCCTTTACACCGGCAGTTTTTTGGGTGCTATTATTGTCCACTTACTTCTTGCTATTGCGATATTCATCCTATTACCGATCTATGACAAGGTAATAGGGTTGTTTTGATTCACAATATAACACACAATATCACGCCGAAATTATTTTTCTTAAATCTTTTCTTTGCGTGATATGTTGCCAGAGGCTTCCCTGCCTTGGTGGGTCTGCAGATATTTCTTTACAGAAACACTTCCAGCAATAGGAAAACACACCATATAACGCCGAAAGTATTTTTCTTAAATCTTTTCTTTGCGTGATATGTTGCCAGAGGCTTCTCTGCCTTGGTGGTCTGCAGATATTTCTGTACAGAAACAGTCCCAGCAATAAGAAACCTCTGCCGGGCAAGGTGGATTACCTAAGGCCGAGCGAATGGTTTATTGCCTTTGGCTTGACATATCCGGTCCATTTTCTGTTTTACGTTTTTACCATTTTCTGGGTCTGAACCCAAGTCCTACTGTTTACCAGTTAGAGCGGCTTACCACCAGACCACCAACCCAAGATGTGAAATTTGGTCACAATATTAATTTGGATCTCCTGTAATACCGAAGGTGTAATTTCTTCCAATCCATATATGACTTGCTAACTTTCCATGAGGAAAAGTAAATCATACTTGAGATTGTAAGAAGTTATTTGAGGGTGACATCCTCACGGGCTGAGTCCACCTGAGCTGATGGTGTAAAATAACGCAGAAAGCAACTCTGTAATATCATTATGTTTATAACTCGTTATGTTACTGACGTAATTATATTGCAGAGATTGTCCTGGTTCTGGGGGCCCATGCAATTATCAGCCTGCAAGAACGGATGTATGATGACAATTAAAAACATAAGCAATATACTACAACTTATCCAGAGCTGCTGTCTCACACATCTGGCTACCATCGGATATGATGATGCCACTATTGAATGAATTGAATGAATCTCCAGTAGGATCGCAGATAGTTGACTGTTCTATTTAAAATGACTCACCCTGTATATATAAGAGAACATATTAAATTAAACATAACTAAGTCAGATTTCATATTTTTTACATAAAATTAAACGGGAATTCACACTAAACAGTGTGACATTGCCGACAAGTAATTCCCGCTGAGCTCACGGTGATGCACTGTCACTGTCACGTGCCGGTCTAGAATATTTTTAGTTTTGCCGGGCGAATTACTTGCCACTCACGTCAATGTCACTGCTTTGTATGAATGCTACATCGCAGTCGTTCTAAGAGCTGGCCAAGGTAATTTTGTGAAAGAAGAGTGATTCTCATTTCGTAGACACACTGTATATTTCAAAAACGGTTATTTTTTCATTCTACAGGCCGAACAACTTTCAAATATATCCGAAAAAAGCTGTTAAGGAGCATTCACACTAAGCAATGACAGTGTCGTGACCAAAATGTGATCCGCCCGGCCAAACTAAAAAAATCTTTCAGGCAGTTGAAGGAATATGTTCATACTAGACCGACACGTGACAGTGCAACACTGTGAGCTCACGATCAGCGGCAATCACTTGCCAGCACTGTCGCTGCTTAGTGTGAATGCTCCTTTAGTTGTTGACCTGCTCGTGGAATCGTATAATACCTAGTCATCAACAACCATTCAATATCATGGGTACAACCAGAGAGGATAAACCGGGTGGGTTTAGTCAACTTCTCACAATTTGAAGAATGGATGTGTGTGTCGGATTTGTAGCCGGGGAGCAACACAAAAACTTTAAATTTTTTGACCAATTTTAACCCAATTAGAGAGGTTAGGAAATGTTTTTACGGCCATGCCCCTATTGCCTTTTGTCTTTTATTTATTGGCTGTCAAGGACGCATGATAAGTCCGTACGACCTTAAAATTTTATAAAAAAATACTTAAAAATACATTCTCACTTCAATTACAGACAAGATCTGAATCTGATGTGGTGGACATGTTCACTTTAATTACAGACAAGATCTGATGTGGTGGACATGTTCACTTTAATTACACACAAGATCTGATACGGACATAATCACTTTAATTAGAGACAAGTTCTGATGTGGTGGACATGTTCACTTTAATTACACACAAGATCTGATGTGGTGGACATGTTCACTATAATTACAGACAAGATCTGAATCTGATGTGGTGGACATGTTCACTTTAATTACAGACAAGATTACAGACAAGATCTGAATCTGATGTGGTGGTCATGTTCACTTTAATTACAGACAAGATCTGATGTGGCGGACATGTTCACTTTAATTACAGACAAGATCTGAATCTGAGGTGGTGGTCATGTTCACTTTAATTACAAACAAGGTCTGAATCTGAGGTGGTGGTCATGTTCACTTTAATTACAGACAAGATCTGATGTGGTGGACATGTTCACTTTAATTACAGACAAGATCTGAGGTGGTGGTCATGTTCACTTTAATTACAGACAATATCTGATGTGGTGGACATGTTCACTTTAATTACAGACAAGATCTGATGTGGTGGACATGTTCACTTTAATTGCAGACAACATCTGATGTGGTGGACATGTTCACTTTAATTACAGACAAGATCTGATGTGGTGGACATGTTCACTTTAATTACAGACAAGATCTGATGTGGTGGACATGTTTACTTTAATTACAGACAAGATCTGATGTGGTGGACATGTTCACTTTAATTACAGACAAGATCTGATGTGGTGGACATGTTCACTTTAAATACAGACAAGATCTGATGTGGTGGACATGTTCACTTTAATTACAGACAAGATCTGATGTGGTGGACATGTTCACTTTAATTGCAGACAAGATCTGAATCTGATGTGGTGGTCATGTTCAATTTAATTGAAGACAAGGTCTGATGTGGTGGACATGTTCACTTTAATTACAGACAAGATCTGATGTGGTGGACATGTTCACTTTAATTACAGACAAGATCTGATGTGGTGGACATGTTTACTTTAATTACAGACAAGTTCTGATGTGGTGGACATGTTCACTTTAATTACAGACAACATCTGATGTGGTGGACATGTTCACTTTAATTAGAGACAACATCTGATGTGGTGGACATGTTCACTTTAATTACAGACAAGTTCTGATGTGGTGGACATGTTCACTTTAATAAGTAAAAAAAAAAACGGGCATGTTCTATTTATATATCTCGCAGTTCATATAAACAACTCGTTAACCATCCGGAATACAACCCATGTTAATAATAAAATGCGGGCTACACGGATAACTCACAGTTCATATAGACAACTCGTTACTCATCCGGGATACAACCCATGTTATTACTATAATGCGAGCTACACGGATAACTCACGGTTCATATAGACAAACCGTACTCATCCGGGATACAACCCATGTTAATAATAAAATGCGGACTTAACGAATATCTCACAGTTCATATGGACAACTCATCCGGGATAAAACCCTTGATGATAATAAAATGCGGGCTACACAGATATCTCGTAATTCATATCATACACACTTTGTCGGTCTGGCGTGGGAGTATTGGCCGCTTGCTGAGGATTTCCTCCTCTATTATTTGATACAGAACCACCAGACTGCACCGCTGGCGGCATATCCATCGTATCAGACATTTCTAGCGCCCTCACGAATGACATTGGACGTCTCCTATTATCAATCGTCTGAGAATTCGTCGGAGGTGCTGTGGAGGACGCAATATTTTTTCTTTTAATTTGTGGAGATTGTAACATATGGGGTTGTCCCCCTATCGATGGTGCCGGAGGAAACACTTGAACACCACCTCTTAACGCTGGATAATATACACGTTGTGTTGGACTAGTCGGGTTACTTCGGATATGTTCGTACTGACTCGTACCATTTCCTACAGGAGGTGTACGTTGATTGGGTGATGTATCTTTCCATGAGTACATTCCACGTTGTGGTGAGCGTGCCAATTCCCTTATATTATCAACGGTATTGTTTATTCTATAAGGCGCCATGTCTCCGCTGCCACGAAGTAATTCACCTTCAGAAAGGAATCGCCGCTGTGGACTTCCTTCCGTATGGCTCATCATATTTCGTGGACCTTGATATTCATAATAAGATGGCGGACTTTGTACACCCGGATTGATATTACCACTATTTGAATTATTTACACTAATGAAATCAGGTCGACGAGGTTGAGTTGGAGTCCCAGGATTGGACCTGGAAACAAAGAGGTATGCAAATTATTAGGGCAGGTTGACGAGGTTGTTAAGTTGGAGTCCCAGGATTGGACCTGGAAACAGAGAGGTATGCAAATTATTAGGGCAGGTCGACGAGGTTGTTGAGTTGGAGTCCCAGAATTGGACCTGGAAATAAAGAGGCATTTTTTTTTATTTTGGTTTATAATTTTTAATTTTTGAACCTTTCGAATCCCACGAAAAAAATATCCCCCCCCCCNCCCCCCCCCCCCAAGATTTGATATTTTACGATATTTTATTGCAACGGTATATAGAATCCAAAAACCGAGTTGAAAAAAGTTTTCCGCCAAACACCGAGATGGGCACATTAGCTACATGGGCACATTTGGTGTCTAGATTATGTCCAGAAACTTTTGTTACCGTATATCACATATATCGGGTTCCGCACTGAAATTTCAGAGTGGAACCTAATATTTTAGAATTTGGGGCACACATGGAAGCTGCATACCAAATTTCATTCAAATCGGTAAACGCTAAGTAGAAGAGAGTACGGGGAAGGGGCAGCGGACGAATAGATTTTTTATTCGATTTTTGGTACATGCCATGAAACCAAAAATATCAAATTTTGGGGGGGGGGGATTTTTTTTAATTTAATTAATTTTTAATTGGGAATACTTTTTGGTAAGTCTTCTACAGGATCCGAAGTATATGACTACTCAAAATATCCTAGCCTGTAAATACCAAGAATAAAATAATAATAATTACTAAATTGGGTCCTAAACTACTCAACCATAAGGACATCAAAGTGATTCCCAAAATATGTTCGGGTCAAAACAGATACTGTTATCTACATCCTAATCTTGAGATGTTAACACCCCATCACACGTGGCATTGATTTTTAGGAAAGCGCAAACGGGGTAGCAGCCTTATGAGGCCTCAAATGTTGATCAATATACTGTGCTCTATTTTTCTTATATTGAACACTGAAAGGATGATTAAGTTTCCTATCAATTTATTCAATCAAAACGTGAAAATCTAATACTAAATTACTAATATTAAAATTTTGGGAATTTTTTTTTTTATATATACAGGGTGGACCATTTTAACCTTTAATGGAGAATAACTTGACTGGAAGGCAAAATAATAGAAAAAGTTTTAAACAAAAGTTGTTGGATAAGTAGGGGGACACATGACCATGACCTTCAATGTGACCTTTACATTGACCTTGGAGGTTATTTAGAGGTCAAATATGAATTTTTAAATAGAAACACCCATTTTTGACCCCCCATTCGTGATTAGTAAAAGATTTTACACATGACCATGCATGACCTTCACATTGACCTTGGAAGTTATTAGAGGTCAAATATGAATTTTTAAATAAAAACAACAATTTTTGACCCTGATTCGTAATGAGCAGAAAATTTTACTCTCAAATATGTACCTATCATTGTTAAACTCTAATCTATGTAACTTATTCCCGACAAATTTTGGGTCAAATCTTCATCTGGGATTCCTTTAGGGCACCAAACCTGAAAATCGGGTAACTCCTCTAAAAGTAGCAATATAGCTCCAATTTTGATGAAATTTAAAACAGTGACCCTTTGTAACATATCATCGACACATTTTGGACCTCAATGGGCTATTATCATCTAGGGGTCCTTTAGGGCATCAAACCTGAAATTTGGGTCACGCCTCTAAAGATGTGTTTCCATTAAAAACTTCAAATTTGTCCTCCAAATAACTCCAAGGTCAATGTGAAGGTCACATTGAAGGTCATGGTCATGTGTAAAATCTTTTGCTAATCACAAATCTGGGGTCAAAAATGGGTGTTTCTATTTAAAAATTCATATTTGACCTCTAAATAACCTCCAAAGTCAATGCGAAGGTCACATTGAAGGTCATGGTCATGTGTCCCCCTACTTATACAACAACTTTTGTTTAAATTGTTTTCTATTATTTTGCCTTCCAGTCGAGTTATTCTCCATTAAAGGTTAAAATGGTCCACCCTGTATATATATAAAAAAATCATTCACAATAAAAATAATGCCGGGTATGACATGTCACCTAATGGCCCTAATTCTGCGTAATCTATAAGTCCTAAAATTTAATGTTTTTATATCAATGACACATTCACAGAATATTGACTATTCGATTCTCCCCAAAAAAAGTTACTAAAATTCATATGTTTTGGGATTCATGTTTAACTCAATTCAAAAATATTAAATTGGGGTAACGGAACACCAATTGTCTGAAAAATATAACTATGACTTCTATCAAATATACTAAAACTCAATTTTATCTTTCAAATTATTCTTTATCATTTTTGTTGAGACTTAAATCATTTGTGCCATTATATAGAGCTCGTTTTTCTGATACCCATATGGAAAAATTACATCTTTTTTATCTTTCAAATTACTCTTTATCAGTTTTGTTGAGACTTAAATCATTTGTACCATTGGATAGAGCTTGTTTTTCTGAATCCAACGATACCCATATGAAAAATTACATTTTTTTTTTTATCTTTCAAATTACTTTTTATCAGTTTTGTTGAGACTTAAATCATTTGTACCATTGGATAGAGCTTGTTTTTCTGAATCCAACGATACCCATATGGAAAAATTACATCTTTTTTATCTTTCAAATTACTCTTTATCAGTTTTATTGAGAGTTAAAAATCATTTGTACCATTGGATAGAGCTTGTTTTTCTGAATCCAACGATACCCATATGGAAAAATTACATCTTTTTTATCTTTCAAATTACTCTTTATCAGTTTTGTTGAGACTTAAATCATTTGTGCCATTGGATAGAGCTTGTTTTTCTGAATCTAACGATACCCATATGGAAAAATTACATTTTTTTTTTTTATCTTTCAAATTACTCTTTATCAGTTTTGTTGAGACGTAAATCATTTGTGCCATTGGATAGAGCTTGTTTTTCTGAATCCAACGATACCCATATGGAAAAATTACATTTTTTTTTTTTATCTTTCAAATTACTCTTTATCAGTTTTGTTGAGACTTAAATCATTTGTGTCATTGGATAGAGCTTGTTTTTTCTGAATCTAACGATACCCATATGGAAAAATGACATTTTTTTTATGTTTCAGATTACTCTTTATCAGTTTTGTTGAAACTTAAATCATTTGTGCCATTGGATAGAGCTTGTTTTTCTGAATCCAACGATACCCATATGGAAAAATTACATTTTTTTTATGTTTCAGATTACTCTTCATCAGTTTTGTTGAAACTTAAATCATTTGTACCATAAGATCTTGTTTTTCCTGAAAGCTTGTTTTTCCAAATCCAACAATATCCATATCGAAAAATACATTTTTAAAAAAATATATTTATAAAAGAATCGTAAAATAATAATGCTATACTGAACACCATAGTCAACACTGGCCTGAGGATGATAGCCTGAGTGCTATTGAAAGCTCACCTTATAATTATTTCAATTTGAATCGATATTGTCTTTTTTGTAAAAAAGTTTTAACATTTTTTTACTTATTCGATTTGCCCTAACATGCTGAAAATATAGTCTGCCCCACGAGTTATGGGATGTTAAATTCATCTCTAATTCCTGAACAAAGGGAACGCTGTAGTGTACGCTACCAAAATATAACATACGCAACGTGACTCCAAGTTTAAATTAAATGTGAATCAATGTGAATGTGAATTATACCTTCTCGTCCGTCTATCTCATCAAACAACCATTCCTTTAACTTTCTTCAGAGGAATGCTGAAAATTTGTCAGGTCCAAATGTTTTCGTTTAATTTGAAAGAATTAATGATTTTTTTTTCCAGTTTAGTCTAACGTCTCTTTAACATCTATTGGTCATTCAAGACGGGGGTTTTACCCTCCATTCGCAGGAAACTTGCAAATCAGCTACCCATATTGACCTCATCCAGCCAGGGTTGGGCTGGAAAAAAACTAGCACCACGAGGACGCGAACCCACGCGGACACCCACATGTTACAACCTCGCTGGACGTTGCTTAACTTCAGTGATCTAACGGGAACTGGTGTACTCAACGTGCCATAGACGCTGGCTCGGATTAATGTGTAATTGTGTTATCATGACGAATAGAACACAAAGTTGTCAGCGTCTATGGCACGTTGATTACACCAGTTCCCGTTAGATCACTCAAGTTAAGCAACGTCCAGCGAGGTTGTTCTATGTGGGTGCCCACCTGAGTTCGCGCCTTCGTGATGCTAGCTATTTTTTCGGGCCAACCCAGGCTGGGTGAGGTCAATGTGGGTAGCTGGTTTGCAAGTTTCCAGCGAATGGAGGGTAAAACCCCCGTCTTGAATGACCAATAGATGTTAAAGAGACATTAAGCCTCAGAAAACAACTACACAATATGGAAATCTTTAGGGAAAACCCACTGTTTACACTATGTGGGGAGGAAGAGGAAACAAATGAGACTGGTCACTGGACTAATAACGGGACATTGTGGTCTCAGAAAACACCTACACAATATGGGAATCTTTAGGGAAATCCCATTGTGTACACTATGTGGGGAGGAAGAGGAAACAAATGAGACTGGTCACTGGACTAATAACGGGACATTGTGGTCTCGGAAAACACCTACACAATATGAGAATCTTTAGGGAAAACCCATTGTGTGCACTATGTGGGGAGGAAGAAGAAACAAATGAGACTGGTCATTGGACTAATAACGGGACATTGTGGTCTCAGAAAACACCTACACAATATGGGAATCTTTAGGGAAAACCCATTGTGTACACTATGTGGGGAGGAACAGGAAACAGCCTCTCATGTTATCTTTCATAGCAATGCCCTACTCAATTGGAGAGTGAGTATCATCGGGTCACTAAACCCCAGAGAGGAACTCGTCCAAAACAATCTGGTAAGAGGACTGCTGAAATTTTCCGGGCAGTTGAACCTTAGCTAGAGAAATAAGCTTAACCTCAATACACAAAAGGCCCATGAAGCTGAGGTTTAGGAATTCAAAACCTTAGGGGTAAAGCTTAATAAAGTGAAATTCAAGAGAAATATTATACGAAAAAGCCGTTAAAAAGTGTCATTTGACGGTAAATCGTTGTTACCTCAGTATACCAACTGGGCTTTACGTTTTATAAGTAAAAGTAGTAGTTGAGCGGTCGCGTGGTAACGGCCCTCCCAGCTAGCTCAACCCCTAGTTGGAACCGCATGTTTTCGTCTTCTCAATTTATCATTTGACCATAAAAAATAGAGCTTTAAACTTATGATGGCAAAAAAAAAAAAAAAATGGCCACGATAATAACCTCATCAAGTTAGCGATATTTTTACTTTCTCTTCCTATAGAAGATAAAGTATTGTAATCGTGCAGAAAATTTGGACATTTTTGGGCCTAAAAAAAATCGTCTGATGGGAACCCAAAATCAAATATATAATTTCGTATTGCTTTTGGGCCATGTTTTCACTATTTTGGGTCATTTTTGAAGTTTGTAAATATTTGGAGCCATCGAGTCCAAAAAAAACCGATATTTTTTTTAACGAGAACTTACCTCCGAAGTGGACTGCTCATCGCTATTGGAGTGGGAACACCAATGGCTTTAATACGCTGTTGCATGGTGGGACTAGGAGCTGCTATGCCTCTTTCGCGGTCAATATCAGGTGTATGACTTCGAGGCATCATTTCCAAGTTCCTGGTAACAAAAATAATTAAAACAATTATACTTGCTTTAAAAAATACCCCTACCCCTCCTAAAAAAAACTTTTCATGATTCAAGGTAGGTAGAAAACATTAATCAATTTTACATGATACAAAATAATTGATGATCTCGGAACAATACCTACTATCTAGTCACTTACCTAGTCATCCATGTAACCTTCTAGTCAACCAACCATTACGTATTAGATGTATACGCCGATCCATCAGTTTCCTGAAGCCTAGGATAGAGGAGTTCCTTCCAACACCTACCATTGACCCTCTACACTACTGTGCATTGACGATATCCACACCCGCACAGTCGAAGATGCGATCGCCCAATATCAACCAAACAGGGTGTTGGGACGCCAACCACCACCAATCGCCAAAGAAGAGGCAGATCAGCCAAGAGAAACCAGGTCCAAACTGGCACAACTACGCTCCGGATGGTCCAGATTACTCAATTCATACCGCAACAGATTGGACGCCAATATCAAAAATGAATTCAACCTCTGCCATGGACAGCCACACGATGTTCATCATCTGTTTGACTGTCCTCAAAGTTCTACCACACTCACAGTAGGTACTTGACCTCTGGACCAGACCAAAAGTGGTGGCAGAAACCAGGTCCAAACTGGCACAACTACGCTCCGGACGGTACAGATTACTCAATTCATATCTCAACAGATTGGACGCCAATATCAAAAATGAATGCAACCTCTGCCATGGACAGCCACACGATGTTCATCACCTGTTTGACTGTCCTCAAAGTCCTACCACACTCACAGTACTTGACCTCTGGACAAACTTGATCTGATCTGACTTGTCGTCTGTCGCTACAACAACAACAATCAATTTTACAAAATGGAATCACACCCCCAATATCTGTCCCCAATGCCATGACGGACCACATGATGTGAACCACCTCTTTTTTTGCCCGGCAAAAGTCACAACTAGAACCCGTTTCACTGTGGACCCAACCAGTGGAGGCTGCAAGATTCCTCGATCTGAAGACTAGTCGATGAATGATGCTACAACAACAACAAAAAATCCGTAAGTCCATCGCATGCAGCACACCGTCCGCACTTAGGCAACTTAGCTTTGACCGATTTTATTTTGTGCCAAACCATTTCGTAACCATTAGTCAAATTTTATAGGGTTAGTTTTGAACGATTTTATTTTGTGCCAAATTATTTCGTAACCATTAGTCAAATTTCATAGGGTTAGCTTTGACCGATTTTATTTTGTGGCAAAACATTTCGTAACCTTTTACAGTCAAGTGAAGATATAGTATTTTATCTGCCTTAATATGGTTTTACTTGACATAGTATCCCAATTTAACGAAAAAAAAAAAAAATCGTAACCATTAATCAAAATTTTATAGGGTTAGTTTTGAACGATTTTATTTTGTGCCAAAACATTTCGTAACCATTAGTCAAATTTAATGGGTTAGCTTTGAACGATTTTATTTTGTGCCAAAACATTTCGTAACCATTAGTCAAATTTTATAGGGTCAGCTTTGAACGATTTTATTTTGTGCCAAACCATTTCGTAACCATTAGTCAAATTTTATAGGGTTAGTTTTGAACGATTTTATTTTGTGGCAAACCATTTCGTAACCATTAGTCAAATTTTATAGGGTTAGCTTTGAACGATTTTATTTTGTGCCAATTTAATAATATCGCCAGTCACTCATCACTCACCTCGATCTATTGTTATGAGGACTCGGCCGTCCAAGATATGTCTGATTGCTATCACCAGTGTCCAACTGTGATATATAAAAATTGTTTTTTGAACCATGTCGCTGTAGCGGAGGGGTTGGCTCGCAGTCTTGGGATTGTGAGGCGGTAGGTTCCATGTCGGTATCGGAACCATCTCGGCCGGTAGGAGACATCTGAAAACGAACCAAAAAAAATTGATTAGGTCAAAGTCTCACATAAACAATCCAACCAACCAATAGTGGCATCATCATGTCCGGTGGTAGCCAGATGTATGAGCATGCAACTCTTATTGTTTGTTGTTGGCTACATAAGTTTTTAATTGGCACCAAACATCTTGGAGGCTAATAATTGACATTGCCCCCCCCCCAGAACTATGTCAATCACTGCATTAAAATTACATCAGACGCCTAATAATATTCCAGAGTTGTTTTTTGTGTTATTTTACAAGTTTGTCTGTGTTTGACAGACAAATATCGAAAGCGACATATCACAGGTAATCCTGGACAAGAAACGAGGGATTTTCAGACACACGGGATCTTTTCCATGGGCGGCTTTCAATCGGCTTTCTCCGGCCACCTCTTTTCTTTTGTTTTTCACTTTTTATGTTTACTTGTTAGCTTACTTGTTAGATTTTATACCAACTAGACAGGTTAGGAAACGTTTTTAAGGCCATGCCTTGATGAGCAATCTTGCTTGAGCACGAGACTTTTTGAATGTGATTAAAAGTAAAAGGGGGAAAATATGAAGGATATCAGAAGATTAAAAGTGGTGGGCTTTTGAAAAAAAAAAAAAAAAAAAAAANAAAAAAAAAAAAAAAAAAAAAAAAAAAAAAAAAAAAAAATTTGTCCAGGATTTTCTGTGATATGCCGCACTCACAAATATCAAAATAATAATTATAATAAAGGCATGTCTTTGGTGACTTTAGTTTTTTTTTTTTTAAGGAAAGATTTTAAATATTTTAATTTTCGTCGGATCGACTTTTTCAAATTTAGATAAAAATGATTATGAAAATATTTTAATTTGAGATCTTTAAAATATTTTCATAATCATTTCTATCTAAATTTGAAAAAGTCGAATCGACGAAAATTAAAATATTTAAAATCTTTCCTTAAACAAATATCAAAATGAGTTGTTGTTTTTTTTTTGTTTTACTTCTTTAGACGCGTTATGAAAAAATTATGAGATTGAAATTTTAAGATGCGCGCGCACCTGTAACAAAAAATCATCACCGCATCAGTGTAACACAAAATTATTACCAAAAGTGTAACACAAAATTATGAAAAACTGATGAAGATGGAGTTAGTTAAGAAAAAATGATGAGAGTTAAATTTAAATATTGTATTTTCTCATTCTATATCCATACAACATTGTGGCTCAGTGGCAAGGCCTCTGTTTCATAATTGGTAGGTTCTGCGTTCACTTCCGCGTGGGGTAGTATGTTTTTTTTTTTTGAAATATTATTAAAAATTTATTTTTAAAAAGAAGTATAACTTCTCACGCGCTACATAAGTACACACACACACATTTTTTTTTTTTAAAAAAAAATGGCAATGTTCTAAATTTTATATACAATGTGCCCTTGGACGCCAAACTTGTGCCTTTTTGATCTGATTTTTCGATACTTTTGATTACATAAAAGAAGTATCTAAAACCCAACTTTTGATTTTCAAATTCTTCATACTTTTGACTAGTCACTTTGTCTGTCCTGATTTAGCATTAAATACAGGGTGGGGCGGCACAATTTCTGATAAATTTCATATCAATGAAAAGTACAAGTATGAATAACTAGTATTAGTTTTTTTGCTGTAATCTATGGTGTAAAACCCCTGGAGCATCCTGTATAATGTCAAATAAAAATGTGACTATTCAAAAGTATGAAGACTGTTTTATTGCGAAATAAAAATATGCAAGAATTACTTTGGGACCACTTTGTATGAAATAAAAAGTGAGAAAATCAGCGCACCAAAGTATTTCTGTATTTATTTATAATTTCTTCAAGAATACTTCTAAGGCACCCAAGTCCATGCCAGTCGTAAAAGGCGACTAAAGGAAGGGTCAGAAACGATATCGTTTCCATTACCCAAGCAGAAAGCAAGGAGAAGCTACTGCATTCTGCGTAAGGTTACAAAAGTAACCGGGGGGNGGGGGGGGGGGGGGGGAATTTATGTATGTGCTTTTACTGTAAAAATAAAATGTTAATATTTTTTTTTAAAAAAAAAAAAAGGATTCCCAAGTATCAACAACTCATAGCGAGTTGTTTCAAACAAGTCCCACGGCTGTTAACCTATAATGATGACTTTCAATAAAGATTGAATGTTCTCCATCTCTAGGTGATTCTATTTTAAAATATTAACTCTAAGTGCAAGAATTTACTAAGAACAGCTAAATCAATACTAAAAGCATAAGTACTCTAACAGCAAAATTATTTTTTTAAAAAAAAATCGACTACCGGATGGTGGTGTACTAAAATCAGTAGATAATGGTTCAATTTTTACTAACCCAATTACCCCACGAAATAAGCATGCTGGGGGTTTCGTACCGAGGGTTGATAGTTCCAACACAAAATAATGACGGATTTTTATTAATTGAAAATTAACATGGATTGGTTGGGGTCCTACTCCGGGAAGATGTGTTGGGACAACTTTTTCAAAAAAAAAAAAAAATCGTTTTTTTTTTATTGGCTGTCATGGGTCCTTGGACTTGTTGAACGGTAGTACATACGCAATAGGGGCATGGCTGTAAAAAAAAGTTTCCTAATCGCTCTAATTGTGTTAAAATTGGATAAAAAATATGGATTACCTCAACACATCTCCCCGGTGTCAGATCCGGATTAGTTGTCTAGTAGGTAAGACGCTCAGACTGGTAAACAATAAGGGGTGGCGGGTTCCAACCCAGCCAAAGGATGCGATTTTTATCCTCATGGATTTGAGATATTCACCACTTTTGGGGGGGACATGGAAGGGTCCAGAATTATCAACAGCCCTTCCACCAACATCACATTCCGTATTTTTTAATCTCTTTGATTTATAGAAATAAAACAATACGAAATATAAAAAGTAAATATACGTCACCACAAATAATAACCCAATTATTTATTTTGCGGCCAGCGTTTATGGTACTTTGAATACACCATTTCCGCTAGATCACTGAAGCGAGATTTTACCAAGTGATGGTCCACGTGGGTTCGCTGTTGGCTATTTTCTTGGCCAAACACAAACTGAGTGAGGTCAACCTGGGTCAGCTGGTTTTGTGAGTTTCCACCAAATGGAGGATAAAACACGCGTCAAAAAAATATTTTGTTTTAATGCAGGCGCTTTATATTCTTTTTTTTTAAAAAAAAAAAACGAGGTAAATAATTGAGGTTGAATAATTGATTGTGTTTTGGTCTCGTTCGATATCTTTTCAAAACTAATCAAATCTGAACCTTAAAATAAATAGCACACAAAATACAAGTTCAAAAGAAAGAAAGAAAAAAACACATACGTTTTTTGTTGGATTACTCAACGAATCCTGTCGTGAGAAAGAAATTATAAAAAAGGGAAGGTAGGAGAAGCATTCCAGAAGAAAATCGTGTGCAGTAAAACAAAAGAAAAAAGAAGAAAAGAGAAAATTGAATGAAAAATAAATAAAAATCTGGTGTGAACATCACACGACTTTCCTTAACTATAAAAGAAAAAGAAGAAAGTATTGTAATGGGCTGAAATTTTCGATGTCGATTTTTCAATGCCAATTGGAGTCCGCAGAGCAGAAATACAATTATATATTACACTTCTTGATATATTACACTTCAACCTAAGTTGTACTTTTCAATTTCTTATGTGAAATTGTGGCACCAGAAAAGTTCTAGCTCTTTCCATTCTGATTTTAAGTGGAACCGCCAAAAAGCGACCTTAAACCGCTAATTAGCGGCCAACAATATATTACAGTTCAATCTAAGTTGTATTTTTAATTTTTTTTATGAAATTAATAGGCACCAAATTTCAAGTTCTTGCTCTTTCAATTCTCATTTTAAGCTGGATATGCAAAAACCGCTAAAAAGCGGCATAAAACCGCCAACGGTATATTCGATTACCAACAAATTTTGCCGTTCATGGCATAAAACTGACATTCATTCCAAATTTCAAGTCTCTAGCACTTGCCGTTCTTGAAATATCTTGTTCTCAGACAGACACACACACGGACCAATGGCTGAAACTTGAGATTTGGGCTCTGGGGACCCCAAAACGTGTTTTGGCATTGAAAACTCGACATCGAAAATTTCAGCTTATTCCAATACTTTCCTATTTATAGGATAAGGAAAGTAAAAATAGTGATAAGATAGTATCTCCTTAAGGAGCATTCACACTGCACAGTGACAGTACTCTCCGGCGCCGTACCGTGATCTTCACAATGATTTGACATGAAAATATCTCCATTGTCTGAGCACGGAGAAATCACTGACGGGTGTTATTAAAATCACTGTGCGATCACGGTCACTGACACTTTCACTGTGTAGTGTGGATGTTCATTTATCCATCCATATTGACAATATAACGTGAAAGTTTCTGTGAAAGTTCCGACTAAGTCTATAGATGGATGATTTAAAAGTTGTTATTGGCACACTTATTGTTATTGACACTTTCACAGTGTAGTGTAAATGCTCATTTATCCATCCATAGTGACTGTATAGTGTGGATGCTCATTTATCTATCCATAGTAACAGTATGACGTGAAAGTTTCGATTAAGTCTATAAGATGGATGATTTAAATAAGTTGTTATTGACACACTTATTGTTATTGACACTTTCACTGTGTAGTGTGGATGCTCATTTATCCATCCATAGTGACAGTATGACGTGAAAATTTCTGTGAAATTTCCAATAAGTCTATTGATGGATGATTTAAATAAGTTGTTATTGACACACTTATTTACTTTTCTTATCCTATAAAAAGCAAAGTTTTGTAATGGGCTGACATTTGTTGATGTCGAGTTATCAATGCCAAAACACGTGGTAATTTAGGACAATGAAAATTTAAAATAATGAAACCGTTTAGCAAAAAAAAAAAAAAAATCTTCTCATTTCATCCGCAGCACGGCCAGGCCAGAGGAATGAGAAATATTAAATACTAGCAGGATACGCCCGCTTCGCTTGGCGTCTTATAGGCATGGCCGTTTATAGTTTCAACCCCTTTTTTTCGCGATAAAAAGTAGCTTATGTCCTTTCCTAAAGTTTAGTCTATCTCCATTCCAAATTTCATCAAAATCGGTTCAGTAGTTTAAGCGTGAAAGCGTAACATACATGATTCAGGTTATCCATCGTTATCGATGCTGCCCCATCTTCTGACGATCACACATTTGCTGCCTCTGGACTGACTAAACAGCCCAGCCTTGGTTCTGAAGATTCTGTGACATCAGTAGCACTGGAGTGGATTCTGCGATGGTTCAGGAGCCGGGTTGGCAATTGATTGATCGGTTGATGTTGTTGATCTAATAGGTTTTTTGTTGAAAATATTACATTCGACGTCTTTGTGTTTGTGTCTTATGTGTGAGGAGAGACCGGATCCAGTTTTAGCTTCGTAGGAGCAGTGGGGACAATTAAGTGTTTTGGTGTTTGTGGTTTCAGACCTATCCCTTTCGTGTGCTTGGCTGATGTGTGAGTTGACGTACTGTCTTCCACGTTTACCAGTTCTTGAGAAAGGGCAATGTGGACAGGTCCAAGTATAATTTGCCTCCTCATTATGTCTTTCATCCCTTCTCTGTGTTTTTTCGGACAATGATCTGATGTGTTTCTGTTGTACTGTATCCCTGACCATTGTTCTCCAGGTATCTCTGTCGGATGCATAGTCTCGCCAGTTGTTGATGTCTATACTAAGTGTTCCAAGATCATCCTTGACAATATCGGTCCATCGTTTCTTTGGCTTGCAGCGATCTCTTTGTCCTGTTGTTAGTTGTGAGAAGGCCACTTGATAAGGTAGTCTTTCGTCCTTCATCCTGCTCACGTGTCCAGCCCATCATAATCTCCTGATTTTTATGTTGTCTTCTATATTTAACATGCCCGCCCTCTTCAATACTTCCTCGTTTGGTGTGAACTCCTGCCATTTTATTTTCAGGATATGTCTCAAGCATCGCAGGTGAAATGCGTTTAACTTTTGGTTGTGTAGTTTTAAGAGTGTCCATGTTTCTGACGTGTATAAGAGAGTGCTTAGTACTACAGTTTCGTATATTTTAAGTTTTGTTTGCAGTTTCAGATCATGTGAGTTCCACACTCTCTTTTGCAGGCTTCCAAAAGCTTTACTTGCACAACTAATTCTATTGTTTACATCTTGTATTATATTTCCATCGTCTGTAATTCTATTGTTTACATCTTGTATTATATTTCCATCGTCTGATATATTGCTGCCCAAATACTTGAATGTTTTCGCATTTTCTAATGTTTTGCCGTTGATTTGAATGTCCATCGGATCACAGTTAACATACATGCATTTGGTTTTTTCGATGTTTACCTTTAATCCAAATTCCTCTGCAGCAACTACAAAGGTATTGAGTAGTGTTTAGAGGTCTTCGCCATTTTCTGCGACGAGCGTGGCGTCGTCAGCAAACATGAGGTTTTGGATTAATCTGTAATTTAGCCTGGTTTTAGCCTTAAACCCTCTTCTATTGAACATATTGAAATCCGTTCTGTACTCGACCGAAACGCCATTTTTATTTCTGTTAGTGACATTTTGGGTTATGGCATGCATATACAATAAGAAGAGTAACGGGGCCAGAACACATCCCTGTCGTACACCGGTTTGGACGCCAAATTGAGGTGCAAGCTCATTTTCGATCCTAACGGATGAGGATAGTTCTCCATACATAGATTTGAGTATGAGGAGTAGTTTGGGAGGACATCTAATTTGCTCTAGGATTTTGAAGAGCATATTCCGGTTCACTGAATCGAATGCCTTTCTTATATCTATGAATGCAATGGACATTTTAGTGTTTTGCTCCCTAGTTTTCTCAATAAGTTGACGCAGCGAGAATACCATATCAATGGTTGACTTATTTTTTCTAAAACCGCATTGCGTGTCTGACAATAAATGATCTACGAGGGGGAATAGCCGATTGTATATAATTCTTGCAAGAACTTTTCCAGGTATGGACAAGAGAGAGATGCCGCGATAGTTGTTGCAGTCTGATTTTTTCCCTTTTTTGTGGATGGGTACAACTATTGCTTCTTTCCAGTTTTTAGGTACTCGTGTTTCTTCCCAAATCTTCATGAACATTTGATGAAGTATTTCTGTGGTTATTTTTCTGCTCGCTTTTAACATTTCGGCTGTAATATTGTCAATGCCAGTACTTTTGTTGTTTTTAAAGGTTTTTATTTAACTTGCTTTGTATGTATGTTTGTGGGTAAATCTTAGAAATTAAANCTAATATGACATGCTCTATTTCTTCTTTTGTAGGTGGGTCATCATCGACGCCCAATACGGAGTCATTTGTCAGGTTTATTTGCTCCAGATTTACTTCATTGAATTGGTTGTACATGGATTCGAAATGTTCCTTCCATCTCAGTATCTTTCTGGTTAAATTTTTGGTTAAATAATCTTTTTGGTTAAATAAAATGTTTCCATTTTGATCTTCTATTAGGTTTAAGGTGCGTTGAACAGCTCCAATCGTTGCTTTAATACATTTATAGAGATTAAATGTATCACTTCTATCCATAAATCCTTGCATTTCTTTGCCTCTTTCACTCCACCAGTCGTCCTTTATTTTTCTTATGTTCTCTTGGCATTTCTTCCTGATCAGTTTATATTTTGCCTTATTTACTTCAGTAGGTTGATTCAAGAATTTTTCGTGTGCCGTCTTTTTATTTTTTAATATATTATTAATGGTTGTAGTAGTTTCATCAAACCAGTCTCTCCGTTCGGATCGTTTCATTGGGAGGATCTCCTTTGCTGCGATAGTGAATTTGGAGTTTAGTTGTTGCCACGCTTGTTCCAGGTTTTGATCTTCTTGTGGTTCGGATGTTTCTTCCAATTGTCTGAGCTTACTCTCAAACTGAGCTCGTGCTTCTTCATTTTTTAAAGCGGATACGTCGTATTTGGGTGTTGCGTTTTTTTTTTTTTTTTGGGAGCGTGGTATTTCTTGGTATTCCCTCTCATTTCTGCTCTTACTAGGTGGTGATCAGTTCCACATTCGGCTCCACGCATCACGCGACATCTAAGTACATCTTTCAGGTCTTTGGTTTTAACTATTATAAAATCAATAATGTGCCAATCCTTGGATCTCGGATGTTGCCAAGTAGTTTTGTGTTTTGTTTTCAGGTAGAAATTTGTGTTAACTAGAGTGAGACTTCTTTCTGCGCAGAACTCGAGGAGTAGATGTCCGTTTTCGTTTGATTTTCCAATTGCATTCTTCCTATTATGCATTTCCATGTTAAATAGTCCTTTCCCACTCTGGCGTTAAAGTCACCAACAATGATGAGTTTGTTATTGTTTGGGACTCTATCACATATTTGTTTGAGTTGGGAGTAAAAGTTTTCTTTGGCAATATCTGTGTCTGTCAAGGTTGGTGCATAACACGCTATAAATGTTGTCTCCGCATTGCATTCTTTTATGTTAATATACATCATTCTGTCGTCAATACACACTGGGTCGCTTATTTCTCCGTTCTTTATCAATGCCGTTTTGATACAAATAGCAACACCATAATAATTTGGCTGCTCCTCCCTGCACCTTGACCAGTAGTAAGTGTAGCCTTCACCGATTTCGTCCAATCTGCCTGTTTCTCTTAAGTGTGACTCTTGTAGTGCTGCAATGTCAATATGGTATTTCTTGAGCTCCTTAGCAATGATGGCTGTTCTTCGAGGAATCCCGATGGAGGAGGGCTTGGCGGAATCTAAGAGCGTTTTGATGTTCCAAGTGGCGAATGTTAATTTATTTTTATTTTTTTGGTTGGTTGTTGTTTTTCTAAAATTTCGAATGTTATTGTCTTTGATCGCAGTGGCGCCTCCCCCAGAATCCATGAGGCTGACCATATCGGTGTGGGATTCTGAAGTATTCCTTCTACCCACACATGGGGTATATTACAATCCGTGTCAGTTTTCTCCATATGCGATTTTGTGTGATTTTCTTTTGATTTTTGCAAATAATTGTTTATGATTTCTTAATAGTGGTACTGGTTTGCAGTCCAGTCACACTGTTGGCCATATAACTACTGGTGAGTTCGGCAAGGGAGCTTGACAGAATCCATAGCCATATGGCCCTCCCTTCATTTATCCGGGCTTGGGACCGGCACAGACGCGGAGACAAGATGTCGGTGGCTGAGTGTTGTGTTGTTTGCTGACTTTAGCCTTGCTCCTCAGTATGCCATTCCACTGAGGAGAAGTTTCCGTCCTGCACCACGTGGAGTTATCAGCATAACTGTTGGACATCTTCGCTTCCTCACCGCTGGAAATGGCAGCTGCCTGGTGGTTTCACTACTAACAGAGAAGAGAGCTCTGTCTGATGTCTAACCGGCAGGACTAACATACATGATATTGGGCGTGTCATCGATCCGATGTTGCCGCAGTTGTCCCAAATTGTCCCAGACATGTTGAGCTCCTCTCGTGACTCCGCAGTCCGGCTTGTGACTTGAACACTCGTCCGCAGCGGGGACAGGTGGCTNCCAAACGTATGCCGCAGCAAAGATAGATGGCGAGAACTCGGAACCATTCGAACTACATTCCGGCGTGCGCCAAGGCTGTGTGATTGCACCAATGCTATTCATCACCTACATGCAAGTAATCATAAATCAAACTAAACGCTTGACCAACACCCGAGTCAATCTTGAAGTCAGGGATGACACGAACATGTTTTGCAAGAGATCCTTTGGAGCAAAAACAAAAAATTAGACAAAGAAGCATCTTGGAGTTACTGTTTGCCGACGACTGTGCACTAGTAGCAAACAGTGCAGTAGAATTACAGGCAACCCTTAACATATTTGCCAGAGTCAGCCGGCAATTGGGACTCCAAGTCAGTGTCAAAAAGACTAACATACATACATACACACATACATACAGACAGAGTTACTTTCGCATTTATATATTAGTATGGATAATAACATGGTAAAAGCTCATATTCTGAGCCTTCCATAATTGTATTGAACTCTTGTAATCAATTCAAAAAGTCCCAGAAGTGAAGGGGGATGTTCGTTTATTCTTGAACATACTGTATGAAAAAAATATATCTCTACAGAGTAAACTTTGGAAGAATCATGCAAGCATGCAACTAATTTTGGTTTATTATTTTCAATAATGAACTTTTGGAATCAGTTAAGAAAAAAAATATACCACCCTCCTCCACGAAATTTGATATTTTACGTTTCAATATGTCATATGCCATTTAAATACATTGAGATTTTCACACGACACGTTGTCGAAACGAGAACACGACACGTTGTTGAAAAGAGAACACGTCAGGTTGCTGAAATCAGAACTTGACACGAACTAAACCACCACACCCCCTCTACTAAGAGTCCCAAAGCCACCCTTTGTGTTTCTCTGTAAACTGGACTTTTGCCACTTAGCGCTGTCCAATTTGAAATTTGGTATGTAGGTGCTTTTGGGGGCTCTTAGTGCCCCGATACTTTTCGTTACTGCCAGTTCGTTATCAGGCTCAATTAGACCCAAAAGGGGACCTACATACCAAATTTCATCGAAATCGGTTAACGCTAAAGTGCAACTCAAGGGGGTCCTACACCGGGGAGATATGTTGAGGCAACTTTTTCAAAAAGGAAAAAAAAATTAACTCGTTTTTTTTTATTGGCCGTCATGGGTTCATGTTGGACAATTATAGAGGCAATAGACATGGCTGTAAAAACCTTTCCTAAACTCTCTAATTGGGTTAAAAAAAAATCAAAGTTTTTTGTAAACTACCCCAAGTGTTGCTCCCCGGTTGGGCAGTGTACAAACACATTTATATTATTAGATTCCTACATAACTTGAAATGTAAAATACGATTTTTTTGGGGGGAGGAGGGGGGGGGTAATTTTTTAGCCAGTAAAATAATGAACTCAAATGTCACGTTGGTTTACCTTGTTGTAGGAATTGGTTCGAATTCCGTTGCTCGTGTCCATGTATGTCTTGACCGTTTGGTTATTATCGTTCGAGTGAACTGACACGGTGAGGTTGCTTGAATCGTTTTTGGTTTTCTTCTTCTTTTTCTTCTTTTGAGCTTTTGTGTATTTTTTCAAAGATTCTATATTTAACAGACTGTGAAGAAGAAGAAGAAGAAGAAGAAGAAGAAGAAGAAAAAAAAAATGGGCATTTAGTGAGGTTTAAAATTAGTAGATCTCCACTCGCTCGAGAAGAGTACGTTCAAAATTTCACACGCACAAAAAAATATATTTTTGCTGGGTTGAATTCCTGGTGAGGCCGAAAAATTCTCAATTTCCCGCTTGTGATTTCGGAGTCCACTCAGCCTCGAGTGGACGATTGAGTAGCCACTTCAATGTGAGAAGCGAACAGTTACCGCATTACCAGAGTAAAAAGATTTCATTTGGTTAAATATTGAAGAGTTATGGATGCTGTGATTATAGTCGTCAGAAAATTCTTGGCCCAGCCGCGCTCAGGATGGTGACACAAACTGCGGAGCTACAAATCGAAAATAAATCCGGCTATCGAAGAACTGTGTCCAAATGTGCTCGCTGCTAAGAGAGCACATGTGTATGGAATCCCTTCAAAATAGAAGGAAAAAATTCAAACTCATGTTGATTTACAATATAATAAATAATAAAATAAGCATCTCCAATTTCATCGAGAAGAATAACATCAAAGTCCCCACTCCGAGGCTAAGAAACAGAAGGAATGCACCATACAACAATAGTGATCAAGAATACTTCAAACTGCCTTCTGCAAATCAAATTTACCTAGATTCAACTTTGCCATCATCTATGAAACTTTATAATGAATATTCATTACAATTACATCTCGACGAAAAAAAAAATAAAAAATTAAACACATGTGCTCCCTTATACTAGAAAATGAAAATTGAATGCCGTTAGATATATAATTTTTTTGCATAATTCTTTATCATCTAGGATGTGTACAATGTACATGTAATTGCAACGTAAGTTGCGTAGGTATGTACAGACTGAAAAAAAAAAACACCACACATGATGTCTGCCACCTCCTCAACTGCCCAGCCACACTAGTGCCTTCCCCACTATGGAGGAATCCAGTAGAAGTAGCAGTTTTCTTTGGCCTTGAAACAGAGTGACCGTCGACGACTACGTTAACACCAAAATTAATGCTGTGATACCCACAAAAATTGTGAAAAGGCCATTGGGCCTCAGCATAGGATTTTGTTTTCTGTTCTACTAATGCCTCTCTTACCTAGGATACATTGGGCCACAAAGGCCATAACAACAATTATGCCAACAACCATGTGAAAATGGATTATATCCACCCTTGAATTTTCCCGTCACTTGCTCATTGGTGGTTCTGCCTCGAGCCACTAATATCATATGGAAACCCGTCAAACCAAAAATTGGTATAAATAGAATCTGTGGAGAAACAAAATAAAGCAACGTCAAGGAAGGTTTTAGTTTAAAGTTCTAGCTATTACCTTTCTCATTTTAAGCAGAATATGCGAAAACCTCTAAAAAGTGCCATAAAACAGCCAACGGTATATTCGATTGCCACTAAAAGATTTTGCCGTTCATCACATAAAACTGACACACATACAAAATTTAAAGTCTCTAGCACTTGCCGTTCTTGAGATATCTTGTTCACAGACAGACAGACAGACACACACTCGGACCAATGGCTGAAACTCGACATTTGGGCTCTGAGGACCTTAAAACGTGTTTTGGCATTAAAATCTCCACATCGAAAATTTCAGCCCATTACAATACTTTCCTTTTTATAGATAAAGAAAGCGGTGTTCCCCTTAAAATCAACATTGTTTTAAAAAATGATAGAAACAGGTTAATATGAGGTAACCGAAAAGGGTTTGATGGACCTTGGCTGGAACTGTGATGGTGTGGTTCCGGAAAACCGGCCAACGCGAGGACGATGTTAATGTGTATTTATCATGAATTACAAAAATTTTAAGTTGTACTTAAGAAATCGTCTATTAGAAATTGCTCCCTATAGCCTACAGGAGTTCAACAACTATCCTTTTTTTTTTTATTAACAAAATAAATAATAAAATTGACGACGAAAACAGGTCGTCAATTTTAAAATTGACGACCTATGTTTTCACTTGACTAATTATTTTTATTTGCAAATTTTACAGTTAGTTACACATTTGTACACCTGTACACGTACAGAAGATAAAAATATCAAAGGTTACATTATAAAATTTACAAATTGAGTTGACATGTTTCGTCTCCTCCTAGAAACCAATATCTTTATTTTCTGTACGTGTACAGGTGTACAAATGTGTATCTAACTGTAAAATTTGCAAATAAAAATAATTAGTCAAGTGAAAACATAGGTCGTCAGTTTTATTATTTATTTTGTTAATATGCTACTTGACATAGTATCCTGTTTTTTTTTTTTTTTTTTCTTTTTGGAAGGCAAATTGTTTGCGTTAAAATTAAAATAAAAACTACCAGATTAGCCAAGCACATTGAATATGTCAACACGGCAGTTCCCGTGAAATTAAACAACATACATGGAGGTTTTACAGTTTACTTGGTGGTTCACCACGAAGGTTGCTGGTCTTCTCGTGATGCTGGTTATTCCCGGCCCAAACCAAATTGGATTTTTTTTTTTAAAAAAAAAACTTTTTTTATATTTTTCAGGTACCTACTAATAACAATTTCAGTTTTCTTTACAGACCTTTTAATTTTGCAGTGTATTCATATTTTTGTTAATATATTTTTCTGTTTTGATCTTTTATATATATATATATATATATTATTTTTATATTTTTTATATATATATTTTTTATATTTATATTTTTATTTGAATATTAGGTTTGGGGGTATTCCCAAATTTGTAATGTGTCAACAGTTTTTAACCCCCTGAACACAATAATAACAATAATTTGACAATACTTACTGCTATGAGACTCATGATGACTAATGAAATGATAGCCTCTGTGTCTGAGAGCGATTCTTTATTTATCATAACGTAGATGAGACAGAGAGCAAATATTGACGCCATGTGTAGACTCAACGTGACTAGGAAAAAGAAGAAGTAGCGATAGTTGCGTCGACCGATGCAATTATTTACCCACGGACAGTGATGGTCGAACGTCTGGAACACAAAACACATTGCTATTAGTGGGCAACGTTGTGACTTTTTTGAAGTTATACTTCTGATGGAGTTAGTTATGAAAAAATGATTTATTTTTTATTTTTTTCCTCTAAATATTGTCCCTTGGGACTACTATTAATTACAATCTAGATACTTAAATCTAATGAGCAATATACATCTAACCTAAATTACTAATGTAAACAACTTCAACTTACGTACAGAACATAAGCAGACTCGACGGACAGATGGTTGCCAAAGTGTGATCACTCACGCTAGCTCGTGCGGTTTAACCAGCTTCAATCTTCTATACAAATCATCCACCCTGAGAAGATGGATAGCCTGAGGGTTGGTATGATCTTTTAGCCTCTTTTCATGCTCTGAGGCTATACGATTTATACAATATTTAACAGATTCTACACCGAGGTCACGGTGTAGGTCATCGTTTCTAATGTACCAGGGTGCATCAACTATGCTTCTCAGTACTTTATTTTGGAATCGTATGAAAAAAAATGATGAGTTAAATTTAAATATTGTAATTTCTCATTCTATATACATAGAACATTGTGGCTCAGTGGCAAGGCCTCTGTTTCATAGTTGGTAGGTTCTGAGTTCACTCCCGAGTATGTGGGTAGTATGTTTTTTTTAAAAAATATTATTAAATTTATTTTTAAACAGAAGTATAACTTCTCACGCGCGCACATAAGTACGCGCACCCATTTTTTGGTTTATCGTCTCTTTAACATCTATTGCTTTGGAGGATTCATGGATTTTTCTATAAGGGCCCGTAACTTTTCAGTCCCGGGCCCGGATTTTCTCTTGGCGGCCCTGAGCCACCATCTCTTTCCGCGATAGACGCGGAAATTCAGTTTTTTCAATGCAGCGCTTACCTCAATACAATAGTTGCAAACGCTACAATGGGAACAGCGAGGCGGTCTATAAAATTTGCAAGTAACGCACCATTTCATGCGCACAGTGATCCCATTGACCTCAATATTCTTGTAGAGAGGCGATCTGAAGTCATCCTCGCGATCCTCGTCTGGGTTAGCTGAAAATTGAAAAAAAAACTGAAAAAACTACCTTTCGGTATTGCACCCAGCAACCACGTCCGAACAGTTCTAGTTATAAAACAATTTCCGGTATTTGAAAACTGAACAAACTACACGTAAAAAAAACTACCTTTCAGTATTGCACCCAGCAACCACGTCCGAACAGTTCTAGTTATAAAGCAATTTCCGGTATTTGAAAACCGATCAAATTACAAGTAAAAAAACTACCTTTCGGTATTGCACCCAGCAACCTCGTCCGAACAGTCCTAGATATTACCCTTTGCGGCCCTACAGATAGAATATTCAAATTTTCTCAACCTGTTTTGGCTCAAACGTATTTTTTTTTTTTTAAAAAAAAACCAAGCATTCTCAAAATATAAAGCAATTTCCGGCATTTGAAAACCGAACAAACTACAAGTAAAAAACTACCTTTTGGTATTGCACCAGGGTCCATAACAAACTACAAGTAAAAAAAAAAAACTACCTTTTGGTATTGCACCAGGGTCCATAACAAACTACAAGTAAAAAAAGCTACCTTTTGGTATTGCACCAGGGTCCATAACAAACTACAAGTAAAAAAAAACTACCTTTTGGTATTGCACCAGGGTCCATAACAAACTACAAGTAAAAAAAACAACTACCTTTTGGTATTGCACCAGGGTCCATAACAAACTACAAGTAAAAAGAAAACTACCTTTTGGTATTGCACCAGGGTCCATAACAAACTACAAATAAAAACAGCTACCTTTTGGTATTGCACCAGGGTCCATAACAAACTACAAGTAAAAAAAAATACCTTTTGGTATTGCACCAGGGTCCATAAACGTCGCCAACGTAAAATTCGCCAAAACAAAGAAGCTGATAATGCCTTGAATGGGTATCACCCATGGATAATTCTTGAGATAGTATCGACATCTGTAAAAGAAAGCAACACGAGAGGTGATATAGGTACAACCACATGATTTAATACATATCCCGTTCACATTATACAGAGTGTTCCAAAAAGTCCGTCCCGGACTTTTTGGAACACTTTTTTATTTTTAACGGCTAAAGATAAAGACTTGAAATTTTATATGTAGATCAAACACAAATTATTCTATTTTTTGGCGTAATTAAAATTTCTAAAGGGTGTCTCAAAAGTGGGTAAATAGACGCCAACTTTCGATTTTTAAATAGAAATCCCTATTTTTTATTTCATATTCAAATTCTACATACAATTGACTCCTCACTCGATACTTTGATAAAACGGATCTCTGATCAAACCCGCCTAATCATGGATTTTTCTTCGGAATAAAAGTGATAAAACCAAGAGTGTAATACATCAAATCAGTCCAGTTTTTCATGTTGAATCTCTTGGTACCATTGTTTTTTTTTTTTTTTTTTTTTTTTTTTTTTTTNTTTTTTTTTTTTTTTCATTTTTTACACGTTTTATAGCCAAGAAGATTGACATGAGACACACGAAATGTCAATCTTCTGGCAGGTGACACACAAAATCTTAACATCACCAAACATGAAATTTTACCCTCCTTGGGTATGAAAAGTGTAAAAAATGATCAGTGATCCGTTTGATCAAAGTCTCGAGTGAGGAGTCGATCGTATGTAGAATTTGGAGTAGAATTTGAATATGAAATAAAAAATAAGAGTTTCTATTTCGAAAGTTTGTGTCTGTTTACCCACTTTTGAGACACCCTGTAAATATTTTAATTACGCAAAAAAAAAGATTAATTTGTGTTATAACTACATATAAAATTGCAAGTCTCTATCTTTAGCCGTTCAAAATATAAAAAAAAAGGTGTTGTTTGGAGATCATTAGGTATGTTATGAGCGTTAACAGGCAATATTTGTGTTTCTGAGTGAAGATGGTCTTCATTTGACATGAGAACACACCCGGTAGAGGTTCTTAAAGCTGAATCTTTGGCAGGTTTGGCGTTTGACAAGATGGTTACTGGGGTGATCCAACACGTGACTAGAGAGAAGGTGTTGTTGGGAGATGTTATGAGCGTTAACAGGCAATATCTGTGTTTCTGAGTGAAGATGGTCTTCATTTGACATGAGAACACACCCGATAGAGGTTCTTAAAGCTGAATCTTTGGCAGGTTTGGAGTTTGACAAGATGGTTGCAGGGGTGACCTTACCAAATCAAACATAAATCAGTGATCATATCAAAGACGCATGGCCGTATAAACGTAACCTAACCAAATCATACATACATCAGTGATCATATCAAAGAGGCATGGCCGTCGAAAATTGGTTTGTATACAGATCAAATTCTAATTTTTCTTTAAACTCACTTTTTCCTTAACAATTTTGTTGTTGTTGTTAACGTTCTCAACGACTCTCACTGTGTCTCCAGGCCAAGAAAGGCGACCTCTCCAACAGGATCTGTTCATAGATTAGTTGGGTTTGATGGATAGTTGCTGGCTGCTCATGATTTACATCAAGAGCAGCCAGCAAACATAGACTACAACGATCAGATACTTCAGGGTATAGCAAGGATTTATATACCAACTCTTTGAGGAAGTATCTGGAGCAGCACGACTGGGTCCAAAGGAGGAAAAACGCAGTGAGTTGTCGTCGGAACGGTGTTGATGGTCTTTGGCCGTGCCCGAGGGCACGAGTAGCCCCGGTACGAAGAACCAACCATCTTGGGGGCATCTTTAACAATTTTAAAATCAATTACCTAATTTTGAGGTAAATTTCAGTGCTAGTGTTTATGTTTACACTATTAGAGTACTCGCAGATAGCCTCATACTTACTTATCTTATCGCCTAGCACATTTGTTCGCATATACTCGTATGCAAGAAAAAACAAATACACTGATTCTCATTGAAGCGTGCTAATTGCTCGATCTGCGGACTCATATAAGTATATTTGTTGTTTCCTTGCTTATAAATAAAATGGGTGACATGCTATAAGATAAGTAGCTGTCTGAGAGGAACCTTTTAAAAAACAAGTTTGATGGAAAACGGACTAAAACTGACTATCCAATATAACGAGTCTGGTCCTAAAATAATGAATTTTCACTTTTTGTATGAAATCTCCGTTGGGAAGTATTTATTTTATCTATACTTATAAAACGCAAAACCCAGTTGGTATACTGACTGATAGTCAACGTAACTCCACGATGGCTAATCCTAGAGATTTGAAACTTGGCCCACAGGTAGGTGCGTAATAAGAAAGGAAAAATCGAAAGTTCAAGTGGGAGCAAGTTACCGGCTAAAATTACGCTTTGTATCGGTTCCTTTTGCGATTTTTTGGGGCAAACTGAAGGAGATAACGAAAAATTACCAAGAATGGACTCCCCCAAAATAGTATATAAGGACCCTATAAAAAATATAAAATTTGAATTTTTTTCCGGTTTCTCCCCGATTTATGGACGGTTTTCACGACCAAAATATCGGAATTGAGAAGTACCACTTCGGGATGACCGAGAAAGCTGAAATAATTCTATACAAAGGTGTTCCGCAGTACAAAAAGTTATATCCTTGAATAAAATATTGAATTTTCTAAATAGGAGCCATGCTTTATCTCGGAGTCTGTTCCACCAAAAATTCAAACTTGAGAAGAATTTCTGTTGCAATCTCCAAATTGTTGAAGAATTTCATAACCGTAGTGAAGCACGGGCAAACAGCTAGTAGTCTTATATAGAACTCCTGATATATGGTGATTTTTTATAAGAAAAATACCAGGTACCTGTAAACGAATATTTACCCTACAAAATTACAGCTGGTACTCCTATAATATATGACTTACAATAGAATATAAGTAGATAAGAATATATCAATAGCTTTTTGAGGAGCTCGAGGGTGAAAGGTGATAACATGGACACTTGGACTGGGTATCGAGCACAGTTTAAAATGTTTTTTAGTTCAATTATACTTACGGGTAATAATAAAACAATGATGTTGTACCGATGAGCAGGAACCATGCAAATGTAGCTGGTAAATATCTTGTCTTCAAACCACACTTTGGCATTATCAATTTTTAAATTTTAAAATCTTCTTTTAATTTTTACAAAGTACTTATCAATTTGTAAAAGCTAATCATGGCCGCACCTAAATATAAATTTTCTTCTTATTTCAAGTAAGCACTAATATCTTTATATACCTTTGTACCAAAAACAAAAACCCACTTTTTAAATTCATAACTTATTTTTACATTATTGAACACTCAGAAAAAGTTGTCAGAAAAAATTGTACCTACTCTTTTAAAAATATAAACAACAAAACAGATTTTACATTTTTTTTACTAATTTAAAAAGAAAAGAGAGAAAAAAACTGAATTTAGCTAATGAAATTTGTAATAATTGAATAAGTTTTAGTTTTTCTACAAAGAGATCGAAAGTTCATTTTTAAATTTTAGAAAGCAGAGCTGAGTAATCAGCTAAAAAAAAGGTACGAACTTGCAGAGCTTTGGTTTTTTTTATTTTGAGTTTATTTTCTTTTTTTAAAGATATCAGAAAAACAGCTGATAAACTTTTGTGTTATTTCTTTTTTGGGAGCACCAGACGCTCGAGAAAGGATAAGAAGCACATAAGTGCGCCATATGGCAGAGAATCCTGGACAGGAAAAATCCCTTTTTCAAAAATCCCACCACTTTTAATCCCTTGATATCGTTGATATTTTTCCCCTTTTTAATATTTCTAGGTACAAGGTGCGGCAATTGAGGAGATCTTTAGAAGAAGGTAAATATGGCGAGATTGTCCTTTTTCGGAAGCTTACATTTTTGAACTCCCCATCTTGTTCACTGTTAGACGCTTTTTGTTTCTAATTTTTTGCGTAATAAGAATCGAAAGTTAACCTCGCACGATTTTTTGAAAAGTGGGAGAACTAATTGCCGCACCCTGTATATACCTACTTATAAAACGCAAAGTTTAGTTGGTATATTACTGACTGATAATTAACGTAGCTCCACAATGGCTTAAGCTAGAGACTGGAAATTTGGCACACAGGTCCCTTTCAGTATGAAAGTGAGTAATAAGAATCGAAAGTTCAAGTGGATGCAAGTAATCTCTAAAAATTACGCTTTTTAGCGGCTTACTTTGCAATTCGGATAGAAAAGGCAGAAGTGATGTGGTGAAGAATCTTTGTCAGAACATAGATTCCTCACAATTTCACTTCCATAAGTATTAAGATAGGAAAGGCAGAAGTGAAATGGTGAGGAAGCTATCACGGTATAGATTCCTCACAATTTCACTTCCATAAGTATTAGGATAGAAAAGGCAGAAGTGATATGGTGAAGAATCTTTGTCAGAACATAGATTCCTCATAATTTCACTTCCATAAGGATTAGGATAGAAATTGCAGAAGTTAAATGGTGAGGAAGCTTTGTCACAGTATAGATTCCTCACAATTTCACTTCCATAAGTATTAGGATAGAAAAGGCAGATGTGAAATGGTGAGGAAGCTTTGTCACAGTATAGATTCCTCACAATTTCACTTCCATAAGTATTAGGATAGAAAAGGCAGAAGTGAAATGTTGAGGAAGATTTCACAGTATAGATTCCTCACAATTTCACTTCCATAAGTATTGGGATAGAAAAGGCAGAAGTGAAATGGTGAGGAAGCTTTCACAGTATAGATTCCTCACAATTTCACTTCCATAAGTATTAGGATATAAATGCAGAGGTGAAATGATGAGGAAGCTTTCATAGTATAGATTCCTCACAATTTCACTTCCATGAGTATTAGGATAGAAATGCAGAGGTGAAATGATGAGGAAGCTTTCACAGTATAGATTCCTCAATATTTCACTCCCATAAGTATTAAGATAGAGAAAGCAGAAGTGAAATGGTGGGATAGCTTTCACAGTATAGATTCCTCAATATTTCACTCCCATAAGTATTAAGATAGAGAAGGCAGAAGTGAAATGGTGGAATAGCTTTCACAGTATAGATTCCTCATAATTTCACTTCCATAAATATTAAGATAGAGAAGGCAGCAAATTTCCTACATTTGCTCTCTATAATACCATCTTTTCCGCTATCAGAGTTCTGTTGTGTGTACACTTGGTTTGTTTTTTCACTAATTAGGATACACAAGTGTTTGGAATATTTCACATTGTCAACAATTCTTCCTCTGATCCCAGGGCCGTATTCTGGACAGGGTTTTAGGAATTCAAACCCACCTCCACCCCCCGGGAAATTTTTGGAAAGGTTCGATTTTTCCTATAATCTATATATGGTAAAACTCACTTTACAAGACCCCCCCCCGAAATAAAATCCTGGATACGGGCCTGCCTGATCCTATAAATGATGGGCCTCTAATAGATCCAATAATTAGTTACCGTCGAATCATCAGCTAAGTAAGTAATACCTAACATTATTTAATATTCATTTTGCAGTTTATTCTTTCTTTTTTTAATTTGGTTTCACGTCACATTAACATCTATTGGTCATTCAAGACGGGAGTTTCACCCTTCATTCGCTGGAAACTTGCAAACTAGCTATCCACATTGACCTCACCCAGTCTGGGTTGGGCTGGAAAAATGAGCCAACGATACGTGGTGTTCTCAAGCGGTGACCCATCCAAGTGACCGCTTGGGAACACCATAAATTTCAAATTTGAAACTTGATTCACGAATCTAAAATATTTTTCTTATTTCAGATTTGTAACAACTTTCAAATTTGTAACTTTATTCACGAACCTAAAATATTTTTATTATTTCAGATTTGTAACTTGATTCACGAATCTAAAATATTTTTCTAATTTCAGATTTGTAACAACTTTCAAATTTGTAACTTGATTCACGAATCTAAAACATTTTTCTTATTTCAGATTTGTGAAAACTTTCAGATTTGTAACTTGATTCACGAATATAAAATATTTTTCTTATTTCAGATTTGTAAAACTTTCAGATTTGAAACTTGATTCATGAATCTAAAATATTTTTCTTATTAAGATTTGTAACAACTTTCAACTTTCAGATTTGAAACTTGATTCACGAATCTAAAATATTTTTCTTATTTCAGATTTGTAACAACTTGAAAAATTAGGAATGGATAGTTCTTTGAAAGCTACATTATGCTGCTTCATCACTATATTAATAACAATGATTCAGCCAAGCTTTGCTGGTGAGTAAATGTAATGCCCTTTATTCTTTTCTTTTTTTAATTTGGCTTAATGTCTCTTTAACATCTATTGGTCATTCAAGACGGGGTTTATACCCTCCATTCGTTGGAAACTTGTAAACCAGCTACCCACATTGACCTCACCCAGCCTGGATTGGGCCGGAAAAATTAGCCAAAGATACTTGGTGTTGCCAAGCGGTCACCCATCCAAGTAATGACTACGCCCGACGTTGCTTAACTTCAGTGATCTGATGGGAACTGGTATATTCAACGTGGTATGATCGTTGACTTGCCCTATATTCTGTTATTTCTGTTCAGTCAAAGTTTTTATCGGGGGGGGGTGGTTACTGGGGTGATCCAACANGACACATCGCGGGAAAAATCCCACCAACCATATTTTTATTTTTCCACTTCTCTTTTGTTTTGTTTTTAACTTTTTATGTTTACTTGTTAGCTTTATTGACATATATTAACCCCCTCGACAGGTTAGGAAACGTTTTTACGGCCATGCCTTTATTGCTTGAGCAAAAAAAAAAATCCCCAAACGGGAAAAATATTTTGAACGTGGGATTTTTCCCTTGTTCGAGGACCCTACGGTTCTCCCCTAAATCGGAACCTTTTATCTTGCCGGAATAGGATCGACATAGCACAGAGTGCATCAGCTTCCATGCTATATACTACAGCACAGTTTTCCAACCTTTTTGGTAGGCGCCTTTTTCAGATCATGGACAGTTCAGTAACGTGCAGCCGTTTGTCAAGCCGAACCCACGCGGACACCCACATGGTACAACCTCGCTAGACATTGTTTCAATTCAGTTATCTAACAAGAACTGGTGTATTCAACATGCCAACGTGCTTAGTATTTTTTTTGTTTTTATCATAATTTGAAGTTCATAGATTTTTTAGAGCTCTTGGCGATTTCCTCTATAAAAATAATTCATCCGTTCTGTCACCTCCTGGGTGATGTGGAAAAAGCAGCCAAACCTAATAAAAAAGACAAATACTGAAAGAGTTGTCTCTTCAGATGGGCGGATATAGGGGAGGGCACCGGGGACACGTGCCCCCCCCCCCGCCGTTTTTTTAAGCGGTCGGTGTTTCTCAAATTTCATTATACCTAATCACGATATTTATCCCATTGGGAGGAGGGCGGCACAAGCTCCTAAATGTACCCTCAATTGTCCAAAGAGGCACTGAGGATTGAAAAGTGCGCCGCGGTGGTAACAAGTTTGAGAAGCACTGCCCTACACCAACGGATAAAGTAAGTAAGTTAGAAATAATACGATACCCTGATTTTTTTTTTTTTTTTTTTNTTTTTTTTTTTTTTTTTTTTTTTTTTTTTTTTTTTTTTTTTTTTTAGTATCACCAGAACCAGAATTAGAATCACCAGAAACAGAATTAGAATCACCAGAAAAAATAGAATTAAGTAGAGATCAAGAAGTAAGAGGTGCAGTTATTGTGGAAAGACTTAACTTAGCAATACAAGGAAAGAATTCTTTAAATGCCTTTACGGAGCATTTGAAGAATGAAAAGGAAAAGTTTGAAAGTGAAAACCGGAGTGGCTTTTATGTAGAATCGCAAGTAGGTTCTTTTCTGGAAGATATAGAAGAAAAAACGAACGAAATGTACGGGGCAATTCATCAAATAGAAAAAACAAAAAGCGATTTAAATTTTTTGATTCAACCTCTTCAGGAGAGTTTCAGGCCAGTATTCGACACAGTGCACAGAGAATTGAAGCAGTCGCTAACTGAAATGTTAACGATTGGAAAAGAATTATTGGATATGAAAATAGATATTGAAAAAAGCAGAGGACCCTCACCCGAGTTGAGTTTATTGCTGCTTAGGCGAGAAATGGTACATTTAAATGAAGAAATTTACAAAAAACAAGAAAATGGTGCCTCAGAATTAGAAATAAATGAAATCGTACAAAAATTGGAAAGTGTACGTATAGAAGATAAAAAATTAAAAAAAAGTATGGCAGACTATGTATCAAAAGAAATGAAAGCTGTTCCAGCCAAAGGAGAAGGTTCCTCCTCATCGTCCAAACCAAAAAAAAAGAAGAAGAAAACAAAGGGAAAGCATTATTAGCATTTTATTTTAATCTAGAACAGAAGTTCCCAAACTGGGGAGGGGCGCCCCCCCCTAGGGGGGCGTGAAGGCAAGCCAAGCGGGGCGCGAGACCAGTTCAATTATTATCATTTAGTTGTAATATATGTACACATTTTTTTTTTTTTACAAAGGTAATTTTATTGAACATGATGTTTAGAAAAGTTGAATGAGATAGCAGTCAGCAACACATTAGCGTATTGACTGAGATAGCATTCAGCAACACATTAGCGTTTTGAATGATATAGCATTCAACAACACATTAGCGTTTTGCATGAGATAGCATTCAGCAACACATTAGCGTTTTGAATTATATAGCATTCAACAACACATTAGCGTTTTGAATGAGATAGCATTTAGCAACACATTAGCGTTTTGAATTATATAGCATTCAACAACACATTAGCGTTTTGAATGAGATAGCATTCAGCAACACATTAGCGTTTTGAATTATATAGCATTCAACAACACATTAGCGTTTGGAATAAGATAGCATTCAGCAACACATTAGCGTTTTGAATTATATAGCATTCAACAACACATTAGCATTTAGAATTATATAGCATTCAACAACACACTAGCATTTTGAATGAGATGGCATTCAGCAACACATTAGCGTTTTGAATTATATAGCATTCAACAACACATTAGCGTTTTGAATGAGATAGCATTCAGCAACACACTAGCGTTTTGAATGAGATGGCATTCAGCAACACATTAGCGTTTTGAATGAGATAGCATTCAGCAACACATTAGCGTTTTGAATGAGATAGCGTTCATCAACACATTAGCGTTTTGATTAAGACAGCATTCAGCAACACCCATACCCATTAATAATTTATAATGTAAAGGGGACGGGGGGCGTGGGAGGCTTTCATTTCAAGAAAGGGGGCGTGGTACCAAAAAGTTTGGGAACCCCCGATCTAGAAGATGTGAATAGGGAACTATTTACACTAGTCCGATAGCCTCCAACACGACACGATAAGAAGGTACAATAAAACACATTCAATAAAACACATATTCAATAAAACAATAAATAAATTCAATAAAACGCTAATGTGTTGTTGAAAATTCAATAAAACACATAATGTTTGTCGTTGGTAACGATAAACATTATGTGGGCAGGGTGGAGAACTACCGCAATTTTTTTTTCAATAAAACTATTTTTAGTTTTATTGAACCTTTTTAATCTGATCAACACCGGGTACAATTTGTTATAGATTAAAATTAATTGTCAATTGTACCTTTATAAATCATATAAATAAATAAAAAAAAAAAAAATTTACACTAGTCCGATAGCCTCCGACACGACACGATCTGGGGGCTTATCATGCAACAAAGATTTTCAAATTTTCGTTCACAGTGACATGGGAGCTTATTATGCAACATGACAAGCAAAACTGTACTGCAAAAGTGTACTATCAAATTGCATTAGATTTTCAGATTTTTGTTCAGAGTAGTCTGGGGGCTTATCATGCAACATGATAAGCAGAACTATACTGCAAAAGTGTACTATCAAAGGTCGGGGGGGGGGCTGCAACATGACTATACTGCAAAAGTGCACTATCAAATTGCATTAGATTTTCAGATTTTTGTTCAGATAGGTATACTGCAAAAGTGCACTATCAAATTGCATTCCATTTTCAGATTTTTGTTCAGAGAGGTCGGAGGGGGGGGCTGCAACATGACTATACTGCAAAAGTGCACTATAAAATTGCATTAGATATTCAGATTTTTGTTCACAGTGGAATGGGAGCTTATCATGCAACATGATAAGCAAAACTATACTGCAAAAGTGCACCATCAAATTGCACTAGATTTTCAGATTTTTGTTCAGAGTGGTCGGGGGGCTTGTCAAGCAACATGATAATCAAAACTATACTGTAAAAGTGTGCTATCAAATTGCATTAGATTTTCAGATTTTTGTTTGAGTGGTGGGGGGGCTTATCATGCAACATGATAAGCAAAACTATAGTGCAAAAGTGCACTATCAAATTGCATTTGATTTTCAGATTTTTGTTCAGAGAGGTCGGAGGGGGTGCTGCAACATGACAATACTGCAAAAGTGCAATATAAAATGAAGTATGTTTTAACAGAATAACTAGTTTAGATATGGTATTTAGGATGTTTGTAGTCATTATGAAATAATTGAAAAAAATTTATGTATCAACTACAATGAATTTGATCAGTTACGACATTCACTTGAGAATGTCGTAACTGACGAAAGCGCTCGTGGCTCATCAAATTCATTGTAGTTGATACATAAATTTTTTTTTTTCAAGAATAACTAGTACCTACCTACTTTGGGTACCTGAACTCTGTACTATATATTCACTATCTGTTTCGCCCGTGCTTCGCTACGATTCTGATAGTGCTATTTTTGATTTTCAAGGACAATGGATTTTTTTTGTGTGTGTGTGGGGGGGGTTTTTTTANGGGGGGGGGGAGTATGGGTTTGTGTTTTGTTCACCCTGTATAGTGCAACCTATAAAAAACTAAGATTTAAACTTTTCGCCAGGGACCTTAGAGGCACGGCCATTCTGACATTTTTAGTAAATTCTAAATTTTATTTTGCCCGTTCCCAGTTTCGAACTCGTAACCGTTGAATGACTGGCCATACTTTTGCGAAAATATCCTAAAATAAGGACTAAACAGGCACCTAAAACCTAAAACTTTCTCGCTTAATGTTGATCTGTTGTCGCGACAAAATTTAAGATATCCGACCTTGACTGTTCGATTTTAGTGAATAAATTAGAAATTTGACACTCGAAAACGGCTTGACATATCGCCCAAACCTGTTCCAATGATATGCACTCGATATGCACCCGCCGAAAATGTAAAAAACTCGATTTGCACCGACGCCGTTTTCGAGTTATAAGCCTTTGAAGGTGGTCCCGCCAACTTAACGCTGGTGGGACCCAAAACGTTTTTCTACTTTTTTCGACGGATTCTGACAGATTTCAATATGCACCGATATGCACCGAAAGAATTTTGATTTGCACCATCTTAGTTTCCGAGATATGACCCTTTTCTTTTCAGACCACGTGGTTTTTGTCTACCAGAACGACACAAGATATCAAAATGGTGTAAATTGCAATGATATGCACTCGATATGCACTCGCCAAAAATGTAAAGTCGATTTGAACCGACGCCGTTTTCGAGTTATAAGCTTTTGAATTGGGTCCAGCCAACTTAACGCTGTCTGTTGGGGATCCCCTTTGTTTATTATAGAAAGGTAATATAGCTTTTCGTTTCGCAATTTTTTTCATTGTGTAGAACAGATTTAAGATGTCCTTTGTGTATTATAGGAAGATAAGTTTGTTTTCTGTTCCCCCCCCCAAAATTTTTTTTTTTCTTTGAATTAAGATGAACCCGTTTGTGTATTATAGAAAGATAATATTTTTTTGTGTTTTCGCCCCAAAGTTTTTCATTGTGTGGAACAGAATTAGGATCCCCTTTGTGTATTATAGAAAGATAAGATTGTTTTGTGTTTCCCCCCAAAGTTTTAGATTGTGTAGAACATAATTAAGATTCCCTTGTGTTTTATATAAAGATAAGATTATTTTAGCCCCCCCCCCCCAAAGTTTTGCGTTTTGCAAATCGAGCTCATTTCATTTTGTGATTCAAAATTCAAAAATGTTTTTGTGGCCAGCCTAGTTAATGGTACCTAAATTCTTTTGAAAATTTTATAACTTGTACCTTTGTACGAGTTAGTATGACAATTTTTCTTTTGTTTGTGTTTTGGTCTGTACGTCAAACGCCACAGTATTAATAAAATTTGGTACACACTAATTAATTGTATGTATGTGTGTATGTTTGTCCGGAATTGTTTTGGCCAGAAGGGTGGGAGATATCCAGAAAATGATAGGAGTGGACCCCACCAAAACTATAGGCTGAGACCATAGAACAATAATCACTATTTAACCCCGTCCAACCATTTTCCAGTTACGGCTGATTTTGCGATTTTTGTATGAGTATCACTAATTCTTTAACCAAAACGGTAAGAGACATCGAAAAATAGATTGGAACAAAAAGAAACCAAATTGT
>CM022881.1:18008491-18057144 GCA_012654025.1 Pachypsylla venusta | reverse complement strand
CTCAAGGATTATTCATTAAACGTCTCTTTGTCCGTTCGTTCCACAATAATAAGTAAGTACTTGATTAGTATGAAGTGAGGTCTTGTTAGAACTCAAGGATTATTCATTAAACGTCTCTTTGTCCGTTCGTTCCACAATAATAAGTAAGTACTTGATTAGTATGAAGTGAGGTCTTGTTAGAACTCAAGGATTATTCATTAAACGTCTCTTTGTCCGTTCGTTCCACAATAGTAAGTAAGTACTTGATTAGTATGAAGTGAGGTCTTGTTAGAACTCAAGGATTATTCATCAAACGACTCTTTGTCCGTTCTTTCCACAATAGTAAGTACTTGATTAGTATGAAGTGAGGTCTTGTTAGAACTCAAGGATTATTCATTAAACGTCTCTTTGTCCGTTTATAGAACCAAGCATGGCGTTTTTGAAACTGTTCATAGCCTGAAAGGCTGCCAAGGGACTTTATTTGGGTCCAACAGGGGCCCCGCAAATGTTCCGGAGGGATATTAAAATTATCCATTGCCTTGGACCCGCAAAAAAGAGTCTTTGAGGAGCCTCGCAAATGTTCCGGAGGTATATTAAAGTTATTATTGCCTTAAGGACCCGCGAAAGAGTTTACTCTGGGTCTATGAGGGGGGGATCTGCAAATGCTCCGGAGGAATATTAAAGTTATCAATTGCCTTAAGCACCCGCGAAAGACTTTACTCCGGGTCTATGAGTATGAGGGGGGATCTGCAAATGTTCCGGATGAATATTAAAGTTATCAATTGCCTTAAGGACCCGCGAAACACTTTACTCTGGGTCTATGAGGGGGGATCTGCGAATGCTCCGGAGGAATATTAAATTTATCTATTGCCTTAAGCACCCGCGAAAGACTTTACTCTGGGTCTATGAGTATGAGGGGTGATCTGCAAATGTTCCGGATGAATATTAAAGTTATCATTTGCCTTAAGGACCCGCGACAGACTTTACTCTGGGTCTATGAGGGGGGATCTGCAAATGTTCCGGAGGAATATTAAAGTTATCATTTGCCTTGAAGACCCGTGAAAGACTTTACTCTGGGTCTATGTGGGGGGATCCACAAATGCTCCTGAGGAATATTAAATTTATCAATTGCCTTAAGGTCCCGCGACAGACTTTACTCTGGGTCTATGAGGGGGAATCTGCAAATGCTCCGGAGGAATATTAAATTTATCAATTGCCTTAAGCAACCGCGACAGACTTTACTCTGGGTCTCCGAAGAGACCTGCAAATTTTCATTAGGGATATTAAAGATATGCATGGCCTAAGGAGCCCCTTGAAGTGATTTTAATCTGGTTCCATTAGGAGACCACTTTATGCTACTGAGGAATATTAAAGGACTTTACTTTGGGTCCATCAAGATTTTCCCCAATGAGAAATCTTGCCATACATGGCCTAAAGTCTGTTAGGGCCTCGACTTTTTTCCACGAAACGTCCTCAGAAAAAAATCAGGCCGTTCTGCCCCCCCCCCTATTTGTTCCATCCTCTGTGGCCCTCACGCACCGCGCGGTCTGTGCGGTCAACTGAGCCGCCACTGCTTACCTGCAACGTGATTGATGAGAAAATTTTTAGGAAAAACTTCTAAATGTTTTAAATGGTCAATTTCTGGTTGAGTGATACCAGAATCTGCAGCAACCAGATATACACTCGAGTCAGCCGCATCAAATCCATAATGGTCGCGGAATACCTTCATTAATTCTATGACTAGAAAATACACTGAACGTTTACTTCTCGGCGGTCTATATTCTTCGTAAATCTGTGTCATATTCTTGCTGACAGATTTCTCGACATAATATTTATGAAACCTACGTTAAAAAATGATCAATTTAATACAATGGAGGATGGAGGCACGTAGATGTTATCTGTTAGATTTATAATATACCCGATAACATCTGGAGGCAAAAGTAGATAAATAAAAAAAATTTTGACATGGGTATCGTTGGATTCAAAAAAACAAGCTCTATCCAATGGCATTGGCTGAGTGAAATGACCCCTCCCCGCCAGATAAAAAGACTGATATTCTACATTTTCATGTATTTCACCTACGTAGAATCCAAAAATCAAAGAAAAAAAAATCCTTTCGACTACTAATGAAATCCGCTAAAAAGCGGATAAAACCGACAGCAGAATATTTAATTGCATGCAAAAGTTCTAAAGCATAATTGGACCTTAAATATGACATTCGAACCAAAATTGAAGTATCTAGCAATTACCAAATTTCAAGTGCTAGAGACGTAATATTTTGTCCTCTCTCTTTTTAGACTTGCTAGAGACTTAATATTTTGTCCTCTCTTTTTAGACTTGCTAGAGACTTAATATTTTGTCCTCTCTCTTTTTAGACTTGCTAGAGACTTAATATTTTGTCCTCTCTCTTTTTAGATTTGCTAGAGACTTAATATTTTGTCCTCTCTTTTTTTAGATTTGCTAGAGACTTAATATTTTGTCCTCTCTCTTTTTAGACTTGTTAGAAACTTAATATTTTGTCCTCTCTCTTTTTAGATTTGCTAGAGACTTAATATTTTGTCCTCTCTCTTTTTAGACTTGCTAGAGACTTANAAATTGGGGGGGGGGGGGTGTATGAGTTTTTGTTAACCCTGTATATTGCGACCTTTAAAAAAACAAGATTTTTTTAAATTCGCCAGGGGTTAGAGGCACGGCCATTCTGATTTTTAGTATTTTCTTAATCTTATTTTGCCCGTCCCCCGTTTCAAACTCGTAATTCTGAAATGGCTAATCATATCTTTGCAGAAAATGTCCTAAAATAAGGATTAAACGGCAACTTAAAACTTTTTTGCTTTGAGTTGATATTTTGTCGCGACGAATTTGAAGATATGTGATCGTGACTGCACGATTTTGGTGACTGAATTAGAAATTTGGCCGTAACTATTTTAAAACTTACATCGAAAATTCGTTCATATTATCATAAAAATAGTTTCTCATAATATCTGAAAGGGCTTTTTGCAATGTTTGTCGAAAAAATTTTAACGCTTCCACATTAAAGATGTATAATGGTTCAATCAATTCTGGATCTCCGAACTGGGGATTGAAAACATCTTCTTCACCAATCAGAGCATACTTTTTGTTAAGAAATGAGCATCCGTATTTTTCAAAATAATCTGCAACACCTGTAAAAAATAGGCATTTATTTTCTGGACATCCCATTTTTTGGTTTATTTTTATTTGACGTTTGGAATCGAAATCTATCTATCTATCTTCTATACAGGGTGTCCCAAAGTCCGATACCGCTTGAATATCTTTTGAACAACTTTATGTGGAGTTTTGAAATTTTGCATGGTATTATACCCCAAATTAAACCACCTGATGGTGTGCCAATTTTTCAGGGGCAGGTCCCATGTGGCGCCCAGGGGGGCCAACTTTTGTTTTTTAAATACAAACCCCCATCTCGTGATANTACTCGACCGAAACGCCATTTTTATTTCTGTTAGTGACATTTTGGGTTATGGCATGCATATACAATAAGAAGAGTAACGGGGCCAGAACACATCCCTGTCGTACACCGGTTTGGACGCCAAATTGAGGTGCAAGCTCATTTTCGATCCTAACGGATGAGGATAGTTCTCCATACATAGATTTGAGTATGAGGAGTAGTTTGGGAGGACATCTAATTTGCTCTAGGATTTTGAAGAGCATATTCCGGTTCACTGAATCGAATGCCTTGCTTATATCTATGAATGCAATGGACATTTTAGTGTTTTGCTCCCTAGTTTTCTCAATAAGTTGAAGCAGCGAGAATACCATATCAGTGGTTGACTTATTTTTTCTAAAACCGCATTGCGTGTCTGACAATAAATGATCTACGAGGGGGAGTAGCCGATTGCATATAATTCTTGCAAGAACGTTTCCAGGTATGGACAAGAGAGAGATGCCGCGATAGTTGTTGCAGTCTGATTTTTTCCCTTTTTTGTGGATGGGTACAACTATAGCTTCTTTCCAGTTTTTAGGTACTCGTGTTTCTTCCCAAATCTGCCCGCTTTTAACATTTCGGCTGTAATATTGTCAATGCCAGGACTTTTGTTGTTTTTTAATTCTAATATGACATGCTCTATTTCTTCTTTTGTAGGTGGGTCATCATCGACGCCCAATACGGAGTCATTTGTCAGGTTTATTTGCTCTAGATTTACTTCATTGAATTGGTTGTACACGGATTCGAAATGTTCCTTCCATCTCAGTAGTCTATCTTTTTGGTTAAATAAAATGTTTCCATTTTGATCTTCTATTAGGTTTAAGGGGGTTGAACAGCTCCAATCGTTGCTTTAATACATTTATAGAGATTAAATGTATCACTTCTATCCATAAATCCTTGCATTTCTTTGCCTCTTTCACTCCACCAGTCGTCCTTTATTTTTCTTAAGTTCTCTTGGCATTTCTTCCTGATCAGTTTATATTTTGCCTTATTTACTTCAGTAGGTTGATTCAAGAATTTTTCGTGTGCCGTCTTTTTATTTTTTAATATATTATTAATGGTTGTAGTATTTTCATCAAACCAGTCTCTCCGTTCTGATCGTTTCATTGGGAGGATATCCTTTGCTGCGATAGTGAATTTGGAGTTTAGTTGTTGCCACGCTTGTTCCAGTTTTGATCTTCTTGTGGTTCGGATGTTTCTTCCAATTGTCTGAGCATAGTATATAGTTTTGTCAACTACCTATAGCTATCACTTAGTTCAAAAAAAAAAAATGGGCTGGAATTTTCGATGTCGAGTTTTCAATGCCAAAACACGTTTTGAGGTCCCTAGAACCCAAATCTCGTGACCAGTCCAATTAATACAATTGACACTTACTAGAAAAATTTCAAGTCTCTAGTACTTACTGTTTTCTTTTTAGGCAGGATTCGTGAAAATCTCCAAAACCGCTAAAAATCGGGAAAAATTCGACTTCAACCAGAATTTTCGAGCATTCCATGCATATAATTGTTACATCATATATTTATAGCTACCAATTTTCAAGCTCTAGCTATTACTGCTATTTTTATAGGCTGAATCGCTAAAAAGTGTCTTAGCGAATTCAATGCATGAAATGATATGAATAGGCATCAAATTTCAAGTTCTAGCTCTTACCGTTCTGTTTTTAGGTAGAACCGCCCAAAAAAGCCTGAAATCGCTAATAGATGGCCATATATAGGTTAAACTTCAACCGATACATTCAATCAAACACCTAGTACGGCCATTTTGGGGGCGCATACCTAAATTATCAGTTTTTATTCAGAAAAAAATGGGTGGGTGTACTTATGTACGCGCGTGAGAAGTTATACTTCTTTTTAAAAATAAATTTAATAATATTTTAAAAAAATATACTAATATTGCATGTCTTCCTATTATGCCTTTCCATGTTAAATAGTCCTTTCCCACTCTGGCGTTAAAGTCACCAGCAATGATGAGTTTGTTATTGTTTGGGACTCTATCACATATTTGTTTGAATTGGGAGTAAAAGTTTTCTTTGGCAATATCTGTGCCTGTCAAGGTTGGTGCATAACACGCTATAAATGTTGTCTCCGCATTGCATTCTTTTATGTTAATATACATCATTCTGTCGTCAATGCACACTGGGTCAACCTAAACAACCTGAATGGTATAGTAAATACACTCATTCATTCCCCCCTTCACCCCGACCCCAAGACTCTAGAAATAATTTCTTCTCCAATTCCAAGAAAGAAGGAGAAATCAAAAATGGATAGGAGAAGCGTTGAGATATATATACAGGATGTTCAAATAATATTACATACACAGGTTGATCACTTCAATATATTGATTTTTAAAAAATAGGAGCTGATTCCACCACAGGCAAAGCTACCGTCGAAGATGTCATGATGCCAAATTTGAAAAGTTTTAATTTCGAAACCTCGAAAGCTCGCATTTCTTCCATGTTGTATTTAGTTCATCACTGAATTCAACACGTACTTCTGAACTTATTTTGGCACTTCTGAACTTATTTTGGCACCACCTATAACTGCATCTGCCAAAAGCTACACTGGGTACTTATTTTTTTTTATTAAATTTAAACTTACAATAGTTCAATAGGCAAAAAAACATAAAAAAAGTGGACCAAAGTGTTGACCTAAATGAGAATCTCATACTTGTCGCGTATATCAAATTGAACTCACAATACGAGATCTATTTCACAACCTGCGATGAAAAACAATGCAATTCCTTCAATTTTGAGTTTTTCAACAACGAAAGTACTTTGACCCTCAATTTGATGATCATATTAGATTTGGGGTGCGTGCAAGTTGGTTATAATGGATGTCCCAGAAGATATGCCCGGTGCTTTTAACTTTTGAACTGCTTGGAATTTTTGAATTGTGATTGAAAAGTAAAAGTGGTCATAGCCAGGCGATTGGTGATGTTAAAATTTCGGTTCGACCCCCGGAAGTGGTAGTTTTTGGAAAAAAAATGTAGGTTTCTCGAGTAGTTTAAATGGAACAGTACCAATTTTATTTTTATATATAAAAGTTGAAATTAAATAAGAAATAACTTTTTTTTTTATTTAATTTATTCAATTTTATTTTTACAATTATAAATTCAAAGCTTTCCCTAAGCTGGTTATAGCTTCTAAGAAATGCTATTAACAATTTATTAGTAGTCACGGAAAAAAATATTACGCCCCAGATTTGGAATCATAACGATAATCCCCCTCAAATTTTTTTTGGAGGGTACCTCCCAAAAGAATTTATTATTTTTTGCCAGAAAAATAATAAACCCAGGTGTCACATTGGCGTTTTTTTTTAGATAGAAAACTAAAAACTTTCGCGTGCAATGGCACCTGAAATGCACGCGTGCTGCGGGTTGCGCAGCCCTGGTTCAGCATTTCCAAGATTACAAGTTCCAATCTGAGATCGGGTAAAATAAAATTTAGAAAATATTAATTATAATATATAGCCGGAACGGTAAGAGATGTCAAAAAAATGACCCCACCCCTCAAGTCATAGGCTAGGATCCCAGAAAATTTACGAGCATGCAAAACTCTCCAAACTTTTTAGAGTTACGGCTGATTTTTCGATTTTAATAGAAAAATGTAATCATAGAATACTATTACTTTTACAGTCAAGTGAAGATATAGTATTATATTAGATAATAGATAATTAGATAATATAATACAATATCTTCACTTGACTGTGAAAGATATAGTGTTATATTATCTAACTCATTATGGTTTTATCTACTTGACATAGTATCCCAACGTAACAAAACTATTATCATTATTAGTCTCTAAGGTGCTAGACGAGCGGGTGCAACCTACCAGGTAGCTTAATATTATAAGGAGTTTTTTTTTCAAATATGTGGGTGCAACCATCTCAACACCCGCACGTATTCTCTCCTGTACCTACCTTGTATAATTATAATGATAAAAAATAATTTTCCACTTACATAGGTGTCTACTGTCCACATGCCATAAAACAATAACTCATTCTACTTTATGTAGAATGTAGAGGGTACGTTAAGTTGGCCGGGTCATGTCGGAATTTCCACGTTTTTGTGAGCTCTAGATGTTACTTGCGTTATTGATACATCAAGATGATTGTATTTATCTAGTTTTTACTAGTTAAGACCAAATTTCAAGGATTTCATTATGAAAATATTTAATGAAGAAAAGTGAGATCGTGAGAATTTACTTGAGGGTGACATCCTCACGGGCCGAGTTCACCTGATGTGTGAAATAACTCAGAGAGCAACTCTGTGGTACTTATAGATCTCCTCGTATAAAATTAAAGGTACCGCATCAGAAATCAAGACCATTAAATTGTCAAACTCCCTGTATACAGGGTGTTAATTATTTAATCACATATTCTTGAGACTATGTCCGAAAATTAAAGGTAGTGCATCAGAAATCAAGACCATAAATTGGCGAACTCCCTGTGTACAGGATGATAATTATTTAATCACATATTCTTGAGACTATGTCCAAAAATTAAAGTTACTGCATCAGAAATCAAGACCATAAATTGACGAACACCCTGTATACAGGATGATAATTATTTAATCACATATTCTTGAGATTATGTCCAAAAATTAAAGGTACTGCATCAGAAATCAAGACCATAAATTGGCGAACTCCCTGTATACAGGATGTTAATTATTTAATCACATATTCTTGAGACTATGTCCAAAAATTAAAGGTACTGCATCAGAAATCAAGACCATAAATTGGCGAACTCCCTGTATACAGGATGTTAATCATTTAATCACATATTCTTGAGACTATGTCCGAAAATTAAAGGTACTGCATCAGAAATCAAGACCATGAATTGGCGAACTCCCTGTATACAGGATGATAATCATTTAATCACATATTCTTGAGACTATGTACGAAAATTAAAGGTACTGCATCAGAAATCAAGACCATAAATTGGCGAACTCCCTGTATACAGGATGTTAATAATTTAATCAAATATTCTTAAGACTATGTCCGAAAATTAAAGGTACTGCATAAGAAATCAAGACCATAAATTAGCGAACTCCCTGTATACAGGGTGTTAATCATTTAATCACATATTCTTGAGACTATGTACGAAAATTAAAGGTACTGCATCAGAAATCAAGACCATAAATTGGCGAACTCCCTGTATACAGAATGTTAATCATTTAATCACATATTCTTGAGACTATGTACGAAAATTAAAGGTACTGCATCAGAAATCAAGACCATACATTGGCGAACTCCCTGTATACAGAATGTTAATCATTTAATCACATATTCTTGATACTATGTACGAAAATTAAAGGTACTGCATCAGAAATCAAGACCATAAATTGGCGAACTCCCTGTATACAGGGTGTTAATCATTTAATCATATATTCTTGAGACTATGTACGAAAATTAAAGATACTGCATCAGAAATCAAGACCATACATTGGCGAACTCCCTGTATACAGGGTGTTAATCATTTAATCACATGTTCTTGAGACTATGTACGAAAATTAAAGATACTGCATCAGACATCAAGACCATACATTGGCGAACTCCCTGTATACAGAATGTTAATCATTTAATCACATATTCTTGATACTATGTCCGAAAATTAAAGGTACTGCATCAGAAATCAAGATCATAAATTGGCGAACTCCCTGTATACAGGGTGTTAATCATTTAATCACATATTCTTGAGACTATGTACGAAAAATAAAGATACTGCATCAGAAATCAAGACCATACATTGGCGAACTCCCTGTATACAGGGTGTTAATCATTTAATCACATATTCTTGATAATTTAATCACATATTCTTGAAACGGTTCGATTCAATCAGATATAGAACGAAACAAAATACAGACATACAAAGAGAAGGGGTGGAGTAAAAACTAGACCTAACTTAGTTCATAGGAGAGATTATCGTTGTACAGACATACAAAGAGAAGGGGTGGTGTAACAACTAGACCTAACTTAGTTCATAGGAGAGATTATCGTTGTACAGACATACAAAGAGAAAGGGTGGTGTAACAACTAGACCTAACTTAGTTCATGGTGTTTATCATGATGATGTTGTTGTTAATGATGATGATGATGTTCTTTTTGTTGTTGATGATGTTGATGTTCTTGTTGTTGTTGATAATGTTGTTCTTGTTATTGTTGTTGTTCATAATTATACAGGGTTTGCACTTTCTAGTTGTCCCATAGGATTTTACATGTAAATTTCGACTTATGGCTGGCATATCCTCCAAGTATGTCACAAAATAGAAATGATAGTGATTTTTTATGTAATTTTTAAACAAGATTCCAATTATCACGAAAATCGGACCTACGTTACTGGACTTAGAACCGATCTAGTGGACTAAGGTTCCTTCATAGAATATTGGTTAATACCTACTTTTGATAATTTGGGAAAAAATGTATGCAGAAGCCTATTTTTTTGAAATTGTAATTTCCTCAATTATCAGAAATTGTGTTCCCTAAAATAACAGTGACGTACATACCTAGTAATTCAAAGAATGTAGGTTCGAGTCATCAAAATGCATGGAATTCTTTTATGGATATTACTCGTATGCTTTCGTTTGATGAAATCTTGTTTTATTAAAGTGCAGTCTTGCTTGCTTGTCAAGTAAGGACACTTGCCTGTTGAAGTCGACCTCGGAAGTTCGATTCCCGCCGGAGGTGGATTTTCCTAAAAAAATAGAATTAATTATCAGATAGTGTTTTTTTTTACTTTCCTTATCCAATTAAAAGGGAAGTATTGCAATGTGCTGAAATTTTCGATGCCGAGTTTTCAATGCCAAAACACGTTTTGGGGTCTCCAGAGTCCAAATCTCGAGTTTCAGTCATTGGTCCGTGTGTGTGTGTGTCTATCTGTAAAAAAGATATCTCAAGAACGGTAAGTGCTAGAGCTTAAAATTTGGTATCTATTTATAACAATTTTATGCATGGAATGCAAAATAACACTTTTGGTTGAAATCGAATCTACTCTTAACAACTCTTTGCTGCTTTTAGCGGTTTTCACGAGTCTGGCAATGAAAGAAAACGGAAAGAGCTAGAGACTCGATTTTTTTTTATTATTATGTCAATTTTATGTACGGAAAAACGTTACATAAAATTGACATAATAAAAAAAAATTACAACGTACATTGTAAAACGTCTCAATTTTTTTAAAAGGTAAGGAATTTCGTGTGATGTTCACACCAGATTTTTTATCCTATATCTTCTTCTCACTTAGGTCTGTGGACACCAATAATTAGCTCTCTCTATCATATGGTAGCCCCCCTCTCACTCCACACATGTTATACCTAAGTGATCAAGGGCTCTGCGCTTTGAAATAACTGTCGATGCCACGTGAAGTTGTAGATCCTTAATATTGCAAATATAATGGGTATATTACCTCGCACGGTTGCCTCTAACTTATCAAAATTAGTAAATATTATAACTGATGTTTGATTTCAGTGTCAAGGTCATAGAATAGAACCTAACTTTTACCTATCTTTGCTGAGCGAGTGCTACAGTATCTTGATAGTTAAACGCACAGCGCGGTATTACGCTAGTGAACAATTATTTTCAATTTCCCGTGTCATCAACAGTCAGCAGTCTTCAAAGCGCCAAGCCATTGATCACTTTGGTATGTCATTAGAGACTTGAGGGGGCGGGGGCTATAATTTGATAGAGCGAACTGGAAAATTGTAATTATTGGAAATTGTTATTGTTGTCGTCCAGAAACGGAAGAGAGAAGAAGATATAGGGAAAAAACCAGTCGATCTGAATCCACCTTTTGAGGAAAATGCACCGCGGGCGGGAATCGAACTTCCGATCTCGACATCAAGAGACAAGTATCCTTACTGGACTAGAAAGCAAGACTGTTTCGATTTACTTTTTTTAATTAAACAAGATTTCTTCAAACTGAAACAGAAGATATAATATTCACTAAAAAAATCCATGCATTTAGATGACTCGAACCCACGTCCTTTGTATTACTAGGTATGTACGTCACAGTTATTTTAGGCAAAGCAGTTTCTGATAATTGAGGAAATTACAATTTCAAAAAAATAGTTTTCTGCATACATTTTTTCCCAAATTATCAAAAGTATTAACCATTATTCTATGAAAGAACCTTAGTCCACTTGATCGGTTCTAAGTNTTTTTTTTTTTTTACAGCAGATGAAGTTTAATTTTCATTTGACTTTTTTCCGTTAATGGGAATGCCCTTTTTGAGCACCCCAAAAATTGTCAAAAATTTACTTGGCGTACATTTTATCTGAATAGTAAAGCGTATTTTTCTACCAACTATTCATTCGACTATAAATACGCTATAAATATTACACTAAGTGCCCGGGGGCAAAAAGTTTATTGCAGTTTTTGTTTGTAGCTTTCGAATTACCTTTGGGGCAAATATTTTGACCTGAACTTTGCACTGTTCATGTCATAATTCGTTCCATTTCTTGGAATGTAGTCGTCATAATTCGTCCCATTTCTTGGAATGTAGTCGTCATAATTCGTTCCATTTCTTGGAATGTAGTCGTCATAATTCGTTCCATTTCTTGGAATGTAGTCGTCATAATTCGTTCCATTTCTTGGACTGTAGTCGTCATAATTCGTTCCATTTCTTGGAATGTAGTCGTCATAATTCGTCCCATTTCTTGGAATGTAGTCGTCATAATTCGTTCCATTTTTTGGAATGTAGTCGTCATAATTCGTTCCATTTCTTTGAATGTAGTCGTCATAAATCGTTCCATTTTTTTTAATGTAGTCGTCATAATTCGTTCCATTTCTTGGAATGTAGTCGACATAATTCGTCCAGAAACGTAAAAAAATAACATCGACATTTTTCACCAATACAATACTTCATTTTCCTAGTGCTTCGTATAAGGGAAGATCGGACACTTCCCTTAGAAGATCGGAACACTTCTCTTGGAAGATCGGAACACTTCCCTTAAAGTGGCAATACCCAGTAGCGTAGCTAGGGGGGCGGCAGGGGCGGTCCGCCCCGGGTGCCACCCATTCGGGGTGACACCCGGGATCTCAGTGACACTTGTGATTTTATGGCCAAGTGATTTACGGTGACTCCGAAGTCACCTCCAGTCATCCCGAGGGGGTGACTCATGTGTTAACTTGTTTTGGGCGACTGGCTGATATGTGAGTTGATTTATGAAAATATGATTTTCATATGTAAACGCGCCCTTTTACCCCCGCGGCTGGCGCCCCAGTTGGAATATTAAAAATCCTTTCTTATTGCACATCTAGAACATAAAGCGAACCTACATACCAAATTTCAACAACCGGAAATTTACCGGTACGGAGAAACAGTGATGAAAAGGTGATAATATTTAGTGGGCGCGCCGTTTGCGCCCTTTACCCCCGTGGCTGGCGCCCCAGTTGGAATATTAAAAAAGTCTTTCTTCTTGCACATCTAGAACTTAAAACGAACCTACATACCAAATTTCAGCCCCCGGAAATGTATCGTTACGGAGAAACAGTGATGAAAAGTTGACCATCATATGTAAACGCACCCCTTTTTCCCCCGCGGCGGGCGCCCCAATTGGAATATTTAAAAATCCTTTCTTAGTGCCCATAAATTTCAGCCTCCTAGGACGTACCTGTGTGGAGAAATCGCGATGAGTGTTAAGTCAGTGTCTTTCTCTTTTATATATATATATATAGATAGATTTATACAATATGTTTCTCTTTTATATATATAGATAGATGAATAAAAAATAATATATGACGGGGGGGGGGGGCTGACACCAAGAAGATCCGCCCCGGGTGTCACCCGGCCTGGCTACGCCACTGTCAATACCTCTCTGGATTTGATCAAACATACTATCGATAAATTTTGGGTCTCATGGGGATCTTCATCGGAGGACCTTTTAGGGCACCAAACCTCAAATTCGGTCCACATATCTAAAAGCGGCAATATCAATCCAAATTTGATCAAATTTAAAATAAACACTCTGTGAAACATATTTTCGACAAATTTTGGTTCTCATAAAACTATCTTCATCAGGGGGCCCTTAAAATATTTTCACTAGAGAGCTGTGACAAAAGCCTAAGGCTGATAAATCTAATACAGATAATATTTTTCCTAGGTATCAGAATGGGAATTTCTTTAAAGGCAACATTAAACTGTTGTATTATTTTAATAACTCTCTTTCATGACAGCTTTGGTGAGTAAACAAAAGTTCGCCTGGAAATCATAAATTAAAATTACAAGAATGAGCGATTCTATTGATAATATTTTCAGATGATCGCGCGGTACGACGAACAGCGTGGCACAAGTTCTACCTAAATAAAGCATATTGTCTACATCAGAGGTTCCCGGAATGGGGGGGGACGTGAAGGCAAGCCAAGGGGGGCGCGAGACCAGTTGAATTATTATCATTTAGTTCAAATATATGTACACATTTTTTACAAAGGTAATTTTATTGAACATGATGTTTAGAAAATTTTAATGAGATAACATTCAGCCATACATTAGCGTTTTGATTGAGATAGCATTCAGTAACACATTAGCGTTTTTGAATGAGATAGCATTCAGCAACACATTAGCGTTTTGAATGAGATAGCATTCAGCAACACATTAGCGTTTTGATTGAGATAGCATTCAGTAACACATTAGCGTTTTGATTGAGATAGCATAAATGGACTTTTACACTCTGTTTCTTGGGAACCGTACGTTATAGCGCGCGGTAGTTTCAGCAATGAATTTCTTTTAACAAGACTTAAAACAAGATGTCATTCGATGTAAGTTCTCATTTAAGATTTTGAATTTGGTGCCCCTCCGAGACCTAACGGGATAGAGCAAAAAAAACCCAATTTCATAATTTAATAAGCGTAGTTCTCACTCTTATTTAAATTATAATAATAGATCTGTTTTCCTTTTTTCTTTCTGTTTTAGAATTAGCTTTAAATACAAGAGCGAGAGATCAAGAATTTAGACTGAAAGTCTGCTTAGCAAGAGTAAACAAGATATATGAAGCAAAGGAATCTCTAAAGACCTTTGTAGAATATTTGAGGGAGCAAATGACAATCATGCCGGATAAAAGTTATTCTGATTTTCTTCGAGCAGGTAAAATAATAGAGTTGTCTTCATTGATAGAAATTAAAAAGGCAGAATTGGAAGCCCCACTCCAATCAATGATTAACATGATGAGAGATCATTATAAAATTGATAACAGAGAAACTGTGGAAAAAGCAATTGAAGATGCCAAAATATTCCTCGCAGAATTGAGAGATTTGCAAAATGAGATGTTCGACATTAATGAAGAAATGGAGAGAAAATACGAAGAAATTGTAAAAAAAAATTTAGTCTTACCCGAAGGAAAAGGACCAGTATCTAAAGAGCAATTGCAAGCTCTGGTATCCGAGATTTCAGAATCATTGGAGAGATGTAATAAAAATTTGGCAGATTCTTCATCAATAGGTCAACAAGCAATGTATGCAGCCAAACATTTCAAAGATATGGCTGAGATTACGCAAAGATTTGAGGAACTAACCAAAAAATACCACGAAATGGTGCCAAACTCTTCGTCAAAATCCAAAAAGAAAAGAGGCAAAGGCAAATCAAAAGCTTAGTTAGCTTTATTTTAATTTAATTAGATTGAATAAATCATCACATTTTTAAAATCATTATTTTTGGTTCATTGTGAAAGTTAGTGAACTCCACTTTTGACCCCGGTATATACTCGTACATCACGAAATGCAATTGTATATGTGTTTGTATGTTTGTTTGTTACGCGATAAAAGCCACAATTTTCATCCGATTTTGACTGAATTTGGTATACATGTTTAAGACATGAAGGAAATTTGCTGTATAGTTTTTGAGGACCCTGGCCGCCTCGGGGCCTTAGGTCGCCCAATATTGTGTTTTTTGAAAATTATTTTTATCTTTTTAGCGGTGTGTTGTAGAAACGTAAAATTTTGATATACAGGGTGGATCATTTTAACCTTTAATGGAGAATAACTCAACTGGAAGGCAAAATAATGGCAAGTTTTAAACAAAAGTTGTTGTATAAGTAGGGGGACACATGACCATGACCTTCAATGTGACCTTCACATTGACCTTAGAGGTTATTTAGAGGTCAAATATGAATTTTGAAATAGAATCACCCATTTTTCACCCCCGATTCGTGATTAGCAAAAGATTTTACACATGACCATGACCTTCAATGTGACCTACACATTGACCTTGGAGGTTATTCAGAGGTCAAATATGAATTTTTAAATAGAAACACACATTTTTCACCCCGGATCTTCACCTGGGGGCCCTTTATTGCACCAATTATGACATTCAGGTCACATCTTTAAAGGAGTGACCCGAATTTCAGGTTTGACGTCCTAAAGGACCCCTAGATGATAATAGCCCCATGAGGTCTAAAATGTGTCGATGATATGTTACAAAGGGTCACTTTTTTAAACTTCATCAAAATTGTAGCTCTTGCTACTTTTAGAGGAGTGACCCGAATTTTAGGTTTAGTGCCCTAAAGGACTCCCAGATGGAGATAGTCCCATGAGACCCAAAATTTTTCTATAATATGTTTCACAGAGTGTCTGTTTCAAATTTCATCCAAATTGGAGTGATATTTCCAGCTTCAAATATGTGAAGGTCACATTGAAGGTCATGGTCATGTGTAAAATCTTTTGCTAATCACTAATCGGGGGGTCTAAAATGGGTTTTTCTATTTAAAAATTCATATTTGACCTCAAAATAACCTCCAAGGTCAATGTAAAGTCACATTGAAGGTCATGGTCATGTGCCCCCCTACTTATACTACAACTTTTGTTTAAAACTTTTTCTATTATTTTGCCTTCCAGTCGAGTTATTCTCCATTAAAGGTTAAAATAGTCCACCCTGTAGTATTATGGATGATGTTAGGGGCTTTTCGATTTTAAAAAATTTGGGGGCCCTACCCGCCCCCACCGGGGGGGCAGGGGGCCCAATATTGTATTTTTTAGAAATGATTTTTATCTTTTTAGCGGTTTGTTGTATAAACGTAAAATTTTGATATGTTATGGCTGCTGTTAAGGGTTTTTCGATTTTGAAAATTTGCCCCCCCCCCCCAATATTTTGTTTTTTTGAAAATTATTTTTTAAAATTTGATTATGATATTTTTTTCTATGAATAACAACAACACTAACACCTGATCATCTTGATTCACTATTTTTAAATACATTCCGTGTCCATCACAGAAAAAAATGGTGGTGGAGGGGTTGGGTAGCATATTATGCTACTCTGAGGACGCCGAACTAGATGTTGATAATACCGACCCCTTCCATGTCCTCCATTAGTGATAAATATCTCAAATTAATGAGGATGAAATTCCATTGGTTGGCTGGGTTTGAACTCACACCCTACACCAGTACACCACCGACACTATGTTATTATTTTGAATAATGAAGCCCCCTAAAAATTTTATAAAATTATTTGATATTCAAGGTGTGCACCTAGAATTCAAAAATCTGTTAGTCGGCCATGCACGTGAGTGGCACTTTCGCCACTTAGCAATTAGATTACCAAATGAGACTTTTTTTATTCGATATTTGGAATATTCGTACATTGAAACGATACTTATGGGTACAGATAACTTTAATACCTGCATATTCCGCGGAATAGAATCTCCACACTACAATTGGTCAAATCATACATGCAAAATGTATGATTTGACCAATTGATTAAGCGCCATATTGTAATGGAATCAGTAGCAGATCCGCGGGGGGATTGGGGTATAATCTCACCCAAATAATTTCTTGAGCACAAAAATACACAAATGCTAGCGCTGAATGATAATTTCCTTCATTGCGTCGTTTCAAAACTTAGCTCAGAAGTACAAAGAAAGTGATCGGATTTATATTAATGTTTAAAATTGCAGTTTAACAGGGTGTCTACCAAATCGTCAAAGTAAAATTCCCTGACTTTTCCAGATTTTCTAGTGTACTTTTTCAAGATTTTGTCTCCCCCATCTGGCTTCAAAAAGCACAATATTGGGGCGCAGGGACCCCAAAAACTATACAGCAAATTTCCTGTGTTTCCAAGTGAAATTGTCTTCGTTTGATGTGACCACATAGCCGATTGAGGTCCTTAATGCGGAATTTGGCAAATTAGGAGTTTTTTCCAAGCTATTACTATTGTTTCTAGATGTTTTATTTGAAATACTCGTAGATATTTTGTTTTTATAAGTCAACTTATGCATTTTGAAATAATAGTACAACTTCCGCCAATTACTATGCCTACAAGAGGATCCATATGTGTTATTCATAAGAATAACACATATGGATCCTCTCGAGACTCACAGTTTCTGTGGACAATTTTCATTGATACAAATAAAGCAGGCACGTCAAGGAAGAATGAATACAAAATATGGAAAGTTTGATTGGGAAGCGGTGTTTAAGAGATGGTGTCTTTAACCTTACTAGACGTTCACTTATCCTTAAATTCTAAGGAGGGAGTTGGGAGTCAATTTAGGACCTTCGAATTCTACATTTATAGAGACGAGTCCACAAAATGATTTACAAAATAATTCTTATTTTAGAAGTGTCCTAAACCCATAGGATTACGGCTACCTAGGCGGTTACAGTAGGCAACGTCTCAACGATACGACAAGAAGTTTGTCAAATACAGGCCACTAGTAAAAACACCAGCTTTATTGCAGAAATAGAATGCCAGGGTGATAGGCTTCGGGTGGTTTGAAGGTAAGTAGAATCATCTAAAAAAAACTAATAAAAAATAATTTCCTCTGCTGCCACGCCCCCCCCCCCCCCCNCCCCCCCCCCCCCCCCCGTAATCCATCCACCTTGAGTAGCACTTTTGCCACTAAGCGTTGACCGATTTGGATGAAATTTGGTATGTATGAATGAAGGCCCCTATGGGGTTCAGTTGTGCTCCGAAATGTTCAGTATAGAACTCTGCATTATGTGACTCAGGGTGACGCAATTTCGACACACAATAAGACTTACATACCAAATTTCATCTAATTTTTTCATTCGATTTTGGAATTAAATTATTCTACCGACGACGCTTACAAAAATTAGAACTCATTCCAGTGAATCGCAAACAAAAAGAACTGTATTTTAATGAAACATATAAAACGTGTTTCACTAGATTTTATGTAAAGAAAATTCGACATATTAATTATTTAGATTTAAACATTTAGACAACCATCCTTATAATTAAAACCTAGGAGAATAAAAATTGACTCAGTAGAACGATTGCAAAACGTACTAGCGTCTGGACCTTATAAACGGCGCTTGGTTAGTTCATGGGTTCTACGTATTCACGATATCCTTATGATGCTAAGAGGACAAAATATGGGTTCTTGCGCAGAAAGTGACGACGTCATGCATTGTGTGCAGCATTTTTTTACCATAGGATTCCATTTTTAATACTTCTGAAAGTGAAATATCAATAAAAGTGGGAAGTAAGTATTTGCCTTTGATAAATATATACCTAGGAACGCCAAATTAACATTGAGCAGTTCATATGCCGTCATGCGCACGACTTCTGGTCTTCTTAGCATCATGCCTACTTGCATGTACTTCTTTTCTTATAGGACCGGGTCTGCATTTTGAATTAATTTTAAAATAGCGGTACAATAGTTCACAATAATTCACGTTTGGTTTAAACATAACATCACATAATTTTCTAATATTAGTCCCAAAATTTCATATTTTACTTCCGTGCCAATCCGTCCACCAGCACCGCCCCCCGCAAGGGGCACAATCAGACCCAAAATGGACCTACATACCAAAATGCATCATCGGTCAACTCTAGGAGGCTAAAGTGTCGCTCATAGTATACGACGGACGAATAGAATTTTTTTCTTCCATTTTTGGATTCTATCCACCTTGAAAATATAAACAATGAGGTTTGAGAAAGTTATTTTTTTCGTGACGATTCCAAAGTTTACCTTTATTGAACAAAAATATTATGAGGAGTTATTTCATGTATTCACCTATTCTGATAAACAAACAAACAGTTATTCTGAAAACTGCCCACCTCACTTACCCAAATACCTTTTATCATAATTAAAAACGTGTTAAAAACATTACTAAAACTTAGAATCGCAGGTATTCGTCAGAGATTTTGCATGGATGGATTGAATGAAGTATTGGAGATTCACATTCTCGATATTCTCAAACTCAGTACACGTTCTTCCCTCTATCTTGTTACATGGATAGATTGAATGAAGTATTGCGAGATTCACACACTCTCGATATTCTCAAACTCAGTACACGTCACTTCCCTCTATCTTGTTACATGGATGGATTGAATGAAGTATTGCGAGATTCGCACATTCGATCTTCTCAAACTCAGTACACGTCACTTCCCTCTTTCTTGTTACATGGATGGATTGAATGAAGTATTGCGAGATTCACATCCTCGATCTTCTCAAACTCAATACACGTCACTTCCCTCTATCTTATTATTCTTGTTCTGTTTAGAAATATTTCTAAACTTTGGATGAGGAAATAAATAAATGTTATCTAAAAAAACAAACGAAAAATAGTTGAAAACAAGGAGAAAAAGAAAACGCCTTATGTTGTAATTACGAGAGTTGAGACTGCGCAGTAAAAAGATATATATATACATACAGATAAAGATAGCTATTGCCAAGCACCACCTCCCTCCCCCAGAAAATATATTTGAAGTCCCAAATAAAATAAACCGTTTTGTCCACATTCCCAATTAGTAGTACCTTTGGCACTTACTAACTTAAATACGGAACCCACAGTGACTGAAAGTGACGAAAATTTCAGATCACATTTAGACCGCAAATGGGACCTACATACATATCAAATTTCATCAAAATCAGTCAACGGCTAAGTGACCAAAGTGCCGGAAACGGTGGACGCACTATTTTTTTAATTCATTTTGAGGGGCGAGGGGGTCGTGTTCGATTCCATAGAATTGTAATAGTTTTATAATGGCTTATAAACAGGGCCGATCTCCCCCCGACGTCAATCGCCAAATATTATCGAAGAGAACGTAGATTAAGATATCTATTCATATATGTTTGAACAGTTGATTTTTCGAGGAAGACCGTTACAATCTAAACAAAAAGAACTAACAATGAGATCATCTCATATAAGCAGTGAAACATTAATTAGATTTGATCATAATACGAACAGCGACGGATCTCCTGAGAGTCAAGTCAGATAGATAGAGATGTGTCTTAAGATCTCAAGCTAGTTATTGTGAAAGTCCACTGGAGCATTCCTCATTCCATCAACAGGCTGGATTATAAAAACTTGTAAACATTCATCTAATCTTCACCAATCCTATGGGGTCTCATGATGTTGCTGTAGCAGCGGTTTTCTCTCCAAATCAACCGTTCTTGGCAGATTAATGTTTTTAAAATATGATAGAACAGGTTGATATGAGGTCTCATTAAACCTTATTATTGTCATAGTCATAAGTATAGACATTTGTAGATGACTAGATTTTTATTGACCATCAAATTGAGGTCTAGATTTAACACCATGACTTTTTTTAACGTCTGTTCGTTTCACAATATTTTTCGAAAGCTTAGACTGATTTTGATAAAACTCGGTATGAAGCTTTATTACGTTCACAAAATTAACTGATTAATTTTTGGATTAGGTGAGGTGTACACTTCACTAAATTACTAGTTAATGATCTCTACCAATAATAGCTGTAAAAAATCCCTGGAGCTTTCAAATGAAACAGATAGTGAGTTCGGCCGTCCACCGTACGCCATAACTAGTACTTTTGCCATTTGACGTTGACCGATTTTGATGAAATTTGGTATGTAGGTGGTAAGGTCCCATTTAGGGTGTAAATGTTCTCCGAAATGTTCATAAAAAAGGAAAGTATAAATCCCACATAACTTGGTGAATCTGCTGTTACTATGACAAACCCCTTTTCCGTAGTTTTATACACCGTCTGATCAAAATCAATGTCTTCACTCACAAGCATTTTTTTAAAGAATTTTTTTTTTCCAATATTTAAATTGGAGTGTAATGTCCTTTGGGAGTATAAAACAATTTCCCCGTCTTTAATCTCCGGAACAGTTCCTGTCGGAGCAATTTCTTTTCTTTGTTCATTTTTTCTAGGACTCCTTTATTTTCTGTGGCTCGTCTTGATAGGTAGGGCAAAACTTCGTTCACAGGACCGTATGGGATGTATTTATAGGCGGAGTAACCGGCTTGACCTGAAAACCAAGTAAACAAAAATAAATTTAATTAAACCAGACAAACTGGACGTTCAAAGATAATTCTCAAACTCCTTTTGTGATCTTGTTGAAGCATGGTATGGAGATTCATTACCTTCATGGAATTGTCTGATTTTGAACCCTATTGGAGCACCTGGGCCTCATGACGGGTCACAATTAATGCTACTTGTCTGAATAAATTGTAGGTCAACTTAATATATATATATATATATATATTTGTATAACACGAAAGTTGCGAAGAAAGTAAAAAAAATAAGACTGACTGATCTGGCCGATCATACACCCCAAATGTTTACTTACCACCTACGAGTAGGATAGTAGAACACTTGAAATAATTTTATGTACAGGTTAATACCTGTATTAACCTGTACATAAATAATTTTATGTACAGGTATTAACCTGTACATAAAATTATTTCAGTATTATTACGGGGGGAAAACATTGCTGTGAATATTTCTTCAACTATTATTACTTCATATAGTATTTAATATTATTATTGCTATTTTTTCCTGTTTTTATTACATAATCAGCCTCACTGTCCATAAAAATACAAGAGAACTGTTTTCACAGTTCTCTTGTATTTTTGAGATATTGAAATTACACTTGCGTGCACAAAAACTGCATAACTGATTTTTCTTTCAAATAAGCTCTCTATCTCTGTTGTTATACTACACAGAATGTTGTAAGATATGAATTCTGAAAGGAAATATTCTCAACATTCAAATAAAAATTTCCATTTTGTAATCCCACTCATTAAAAAGCCTAAAAAAATACTTTTGCTATAGGGTGTGAGAAAAGGAAGAAAACGCATCATTGCTAAAGGTAAAAAATCACAAGGAATGTATTGTTAATTTGAGTTCTTTGATGTAATCAGTACTTGGTATTGCCTCCTCTGGCTCTTATTACTGCTCTCATCCGATTTGGCATTGGCTGGATCAGGGAAACAACTGTTTCTTCTGGAAATCGTTCCCATTCTTCACTAAGGGCGTTCTTCAGCTCTGCGACGGTTTGGGGAGTTGGATCCCTTGCTCTAACAGCTCTTTTCAATAGATCCCAAAGATTTTCAATTGGGTTCATGTCCAGACTGAGAGCAGGCCAATCCATTGTCTCAATATTCACCAAGTTTAGATATTCTCTGACACAGATTGCTGTGTGAGGGCGTGCATTATCTTGCATGAGGACCCAATTTTCGCCAATATCAGGTGCGAAGGGTACAACATGTTCCTCTATCATCTCCTGAATGTATCATTCACTTGTTAGTCCACCGTTGGCACGCAGGGGATGAAACCCAGTGCAGTTTTATTTTAAAGCGAAATTTCTATTCCTTTAAAACTTACTGTTTCTTTCATTCAGCATTGCAAATATTGCTCACCCGGTCTTCTGTACACTCTTCCTCTCCTGTCATTGCCATATAAGCACACCCTACTCTCATCAGTAAAGAGAACACAGCCCCATTGCTCTTCAGTCCAATTGACGTGTTCTCGAACGAATCTCAAGCGTCGAGCTCGGTTTGCTGTGGTGAGGTTATGACCCGTCGCTGGTCTCCTAGGTGTTAGCTTCCTTGAGTCTTAGCCTCACAGTCCATTCACTTATAGCCACATCTCTAGGAGCTCCAAACCAATCTGAACTGCATTCGAAGGGCTGTTGCGGAGTGACTGCATCACTATAGAGCGGTCATTTCGTTGACATGACTTTCTTGTTTTGCCTGTACCAGATGTTTTTTTGAAGGAATTTGTCCCTTGATATCTTCGGAAGACTCTAGAAACAGTTATTTGGTCTATACCCAACTGTGCAGCCACTTGACTTTCAGTGCAACCGTGTTGCAGTAATGCAACCACTTGAGCGGTAGTTTCTGGAGATGTGTCCATTTTGACACGAAGAAGTAAACTTATAAGTCATCATCGTTGTTTGTTGTCTAAGAAAATTTAAAATTAATGGGCCAAAATCTTTAAAAATCAAAACTTTCCAGGAAAGCCGCGCTCAAATTTTTGCTACCTTTTTGACACACTATCAGAAAAGTGAATTTTCAGGCTTTTGAATGGAGGGATTTACACCATTCAAGAATCATTTAAAAAGTTGAGAATATTTCCTTTCAGAATTCATATCTTGCAATATTCTGTGTAATATAACAACAGAGATAAGAGAGCTTACTTGAAATAAAAATGAGTTATGCAGGTTTTGTGCACGCAAGTGTATATTTATATAAATGTAATAACACATTGTTGAATAAAAACCAATAAAATTATACCGTACCATTCGGCTGAACTGATTGTGGTATACAGTGCACCAAACTGCTAGTCTTGTGCACGTAACAAACAACATGCAACCCTCAATAACGAAATTTTACATCAAACAGATCGTGTAAGATATTTTTCCTTTACACTGGATAGACGATCAACTTGGAAAGAACACGTTCTTCATTTTCAGAGACAATACTTTGTCAAATTACTAAATGGCCGCAATCATTACAGATCATCTGTTTCATTATGGGGATGGAAAATTGAGTTCAAAGGAGTCGGAAGTTTTTGACCCGGGATCTTGGGCTATAACCGAAGAATTATCTTCATCATGATGTTTGATGAACCCTCCGAAAATAATCAGTTTTTTTGACAATGTTGTTGTTGTTAACAGACAAGGCCACAGCTCCAAAGAAGCTCTCGAGAATATTATATTTTTTTCTAAGTAAAGGGTCCGCACTCAAGTAGATGATTTCATTGTGATCTGCATTCTGAACATATTGTTAGTGTTTGATACCTCTACTAAACATATGATTCAATGCTAGATCTAGGTAGCAGTATACAGTGTGTCCCAGAATGACCGGTCACCCCCATGTAGGAGGGTCAATATACGAGAAAAAGGTGGAACAAAATCCAACAAAAGGTCCTTATTAACTGAAAAAATGTTTACCAAAATCGGACACCCGGAAGTACCCAAGATAACGGCCGTTTTTGGTGCCAATTTCGAGTTTTTACATGGAGGCCAATCGAGAAAATTAAGGTAACTGTTTGATCTAGAATTGAACGAGTATTTCAAAAAAAAAATCAAAATCGTCTGTAACTTTGTGATGTGCTGATGTTTTTTAGGAAAAAAATCATTTAGCTGCCAATAATTTCAAAAGGAACCATATAAATGCTTTTATACTTCTATACTTTTTGACGTACAATATAAAAAGCCGTCAGACAATATATACATCGTCAAAATCGGTTAAGTCAATCTTTGACAATCCATATTTTCAATTATCCTGATATGGCGGCCGCTTTTGGTACCAATTTCCAGTTTTCACTCCGTCCTATGTTCCAGAAACCCGATTCAGGTATCTTTTTATTTTGGAATTGAACGAATATTTCTAAATAATGAAAATTGTCAAAATCGCTGTAGCCGATTTAAAAAAAAATCGACCATACCTCTGTGATGAGACGGATTTTTATATTTTCAAGGAAAAAAATCGTTTAGCTGCCAATAATTTTAAAATGAATCATGTACATGATTTTATACTTCCATATTTTTTTACGTACAATGTAAAAAGCTGCCAGACAATATATGGATCGTCGAAATCGATTAAGCCAATCTTGGACAATCCAGATTTTCAATATTTCTGACATAACAGGAATAGCGGCCGCTGTTGGTACCAAATTCAAAATTTCACTGCGACACGAATTCTGGAAACCCGATCGAGAAAGTTAAGGTGTGTATATTTGATCTAGTGAAGGAATATTTCAAAAAAATAAAATTTGTCAAAATTGGTTCAGCCGATTTTTTTTAAAAAATACCCTATTATTATTATTGTGATGTGCTGTTTTTTTTTTTGTTGTTTTTTTTTTAAAAAAGAAAAAAATCGTTTAGCTGCCAATAATTTAAAATGAACCATGTACGACACACTGTTTACCAGGATTTACATGATACGCTCTAATGTAAAGTGAAAACTTACCTAGTGGGAACGTAATGTAGTCACACATGCCCAGAAGTTGACCAAAACATATGACTTTATCCTCCGGGGAGATTCCAATATTTTTCATTCTGAAAATGATTTATTTTATTATAAGAACCTTTGGAATGTAGGCACCGGGGGAGCAAGCCAGCTGCATTTGGTGACGGTCCTAAGCCCGGACAAATACAGAGGGTGTGGTATTAGGTAGGTTATCTGGCCTTTAAAAAATCTGCTTCAAACCAAAGATGAAACGTTATCAGCAAAATGCAGTTTCTGGGCAGTTTTCTATGGATACTATGAGAACCAGACGAAGGTTACCATGCCAGGAAAGGATATAGCAAAAGATTGTGGCACGGTAGAGAATACCTACCCCAAATAGAATTGGGGAAAGGTGAAATTAAAGAAGAAGAACGTTATAAGAACCTTTGGAATGTAGGCACCGAGGAAGCAAGTCAGCTGCATTAGGTGGCGGTCCTAAGCCAGGGAAAATACAGAGTGTGTGGTATTAGGCAGGTCATCGGACATGAATACTATTTTATTGAATTCAAGCTTGAAACGAAAAATATATAATTTTGCGGTTTTTCTTTTGATTAATTTTTCTTTTGATGACTTTCAAATTATATCGAAAATGATTAATCAAAAAGTGAATGATTTGTAAATTGCATCACATTATCAGGGTTACCGCATTTTCACTGTGCAGCTAAAAAAGAATAACTCACTCTTGGATGGCAAATCGGACGGTGTCTTCATTGTGACTAGCTACCATGATACCGATTTTATTTGGGGGTTGACCTGCATTTTTCAAATCTTTGATTCGACGCAAACATTCGGTCAATGTATGATGATACATTTCGGACGTGGCTTCGTATGTTGGATTCACTGGATCTGGATAGCCAAGTGCTTCAGCTCGGGCTCGTTCCTGGGAAAAGAAAAATGTAAACAAATATTCATTGAGGAGCGCGGCAGCGCTCCGCCCGCCAAGTCAANTGGGGGGGGGGGGGGGTTGTGGCAGATAAATGAAAATCAAAAGTTTGCAAAACATATCAACCCATTTATATTTTTATATTATACAAGTTGGTCCATTTTAATTTACGTAGTCTAAATATCTCCGAAACTGTTGGGAATACTTAAAATATATTCAGAGCAAAACGGAGCAAAATGTAACGAAATCAAAGTGGACATATTGTGGTGACCTTGGTAGATCTGCCAAGGTTATCCTTCAAGACCAGCTTTTTTAAATAGGACGACCTAATCGTTTTTACATAACCGGATTATCTATATCTATCAAATTCTGCATTCAAATATTAAAAAAAACAAAAAAAACATTCCGTTGTCATTAAGAATAAAGTGGTAATGGTTGTTACCATTACCACTTTATTCTTAATGACAAAATCATTCGTTTGATACGTCCTTTTAGAGTGAAAAAAATGTAAAATAAAATAAAAAATATTTTTTTCCTTGGAGAGGAAAATAAATAGTACGGAAAACCGTACTAGACTTTCTCTTCCTTAATTATTCTTCTAAAGTTCGAAGTCTATTAGTGATATTATTATTAAAAAAAATTCTGCTGCCGTTATTTTAAAAAGATTTGACAGCCTTCGGCTGTGGACATTGCTCTTTAGTGATGGTATTCTTTTGAAAGATTTTGAAGCTGTGGACCATGCTCTTTAGTGATGGTATTATTTTAAAAAGATTTAGCGGCCTTCGTTTAAAATGATTTATAAGCTGTTGACGTTGCTCTTTAATAAAAGTATTAGTTTTAAAAGATTTGACAGCCTGACGTTGCTCTTAGATAATAGTATAGTTTAAAGAGATTTAGCAACTTTCGGCTGTGAATGTTGCTCTTTACTGATAGTATTATTTTATTAATTTCGCAGCCATCAGCTGTAGACTTTGCTCTTTAGTGATGGTATTGTTTTAAAAAGATTTAGCAGCCTTCGGCTGTGGACATTGCTCTTTAGTGATAGTATTAGTTTAAAAAAATTGCCAATCTACGGCTGTTGACGTTGCTCTTTAATAAAACTATGATTTTAAAAAGATTTGACAGCTTTCGGCTGTGGACGTTGCTCTTTAGTTATAATATTATTTTAAAAGATTTTGCAGCCTTCTACTGTAGACTTTGCTCTTTAGAGATGGCATTATTTTAGAAAGATTTAGCAGCCTTTGGCTGTGGACAGTGGACACTGCTCTTTAGTGATAGTATTAGTTTAAAAAGATTTGGCAGCCTACGGCTTTTGACGTTGCTCTTCAATAATAGTATTATTTTAAAAAGATTTGACAGCTTTCAGCTGTGGACGTTGCTCTTTAGTGATAGCATTAATATAAAAAGATTTGACAGCCTTCGGCTAAGGACGTTACTTGTAAGGGATAGCATTAATTTAAAAGAATTTGGTAACCTTCGGCGGTGGTCGTTGCTATCTAGTGGTAGTATTATTTTAATAAATAAAACTATGTTTCAAATTAGTTTTTTATTCTCAGAATTATACAAGGCAGTTGCTAAGTAGGCTGGAGCCTAGATTTCAGTGGGCAAAATTTCTACAAAACAGCAAAAATTGTCAAATATAATACTTTTGTATAATGTCAATACTAAATTTTATCTGCATACTGATTGTGCATACTAAATTTTATCAAAATCAGAAAAAATTTCGTTTTTCCATTTTTGGGCAGCTACCGGTGTCCCAAAACCAAAATTCCTACAAAATACCAAAAATTGTCAAATATCTATCAACATCAGATTTTTTTTTTTTTTNTTTTTTTTTTTTTTTTTTTTTTTTTTTTTTTTTTTTTTTTTTTTTAGGGCCCCCGGCAGGGGCCAACATTTCTACAATACACCAAATTTTATCAAAATGGGACGATTTTTATATTTTTACATTTGGGGGCCCTCAAATTAAAATTTCGTCAAAATGCCAAAAATTGGCAACTCCAATACTTTTTTGAATGAGAATACTAATTTTTATTAAAATCAGACAACTTTATTATTTTTACATTTGTACAAAATAACAAAATGTAGAAATTTGTCCACTACTACTTGGGTGGCTGAGTACTTATACCAAATTTAATCAAAATGAACGACTTTTATATTTTTGCATTTGTGGGCCCCTGCCGAGGCGCTAAAACCGAAAATTCTTGAAAATATTAAAAAATATCCAATAAATTACTCAGTTGAGTGTGCATACCGAATTTGATCCAAATTAGTGGACTTTTAGAATTATTTTTGTCTCATTTTTATTTCTTCCATACAATAACGAAAATATTTTTTAAGCCCTTTTATACCCCCCTAAGTTCTTACCTGTTCGATATATGCTCCTCGCACCAGCTTTGCACCGAAATAGAACTTCTGTCGTTTAGCTTGGTTCAGGTCTGTGATCACTTCATTGAGAGTTTCTCTCAGATAGCATTGATACGTGTTAAACACGATAGCCTGAAATTTAAGTTTGAAAAATTTGATGTGAACATTACAGGACTTTCCCTATCTATAAAAAAGAAGAAACTATTGTAATGGGCTTGAATTTTTGATGTCGAGTTTTCAATACCAAAACACGTTTTGAGGTTCCCGGAGCCAAAATCTCTAGCTGGTGTCCGCAACTTCGTATGAGTCTCGTAGCTCTAGAATTCCTTTTGGCCAAAGTAATTCTGTCCGTATTTTTCAAATGTATACAAATTATTTTGTAGGAAATTTATTCTCATTCATTAAGGTCTGATGAAAAAAATCGATTCAACCAATCGTTTCGATATTTTACACTGCAGTATACTGTTAATATCAATGTAAAATACACATCGTGAATAAATACACTGAGACTGAGACAGAATAAACATTTTTTATACACCAATAAAAATCTCAAGACATTTCTCCATTCAATCGTTCCTTCTGGGTTGATTTTATACAACACATTCTCTTGAGACCTTTATTTCTCGATGGTACCCGAAACGTTTAATCATAAAGAAATGTTTATTTTTTATTTTTTCTTGATTAAATATTTCCCAATATGACGAATGTATTATCTCCCCCCCCCCCAAAANCACCCCAAAAAAAAAAAATAAAAAAAAATAACCGAACACGCTCACACAAAAAATTAAAGCGTTCGGATAAAATTGAAAAAAAAAATCTTGGTTTATTAATGATGAATGAATCTTTCGAATCCCCCCGAAAAAAAAACTACCCCCCCCCCTCAAAATTTTATACTTTCCGTTTTAAGGTACATAAGTAGAATCCGAGAATTTTGCCACTTAGCGCTGACCGCTTTTGATGAAATGTGGTATGTAGGTCCCACTTGGGGTTTGATTATGCCCCGATATTTTTAGGTCACCATCAGTCACATATACTAAATTTTTAGTATGGTAACGAAAAGTTGTGGGGCACAATTAGACCCAATGGGATCTACATACCAAATTTCATCAAAATTGGTCAACACTAAGTGGCAAAAGTGCCCTTCACGGCGGACGGTGGCGGTGTACAGGGTGCGGGGGGCGGCGAACGAACGCATTTTTCTATTTGATCTTTGGATTCTACTTACATTGAAACGTAGATATCAAATTTGGGAGGGAAGGTTTTTTTTTAGCCTGTAAAATAATAAACCCATGTGTCACACTGGCAGAGTTTTTATGTTCGTGTTCGATTCCAAAGGTTTATTATTGAAAATAAATAATAAATTAAAATTACCTTTTCGGTGTTGTATTTTTGCATAAGTTCCATAGTTAAACGAGAAATGGCGGGTTGGAAATAGGTTTGCTCAGCGTCAATCATTATGCGAACGTCCAATTCCTCAGCCGTCTGAAAAAAAATTCAAAGAGCAACAAATTAATCACAAATTGTCCTTCGCATAAGCCACCAGAGTATGAATAAACATCCATGGACATGTACTAACCCGGGCGGGGTGTTCAGCCGACGGACCAAGTACTAACCCAGGCGAGGGTGTTCAGCCGATGGTCCATATACTAACTCGGACGGGGTTGTTCAACCGACGCACCATGTACTATCCCGGGCGAGCATGTTCAGCCTACGCACCTTGTACTAACCCCGGCGGGGTGGTCGACCGCAGGACCATGTACTAACCCTGGCGAGGCTGTTCAGCCGGCGCACCATGTACTAACCGTGGCGAGGGTGTTCCACTGACGGGCTATGTACTTACCCTGGCGAGGTGGTTCAGTTGACAGACCACGTACTTACCCTGGCAAGGGTATTCAGCCGACGCACCATGTACTAACCGTGGCGAGGGCGTTCTACTGACGGACTATGTACTTACCCTGGCGAGGTGGTTCAGTTGACAGATCATGTACTTACCCTGGCGAGGGTGTTCAACCGACGAACCATGTACTAACCCTGGCGAGAGTGTTCATCCGACGCACCATGTACTTACCCTGGCGAGGGTTTTCAGCCGACGCACCATGTACTTACCCTGGCGAGGGTGTTCAACCGACGGACCATGTTTCTGAACATTTCCTCTTCTTTCTTACTGAGCTGCGATAATAGTCGAACCATTCTTTTTTCTTTTAGACATGGGACTCGGAATGTTTCACTTAAATTGGAATCCACATCTAACAGTCCACTCCACGGGAACAAATGAATAACTCTGCAAGTTTGTAGAACAAACAAATCAAAAAACTGCCAATTGTGTTAAAATAATGTTTGTGTTTCAAGCACAATGCCGTTTGTAAATGACAGACAGTAATGATTAGTGTGGACGACTGTTGTCTAGTGTTTGGACGTAAAACAAACCCAGTATATTAATTGAATAATAACTTCCAGAAGTATTCTGTGTGGTATCGACTCTTGCAACAGATATTAAACTAGTGCATCAAATTTAAACAATATTAAGTAGAACAAAGTATTCAAGATATACATCACCCGATGTCGAAATGTTATAGCGACATGCCAAGGGAACTTAAACAATATTAATTGTTTAGAATCAATACGAATTTGCTATTGGCTCAACTCAATATCATTATCCAATAGCCAATAGAAAAACGGGAATGATCCTAATGGTCGATCGGAACGAAGAACTTCAGATCGAGCGTCTATTAAAAGAATTCTAATTCTGACATTCGACGATCAACAACTTGGAATTTTATAAATTACTAGCATCCCCCGATCGCGGCTTCGCCCGCGCATATTTTAAATGAAATCACATTTTTATATACATGTATCATGCTATCTCTCTCGCTCCAATGTATTTCTTATAGGGATTGTTTACTTTTCGCGATTTCTACCCCTTAAAATTAAAATATTACAAAATCCTTTCTTAAATGGTGCAACGAAGTTCCCTGCCAAATTTCAAGTCTGCAGCATTAATTGTTTCGGCTCTACGTTGATCAGTCACTCAGGACATTGCCCTTTAAAATATAAAGATTTCTAAGTCCTGAATTCCAATAAAGACCTACTTCGTAAATTTTAATCATTGGTAATTTTCAACATTAACATCTTGCTGTTCTCATTTCTATTATAGTTTTCTCTCTCAGGTTGGGGTCTATCTTAAAAAGGAGTTTATCGTAACTCTGGAACGTATAAACGGAAACAACCTTTTCCGTAGGAAAACCAGCGTCCCATACCAAAATATACCAATAGAGCTAAACCTAGACGTAAGGGGTCTATATACCAAAATTTCATTAAAATCGGCAATGCTAAGAGGCATTAAAATTGTTCGACTCTGTAATTGCCTACGGCTCAAAAAGGGGATTATTGGTTTATTATTTTCAATAATGAAAAAAATACTTCTCATCATAATTTGATATGGTACGTTTCAATAAGGTATGAAAAATTCAAAAATTGAATTATATCTTCCACTGTCCGTTTAATTTGATATGGTACGTTTCAATAAGGTACGAAGAATTCAAAAATTGAATTATATCTTCCACTGTCCGTTTAATTTGATATGGTACGTTTCAATAAGGTACGAAAAATTCAAAAATTAAATTATATCTTCCACTGTCCGTTTAATTTAATATGGTACGTTTCAATAAGGTACGAAAAATTCAAAAATTAAATTATATCTTCCACTGTCCGTTTAATTTGATATGGTACATTTCAATAAGGTACGAAGAATTCAAAAACTGAATTATATCTAAATTGAATTATATCTTCCGTTTTAGCCAAACGCTGATGAGGGTGAAATTATTATTGTCACGCAACAACTTTTAAAATATATATAGAGGTTGAATCATTTTAATTCATACGGCCGATTTTCTCGAAAACGGTTCATTTTACAATATAACGTGCGAAACAAAATCCTAATTAATTTTAGGAAGAAATATTTTAGTGACATTGATTTTTTTTATAGAAGGTCGCCTTCATGGTTATTTCAAGGTCAGCTTTGTTCTTTTAAATGTATTCTTGATTGCAGTATTGACTTTTTCATTGAAAAAGGATACATTTTTTCGATTTGACTTACAATTTTCGAGATAATTTTTACCTTGACGTGCTAAATAAGAAATATCACACATATGATGTATTATCACCTTTAAAGTTGTGTCCAAGACTTCAATTGGAGCTTATTTCTAAAATTTTATTGTAATCAGACCATTTTCGTGGTTCCCTCTTAACATGGGAATTAAGTTTTGTGCCTGATTTTTCAAAATATCTTTACACAAAAAGTCCTAGAAAAAGGCGCATTTTTCGCGTGGTACAAGATACATGATTCAGTCCAATTTGAAAATGGCCCATCATTACCTTCTGCAGTAGTCATATTTTGAAACCAATTTTGAAGGAGGAGGGGGGGATTATTTTTTAAAAGGTGAGCGCTATCATTTACCCTTGAGCATCCTTGGTTACTTTCTCCAAGAATTTCTTTGTGTCGGTAATACCAGCCTGTTGAAGTCTTTGTTCTAAAGTTTCTTGTGTCAAATTTTGACCCAATACATTACCGCGTCCTCCCATTATTTCGGATGTAAATTTACGTGCTCTCATGATCACCTCAGACAATTGGAGCTGAAAAAGACAAAAAGGAAAATAATTATTATTGGACCAACTAAAAATTTCTCTTTTTGGTTTGAAATGTTGTCGCGAAAAAATTTAAGATATCCGAAAATTTCGAAAATAGTTCGAAATTTTGAATTTTTGAATTTTTCTGGGAATTATTTTTCACCAAAACTTTTCACATGAATTATTCTGTCTATTGCTGAAAACCGAATGAAAATCCGTTCAACAGTTTTTGAGTTTATCGCCAACAGACAGACAAATGCGAACGATTCAAAGATATTTAACCGAATTTTAAATTCTCTCTGATTCCCCTTCCTCACAGACTGGTTAATATTTTTGTAGATTCGGATACCCCCGCCTAAAAAGGCTTGTCCAACAAGTCGGAGTGGTACCAACGGCTGGATATTTCCAGTATTGTACCCGTTTTGGATAATGCATCTATAAATGGGAAGAACGGTTGATTTCGTGAGAGAAACCGCTACTACTACTACAATAAGGCCCCAGGTGAGCCAATAGGGACCAAAGTCAACCAATTCTAAGGATGTGATAAATAGTGCATAGTAAATTTCATTAAAACCGGACATCGCGTTCGAGAGTTATCGGAGAACAAATATAGGTTTAATGAAAAATCAAGCAGTTAAAACTAGCCCTCACTCCGTTTGTTCAATCAATAATAATTGATCTATACAGGAGTGATCCAATTAATGTGAATATCTCGGAAATCGTTGACAATGCGAACAATATATTCTACTTATGTACATAGGTGAGCTAAAATCAAAGGAATCCAACCCTCGTCCGACACTTACCAAAAGTTGTGGCCGACCTAGTGCAGTAAGTTTAATGGCAGTAATACCGGTTCCATAGGTTGCACCTGAAACACAAAGATTCATTATTCTTGTAATGCTGCGATGACTTGTTTTAGAACATTTTTTAATCAAATGTCAACACACTTGTCTGTTTTTAGAGAACCAAACAAGTGCAATACTTGACATGACTTAATGCTATATTTTTATATGGATTGGAGCAAAATGTCAGGTTGGACCTCAAGCTTATTATATTTGTCCATGGTAGCACTCCTCTTGCGAGAAAAACTGCCAGCAGTCAAGTTTGAGAGTATCATGTCTAAAATTTTATTGTGCAATTCTAACTCAAAGAAAGACATTAAATTTTCGAGATGTGTGAGTCTGTGCAAATTCTGCCGGGTTGAAATCACCCACCAGCAAAAGTCTCGAGTCATGCAAGCTAGGACGTTCCATCAAAGTTGCGCAGAACTCCCCAATTGTCTCAGATCTCATAGGCGGGGGAAATAAACAAGACAGATATACATTATTTGTCTGTTAAGATCGAATTTGAACCAATTGCACTCAATTGTAGAGCAACACGCATTGAATTGTGTCAGAGGGATAATAAAATACTTCTTTTTCATGGCCATTAGCCGTACTTGATTCCTGTCTTGTCTGAAGACATCATATTCTGATGTGAAGAGTTCACTTGAACTGACGTCTGGGCTGAGCCAAGACTCACTCGGTTATCATTACAATATGATAGTTTTCACAAAGAAGATTTTACGCAAAATCTTATGTTTTGCAATTCGGCCCAAATACATTTTGATAGAATATTGAAATGGTCTTGTTTTGTTTGAAAGGAGATAAGAGATCTCTTTGTGGACAAGACCCGTCATCAGTTGGTATAAAATTGATGTTTTGGATGGGAGCGAAGGGTTTGATTGGGAGAGGTTGTTTTGATACGCTATGTTTTGATGTGAATATTTTTGTTAGTCGTAATTTGATTTTTATATGCTGAATGAATGTGCTGATTATAGTTACGGCTGGGACTTAATTGGGTGCGGTAATTTTGGTTCGTTTGATTCATTTCATATTGAGTTGGTAAGTTTTGTGTTTGACCAGTACTAAAAAGATTTAATTTTTGGGCACTGTTAAGTCTACACAAATATGAGTACACATAGACGAGCTGTCAATAATGTCATTGGCTACCTCTTAGTTCATTCAAACGGAGGAGATCAAATATTATTTATGTTTCGACCATCGAAATGTTTATAGTTCGTGACTAATGTTTGATCCGACTGTATAATACCTAGATGTTGACTACTAAAATTATTTAATTTGTTTAAGTCGGGTTTACAACATTGTTTGCGAGAGGGAACGCAACCAGCGTTCAGTCTAGAAATTATGATCACAATCCCGGGATTAGAAAAAATTGGAAATCTTCCAAAAATCAAGTAGAAGTAGGTAGTTACTATAATAAGTACATAAAATAAAAATAAAAAAATCAAGTTTTTAACTTGAGAGATGTGTGTGGAATACTTTTGTGGAACCACCAAGATTTTTCAAAACATCACATTTTTTACACATTGCATTTTTACCGTCTTTGGACACTAAAAAAAGACTCCAAACGGATAAAGGATCTGAATCTTTATTGTGCGATATAAAACCGTCCATTTTAAGGTCAAACAACACAACAAAAAAGATGTTAGAATATATTAGAACATTAAAAATTAAGTCTTTGCACACTTTTACAAGTCAGAAGATAAAAAGAAACTGAAACAAGTGAAATACCGAATCCTTTGATTTTACCAAAAGGCAGGTACCCATTTTGGATAATTCGCATGAGTCATACAAAACAACACATCGGTCATCGAAAAGGATTTAAGAAGATCTTGCATTTTTTTATTGCATGACATCGACTTTCATGTAACGTTCAAGGTTGATATAATGAGAGTATTAGGGCCTCATTTTCAAATTCAATAAAAAAAGTATGCTTTTTGTTTGTTTTTGATATATCACTGTCAATCCCAAAAATCCCGGGATTGGATGGTGAATCCCGGGATCAAAATTTCAGCAATTTTCGGGCGCGAACCCGGGAAGGTAATCTCTAGTTCCGTCAATTATCGTTGTTTTCACGAATCATGTGTTCGTGCGCGTCCCGTGTGAATTTCATTTCTCTTCAACGCTCCACTAATTAAAAAACTTTTGATTGTGTGGATAGCATATTGTTCCGACCTTCTATGGACAATTTTCTCGAGAACTTGCTCGAATGCTCCAGTACACTTTTGGACATGCGCGGTCAATGTCAACGGACACACTCAAATAACTTTCATTACACAGAACATACATAACGAGGAAAGAATGTATGAGTTGAAAACGCTAGACACTTTTGAAATGAATTAGGGTCCTAGCTTTCGCGCCGCTAATATGAATGTACAGTGCCGGAGCCTACAGACTTTTAGGGGAAAATATGAACCTAGCCTTAATAATAATTATTTGGCTAGCTAAACCAAACGTTCTTCTTAATTGAAAGAATAAAAATATTTCAACTCAAAAGTCAAAATAAATGAGCGACGCACGGGGAAGAGTACAAAAATCTCTTCACGAATCCAGCACTGAAATTTTTAATAAAAAATGGAAACAAAGAAATTTACCGCCTAATGGCGTAAATTTCAAATTTTTGAAAATTTAAACCGATTTTTAGGTGGGGATAAAAACATTTAAAAAAAAATGAAAACACTATAAACCACCAATTGCATACGAAAAAAAAAATATTTAAGTGAGTAATAAACAATAAACGAAGAAAAAAAAATAAAAATGGGTCCATCGAGGGAAAAAAAATATGTCCGCCATTTCAAAGAGGTGTTAAGACCCTAATTTTACAAAAAGTGTCTAACGATTTTTTTATAGAGCTGATACCTTACATTCCTTCCTGTTAATATATTTTCAATGCTTTCATCTACAAAAGGTGTAACTAACTTGTCCATTACAATATGTACAAAGGATGGTTTGTAAAGAAATACATTTTCGATACTTTTAGCTTTCTCTCCTTCCTCACTCATTAATAACACAAGGTAATTGAAAATAGAAAGAGACACAATGATTGAAGGCAATCACGAGTGCCAAGAATATAATTCACATTTTATAAATAGATTGCGATGTCGTCCGCAATGCTACGAGGAGTGTACAGCGCAGCGTGTGCGGCATGGTGCAAATTATTTGTTAAATACGAACCAACAGAGAAGATAAAATAATATTGTTTAAAAAAAACATATTTATGTGGGCTGAGTGAAATTTTCTACATTTTAAACATTATTTTATTCACTTCTTTCGAATATTGAACCTTATTTATACTGTCCGAGTAAAACAAACGACCATAAGCTGCTAGATCTTGCTGCTAGATAACCAGCGGTTAGGATTTGAAATTCCGCAGAGTTCAACATTGACAATCCCGCGGTATAAAAAAACGGGATTTCATTTTGTGGGATGCCGCATAATAAATATCTTGTAGCTGTGATCACCAAGAGAGGGACCCCATAGCTACAAACAGCAAATTCTACAAAATTTCATCAAAAACAATCAAGGGTTTCGAGAATTATCGTGCAACGAACAGCCAAACAGATATTTTAAGAAAAAATGTGGAGTTCAAACTAGATCTCATTTTGTACGTTGAATAATTATTTACATCCATGGCTACACCACTGATTTGCAGTAGCGTGAGAAATATTATTTTGTCATAAAACTAAAAGCAAGAAGTGTACAGACAGAGCAATAGAAATTATGTTGCGATAGGTTAAGGTTATATGATTTGATTGAATGAATCAAATCAACACTGTTGTATCAATGAAGAAAAAAATGGCACGGATTTGTAAAAGGAAACTAGTTTAATAATAATCAGTGTCGTATACAAGGTGGTTCTAAAGAATTGATTGAATGAATCAAATCAACACAGTTGTTGAATGAAGAAAAAAATGGCACGGATTTATAAAAGGAAACTAGTTTAATAATAATCAGTGACGTATACAAGGTGGTTCTAAAGAATTGATTGAATGAATCAAATCAACACAGTTGTATCAATGAAGAAAAAAATGGCACGGATTTGTAAAAGGAAACTAGTTTAATAATAATCAGTGTCGTATACAAAGTGGTTTTAAATAAAAAATCAGTTGATATGAATAATGCTGGTGTGTGAAAACAGAAATGGAAAACCATACTAAACTTTCTTCTCCTTGGTTTCGTTTGGCAGCCTTCAGCTGTTGTCGAAGGCCTCTAGTGAAAACAATTTGGCAACCTTTAGATGTTGTCGCAAACCTCTAGCGAAAATGTTATTTCAAGTAAATTTAGCAGCCTTCAGCTGTTGTCGCAATTCCCTAGTGAAAATATTATTTCAATTAGAATTGGAAGCCTTCGGCTGTTGTCGCAACTCTCTATTGAAAATACTATTTCAATTAGATTGGGCAGGTTTTGGCTGCCAAATTTAATTACATAGACATTACCTACATTTTTTGAAAAAAAATATAAGAAAATAACCCAAAGTATAATAAAATCAAAGATGCAAGTAATTTTCTTGTAATGCCGTTATAGTTTCCAATACGAGTTTTTTTATAATCTGCCGTGCTTTTACGCCTTTGCAACAAAAAACAATGTGTCAACGTTTCAACAGCGGCTCTCCCACTGTCCTAAGATAAAAACTTCCTGGTACCTGACGGGCGGACATCGTAGATTAAATAGCAGGGTTCCACGGGCACACTGCGTGTTTGAAACCCTGGATACCTTGCCTGAATATTCTGTTCATCGATGTCAAGGTTTCAACAGGCTGCTCTCCTACTGTCCTAAGATAAAAACTTCCTGGTACCTGGAGGACGGACATTGCAGTTTATTGATGACCATACTTTCTTTGTAAACGAAAGTAAAAATTAAATTTGTGCATCTCTCTAATGGGCCGAAACATCGTTCATCATTCATTGTGTATGTAAGCCTGACGGAATTCATTGTCAAACAGATGTCAACTTCAGTTGAAGGTGGGGGCAGGGTAATGGGAATGTATGATAAATTTTTGTAGGTCGAAAAAATTAGATAAATACAATTTGGCAATCGTATAAAAATTATTTTTGAGTTGATGTCTTATACGGGGAAAGTTGTACATTAAATAGGTATCACAACTGAGTCACAAAGTTAGCGGAACGCTCAAATTTTTCCGACTAGCCCCACATATGTAATGGTTGGTAGCCCTTGTTTAGTAAATTAATATCACAAATATTATGGGTGACAACGATACCAAAAAATTTCACAAGCTCATCCGACTTTTGACTTAATTTTTGCAAGCTTACTTCAAATATCTGAAAAATAGTGATTTTAGGTATACCTTGCCATGTTTGAGATTTCAGTATTCCCTGATTTTTAATATGCTCTTTGAAACTTCGCAAAAACGGTTGTGTTTACAATTATTGGTTGGAGTTACCGGAGCGTGACGAATTCTCTCATTGTGTCGAATTCTGAGATTCGCGGCTTTGTCAAAATTTAACAAGAGACTGGCAGCCACAACAGACAGCGTGGACAAGGTCGATAACGAGTTATGCACGCACAGGACTCAGGACTGAACAGGCTTTATGAAGCTGACAGCGCTCTTGCATAGCAATTTAAGCATCCTAAAATACTTGGCGTAGCTCTAGATAATGTGTTTAATTTCTCAGAACATCTGAAGCTTTTTCTAGAACCAAAGCTAAAAAAAGTAACAATGTGCTTTATCCGGAAGCTCATGGGGAAAGGATAAAAAAAAAACCTAGTCACCACCTAGAAAGCTGTTTGTAGACCTATTTTGAATTATGCTGCTCCTATCTGGACGCCACAAGCCTTTTGTACAAATTGAAATAAATTGCAAATTACACCGAATGCAGCTCTGAGAGTTACCACTGGGTGCCAAAAATGTCCAACATCTATCTCCTCTATCGGGAAACACCTCTGAAAGCCCACAATGATATGCCGTCACGACAATATCTCCTGAAGTGCCACTTCCCAACACATATTTGCAACGACATTATCAGAGGAATTTCCCCATCAAGAAACATTAAAAAAAAACCTGAATAACACCTTCAGTAACAAGATGACACTTAAACAGATACACACCGACACCGTCACAAACAGCACCAAGAACTATACATCTAATCGTGTATTCGGCATCAATCCGCCTCCTGACATCTCTGACAGTGAAAAGAAGCTCTATCGGTCTGCCAGAGTGGTCCTTGCTAGACTGCAGTCTGGATGGTGCAGGCTTCTCCATAACTACAAGTCTAGGATTGACCCTTCAGTTGACGACAAATGTCCATCATGTAAAACACAAGTCCCCACCTGTTTGAATGTCCGACCAAACCTACAACCTTAACACCTGAATCACTGTGGACTGACCCCGCTATAGTAGCGGCCTTCATGGATTTGAGTGCGAGGTCAAGTTGATGACAACGTTAACAACAACAACCCACAAAACCATTACGAACGTTTTTTTGTCGATGGTAAAAAAAAACGCCAGGTTGAATTAGCGCAGCGTGTTGTCACCGAAAACGTATCAGAAAACACCGTCCTATGATCCAAATCAAAAACATTAAATGGAGATGTTCCCAATGCACGTTTGACTTCTATTTTCAGTATTATTTCAAATTGTGTAAGGAGACTTTAAATCATTATGAACTTTATTTCTAGTGGAAATACAACAAACACCCTTGACTTTGACTTCTAATTTCAGTATTATTTCAAATTTTGTACGGAGACTTTAAATCATTATGAACTTTATTTCTAGTGAAAATACAACAAACACCATTGACTTTGACTTCTAATTTCAGTATTATTTCAAATTTTGTAAGGAGACTTTATATCATTATGAACTTTTTTCTAGTGGAAATACAACAAACACCCTTCTGTTTTTTTTCCGTCCACGCNAAAAAAAAAAAAAAACGTCATGACACAAAAAAAACGATAAAAGGGATTACATGGGCAGATTCACGGGGGGAACTGGGGGAGATTCCCCACCGAAAAGTTCTTGCAATAGGTCATGCAATAGTCTACCTCATACCTACATTATTTTCTCATGCGAATACTACTTTTTAGTTTCCCCCCCACCCCACTAAAATTTTACGCTGGATCCACCCCTGAGTGGGAACGAAGTATTGTCCTTACCAATTTTAAGGTTGTGCATCACAATCGGATTTCACCGGCCCACCGGGTCTGAATTTTGGTCGGAGTTCTAAAAAATCTTGTTTGCCATTATTCTACACTTACCTGCAACAGCATGCAAACAATCTTGAAAGACTTCGACGTTCCGTTCACAAGTAGCTTCATTAAGATAAAAGTAGGTTCGGGCCGAGGATACCTTGTACCGACGATCTGTGAAACCTTTTGCAACATGGTACTGGGGTAACTCTCCACCAATCTTTTCCGCTGTGAAAAAAGAGCAAAGGAACAGATTACAACTACAGTTAGTAGTTTTTTACTAGTTGTCTGGTGATCTGTAGACCTCACACTCAAATTTGGTGGCATAATAGGGCCCAATTAGTTTCTCTCTTTTTCCCGATGTAAAACAAATAGTAGTTCTGTGTTTTTCTTACTCCACTTTTGAGCTCCACTCAGGGTCGGAACAATGAGTTTGTTTTTCATCCTACTCAGGATCGAACCAATGAGTTTGTTTTTCATCTCAATCAGGGTCGGACCAATGAATTTGTTTTTCATCCTACTCAGGGTCGGACCAATGAGTTTGTTTTTCATCCTGGTAAAGACATTAGAATTAAGATAATTTGTACCAATCTTGTATCTTAAAACACTCAAATTTGAGTGTTTTAAGACACCTTCTCCAATATTACATTAAAATCATAATGTAATAATTCGTGTTTGGACATTTTTCGTAATTTTAATCCATCCTTAAGATATTGAACTCGGATCGTGCTTTGAAAAATCTGTGTATATAACTGACAGTAACGGAATGCAGGGCCATTTAGACCCCAAATAGGACCACCACAGCAAAGTTAGTACATCCCTAAACACTAATTGGTAAAGGTACCACTTACTGTGTACGATTTTTGGAAACATAATAAAATTTAAGGGGGGTATTGTCTTTCTCATGATAAGATTCCAAAGTTTTATTATTGTATATAATAAACCAAAAATCACCAACTTGAGGGGGGGGGCACCGCAGAACCCTGCCCCATAGTTAAGACATGCGTTACCCATTTCTCTCCCTTCTCACCGACACTAGAAATCACTCCTCTCTTTTTACTTCGTAAATTGATTCAAATTTGATTAATTAATCAATTATAAGTAATCAACAAAAGGGGTTATTAAAACAGATTCCAATATACAGGGAGCACTAGAACAAATGAGTTATTAAAACAGATTTCAATATACAGCGAGCATTAAAATTTTCAAAGCCAAAAAATGTGCNTATGGGCGCCCAATTCTAAAGATTCTCTTTCCAATCTTGTGTCGAAGAGGGGGGATGGAGTTGGATTCGAACAAACAGCCTCCTGGTTACGAATCCACCGCCTCAATCAACTGAGGATCTTTCTAAAACTCTTTCAACGAAAGAAAGCGCACCAAAGTTACCAGATTTTTTGATATTACTTTCCATCCTATAAAAAGGAAAGTATTTTAAAGGGTTGAAATTTTTGATGTCGAGTTTTCAAATGCGACGACGGACATACATTTTTTAAAAAAAAATTTTGGATTTCACATACCTTGAAAAGTAAAATATCAAATTTTTTTAGCCAGTAAAATAATAAACACATATGTCATATTGGCAGAGTTTTTAAAATTCGAGTAGGCACTTATTTCCCAACCAGATAATGTTATGTCTCGTCGAAATTAACTGATAAACTTTTGATCTAACATCAATTAAATTAGTTATTATCAATATCAATTAATTAACACCTACGAAGTGTTTGTTTGGTAATTATTCAAATCAACTGATAAGATAAGGATTTTAAATTAAAATAATCAGGTCGCGTCGGCTCTATGTCATTCACACTTTAATCAGATTAACCCTTTGATACTTGCTAAAAATACTTCTTTTTATCCAGTACTGGTTGATACCCGGAACTTTTGGGCCATAGTTCGTACCCAATAGCAAGGATACGAACTATTGGTTTTGATAACATTTTTAGTTTGTGGGAGGAAGGGGGGAGGGGTGCATTCCCGGTCATTTTTTAATTTCGTCACCCACTTACCGTTAATATTTCGAGTGTTTTTTTTTTTTTTTGCATNTTTTTTTTTTTTTTTTTTGCATTATTAAAAATCATAAACCGAACGAGTGGGGAACACACTGGCACAGATACAACGCGTATACCATTGTACGCATGCAAGGACGCAAAGTGAAAATCTAAAACACTTTAAAATAAACAACATACCTTCTCTCTTGCTTTCCCGCAGCACTACAAGTCCACAAAGGTTAAGCATTAAAATAAAATGATAAAAAAAAAATCAATTGATATTCAATTCAGACAGACAGGCAGACAAATGAATGAAAAATCGTCCAGTTATCATCATGTGGTCAAACTAACAAATGAATATGTCGTCACCAGCACGAACTATGGTGAAGCTTTCAAGTTGGAGAAATGGTAAAAAGAAGTTAGATGAATATTAAAATGGTAAAAGAAGTTAGAGGAATGGAAAAATGGTAAACAGTAAAAAAGAGGATATGGGAAGTCATCAGCAGGGACACTCATGCCAACAATAATATTCAGTGGTTCTCTTTGGAAGGTAGGTGGAGGCAGTAAATCAAGCGGAACACAGAAAATTCTTCAAGTTAAAAGCAAAACCTCTACGACTTTATCCCATCCGAAGAAGATAAAATCTTGAAAATCTAAAGCACAGTACTCCATCTCTAAAGCATCCTGGGTGCTTGAGACAAACGATAGACGCGCGGGTGATACTTCAGACACAGAATTAGTTTCGAAATTCAAAGGGGCAATGCTGTCTCCGACCAAAGGGGTACTTTTACATTTATGAATAAATCAAAATCATTATTGAATTCCAAACAAGGAGTCTTAAAAAAGGGAGAGAGGAGCTAAATACCTTGAAAAATGTTTCGAAAAACGATGAAATACGTACGTATTTCAAAATTCCAAAAGGAAACTTCTCCTGTTGTAATACATTTTTGTAAAGTAAAATTAAGTATTTTATTTGTNAAAAAAAAAAAAAAAAAAAAAAAAAAAAAAAAAAAAAAAAGAAGAAAAGTTTTCTTTCTCGACGTAAAGCACAAGTGATTAACTGATAAAAAATTCAGCTCTCAAATGTCGAACCAATGACCCTCGTTTTCAAAATGGTAACCATCGTTGAAAATCCATTCAAATTGAGGTCATTTTAGTGGAGATTTTAAACTCACAGAGACGCAACGTTATTGTTGTAAAAGTGTTTTATCAAATTATATTTTTTTATACTTTTCAAAAATGTATTACAAACGTTCTATTTTAAATGCGAGACAACCTACCATGAAAATGCTAAAAAAAAAACCCACTAGATTTGTTTCGTTTTGAAATTCCAAACGGTTATCAAAAGATTGAGCTCCCTTACTTTTCGTTGAGACACCCTGTATACAGAGCCAGGCATATACTCATATATCTCGGAAACCAAAAGAGATAGGAAGAAAACGTTAGATACAAACTCCCCTTACTTTTGGGGGGGAAATTTAATAGTGACATTCAAAATATTTGCAAGGCCACGTTTTTTTTTTTTTTTTGTTTTTTTTTCAATTTGACTTGACTTTTCAATTTTTTTTCAATTTGACCTTGACGTGCTCTAAGAAAGAGAATCAAACATATGAAGTATTGTCTGCACGCCCATTTTGAAATATTTGGGCATAAATACAAATAGGCCTGCCGTAATGCTACAGATGTTAGATATCTCTTACTAAGTAAGAGCACGTCCGGGACGAAACTATCTCGAAACTTCAAGTCAAGTCGAAAAAAGTTTTAAGCAAAAAATATATCTTTTTTAATACAAAATTCAAAACCATAATAAAAATACAGAGTTCCATTTTAAAAAAAGGTTACCCTTAAAATTGCCTAGAACGCGACCATGTAGAAAAATTTCAAGGTCACCATGACATTTCCCCCTCAAAAAATAAAGCAATTTCTATCGAACGTTTTCTTCTTATCTCTTTTAGTTTTCAAAATATTTGACAAGTCTTCTTAAAATTCTTAACAATTCTGAGTAAAGTTTTATCATTTTAACGAGGATTATTTCAAGGTTTAAACATCCTTGATCTTGAGAAAAAAAAATAGTTGAAATAGGTTGGCATGAGGTTACCGAAAAGGTTTTGATAGCCATTGGCTTGAATTGTGATAGTATGCGTTCCAGGTCGTTTTGGTGCGTAGAACCGGCCATCGAGAGAACGTTACAAACGTTAAGAGTTAAAATACGTTGTTTGTATCTTAACTCTTAACTAATAAATGTTGTTCCATTATCAATTATTACAATAATACTATTGAATCCTTGTCATTTTCGTATTATATTAAAACTAGTAAAACCACTTGAATAAGAAAAGTCTCTATTTCATAATGCCTTCTTGTAAAATTATGATGACCAAAAATTACTGGCAAACACTTTTAATAATTTTTTGCACTCGCTCAATCCAATATTAAAGAAAAACATAGTTCAAGAGTAAACAGGGTATATCATCTGTAAACTTACCTTCCTTTTTAGCTATAAGAATATCAATGTGATTGGCGTGAAAATAAAATAAAAGAGAAAGCAATTATTATATATCATTTTGCAAGCTTTAAAAACACTCTCAGCTACCATATTGTACCAAAGATTTCTGGTCCAGTGGTATCATATTATGGTAGAAGGAAATATCATTCTAACTCATTATTTTAAAAAATAAGCAATTTAACAGCGAAAAAGGAAATAAGGAGCAGTTTCTTAAAAGGTATATATGTAAGTATAATATGGACAGCGAAACGTTTTGGGGACATTACATTATTGGATTCTCCCTGTTGTTTACTTTTTGTAGTAACAAAAACATCAGCTGCAGATAGAATATTTTTCAAGCAACAACGAGATATGTTCAAATGCCTACATAACTAAGCGTTTTCTCAAAAGAAAAAAAACAGTTTTCTTTTTTGTAATATAGCCCGTTTTAGGAACTGCTCGTCAGGTGTAACCAATTTATGCTACTGTTACTATAAGTACAGCGTGAATATAACTTGAGTGAATATTAGTTAGAGCACACCTTTTAGAGACTGCTCCTCAGATGTAACCAATTTATGCTACTATTACTATAAGTACAGGGTGATTATAACTTGAGTGAATATTAGTTAGAGCACACACTTTAGAGACTGCTCCTCAGATGTAACCAATTTATGCTACTATTACTATAAGTACAGGGTGATTATAACTAGAGTGAATATTAGTTAGAGCACACATTTTAGAGACTGCTCCTCAGATGTAACCAATTTATGCTACTATTACTATTTAGAATCACACTGCAGCTTATACACTCAATTTAGAATCCCCCTGCAGCTTATTCACTCAGTTTAGAATCACGCTGCAACTTATTCACTCAGTTTAGAATCACCCCGCAGCTGATATACTCAATTTAGAATCCCTGCAGCTTATAACTCAAATTTTCTCACCCTGCAGCTTATAACTCAAATTTATCTCACCCTGTACGAGGTCTAGTTATTAAATAACGGGACTGCGCGCCTAGAAGGCGCCCTAAAGGGGTGGGGAAAAAACGAGTACTGCGTTGGGTATCTGGAAATCTTCTCTATTTACGTACCAAAACACGTTTTTTCTTGTGCCGAAAACCATGNCAGCTTATAACTCAAATTTTCTCACCCTGCAGCTTATAACTCAAATTTATCTCACCCTGTACGAGGTCTAGTTATTAAATAACGGGACTGCGCGCCTAGAAGGCGCCCTAAAGGGGTGGGAAAAAAACGAGTACTGCGTTGGGTATCTGGAAATCTTCTCTATTTACGTACCAAACACGTTTTCGTCACTATTATAGTATTTGTGCAGTAGCGGTTTGAATCGAACGTGTTTTTTTCTTGTGCCGAAAACCATGTATAACGAACAACAGGAGCAACCTATCAATCTCAAATTTCTCGTTAAATTGAAAAAAACTCCGAGTGAGTGATATAAATTGTTTCAAGAAGCCTACGGGGACAATTCTCTATCTCGTACGCGTGTTTTTGAGTGGTGTAAGCGCTTCGGTGAGGGCCGAGAGAGCGCTGAAGATGACCACCGCCCAGGTCGCCTCAAATCAAAATTCAAGGCAATGTTGATCTTTTTTTTTCGACATTAACGGTATCGGGATGACTGAATGTGTTCCAGAGGGTCAAACTGTCAACCAGACTTACTATTTGTCAGTTTTAGCAACACTGCGAATTCGTAAGAAACAGCCCGAGTTGTGGAAGAACAACTCGTGGATTTTGCACCAGGACAACACACTTGCCCATAATGCGCTATCTGTGAAGCGGTATTTGGCTGATAAATGCATTTAAGTGCTCTAACACGCGTTGTACTCGCCAGATTTGGCAACGTGAGACTTTTCTTTGTTTCCGAAGATAAAATCTACTTTGAAGGGGACCCGATTTTGCACCTCAAAAATCATGTCAAAGTGCCCTAAGAGCGATACAAGATGAATTCCTAAAGTAATTAATCGTGCTTACTCTAATTCTCTCTTCTCAGCTTCTTCCTGAGTAATAGCGATACAAGATGAATTCCTAAAGTAATCGTACTTACTTTAATTCTCTCTTCTCAGCTTCTTCCTCAGTAATGTCTTAATTCCTAATGTAATCGTACTTACTCTAATTCTCTCTTCTCAGCTTCTTCCTGAGTAATGTCTTCCTCTACTGAATAATCTAAAATTGGTTTCACCCCAAAGGAGTGCAGTCTTTGTAAGACAGGAACTATTTTGTACTGATCCTCTCCGGCCACAAAATGACCGTAGAATGTCAACTTCATTAATTGCGCAAATAATTTTTCACCCAATATGGCTTTGCCAATTTTCATGAGCTGAAACAATAAAAAATAATAATGAGAGGAAAATGANGTGTTTATATTGGGTACAATAAATAATAATAATGAGAGGAAAATGAAAATCATGTAAACATTAGCTGATTCACCCTTCTGAATTTTTAAAAAGATTTTGCAGCTTCGGCTGCAGAAGCTCGCAATGACATTGTCAGGGAAATATTGGGAACCACGCGATAAAAATGGTCAAATATCCTGGCATTTGCAAATAACAACAATACTTTCCTTTTTATAGTATAAGGAAAGTAAAAAAACGTATTTTTAGGTAAACATGAAAAACGCGACACTCAATGACGTCAGCGTTATAGCTTGACTTCTTGGTGTTATGGCTGAATAATTATATCTTATTCCTCCGGCACGAATTGCTTCTTATTA
>CM022881.1:17979571-17990245 GCA_012654025.1 Pachypsylla venusta | reverse complement strand
GTTAAAGGAGGCAATTCTGGAAGAAATCATCCAAATTGATGCGGATATGCTGACGAGAGTCATGGAAAACTTCCGTGAAAGACTCCAAAAGTGCATCACTCGCCAAGGCCGTCATTTTGACGACATTATTTACAAAACATAGATGGAAAAAAACTAGAATACACAAACCTACAGAATACAAAATAATTTTTCAAATATCTCATGTCGTTTTTATTTACCAGCTCTTTCAAATGTGGAAATACTAATTGCCGCACCCTGTATAATAAGTGACTTAAAACTGTAAATTGCAGTAGTAGTTAAAACCATAATAAACGATGAAACTCGATGAAAAACTTTGAAGGAAGTTTTTCATCATTTTGAATTTTGAGAACGAGCGTTCCGCAGATCGGAATCGTCAAAAAGGGAAACAACGAAAGTAAAATTTGGAGAGACTCACTCATATCATTTAAAAGTTAATGAGAACTTTAGTCTGTTCTGTCAATCCTTTGTTCGTGTATATCGGTGCGGTCAAATTTCTTTTGACCCTAGTAAAGTAATAGGTACAGTTTCGAAATTATGTGCCGATATTTAGGACACAAAATTTAGGGGTTCTATGCCCAAAATTTATTGGTTGCATTGGTATAGGCTACGCCACAGCTACAATCTCAACATACTCTTTTGCTCGGGGACTGAAATTTTGTTAATCTGGTCTTGTGGTAGCTAGAAAGCAATAGAAAATGTAGGTACTAACCAAATTTTAAATTCAGAAAAAGGCAAGGCAATTGGACAGAATTACAACTTGAGAAATAATTGGAAGTAAAAAATGAAGATCAAATAATTTAAAAAAATATATAAAGCGCAGAATCTACTCCAGGACAGACAAGGCGAGAAAAATTTCTTGATTTTAATGAGAAATTAACTTTCCTCAGAAATAAAATGGAAAACGCCATATTGAATTAGATTTAAAATAGAGTTAAGAATAAAATATTTTTGAAGGAAATTAGAAAAGGAAACTCTACCTTTGAATAAAATAAATATTTATTTATTCATTTCTTTCTCAACCGTGAGAGCGAAATGAATAAATACAAGTTTTCCTACAGAACCTGGATCCAAAGCACTGCATCCTTATGTAGCACATCTAAAAAAAATACGGTCACAATAGATTCTATAGTCCCAATTGCACGGGGGAAAAGTGCCAGGACAGCAGCCATTGTGACTCACTGCTCTGACTTGTTCTTCATTGACTGTTGTTCGGTGCACTGGATCCAGGACCTCACAGTGGTCAGGGGATGTTAACTGTTCAGGAATGACTTTAAGATTCCTTTTGGAACTACACTGGACTGCACAGGCTGCGGGGAGAGGACTGCTGTTCTGCAAGGTCCTAGCCATCTTTTTCAGTCGAAAGACTGAGAAGCGATCAACCCCCCATAAACCAAATGTAGCTCGGGGTTGTAGTGTGCCGTTCGGTAAACGGATCAACCCTTCGGAATACCGGGCAACCTTCCATAGTATAAGACTTTCACCACAGTATGGATCACTGCTAGTGATGACGTGATTCCCTTCTCTTAAAATCATGTGGGAGAAAAAGTAAATAAAAAACCCACTTGGGCTATATGCAGAAATACTTGACGCCGGTGAGTGGGTGGGGGATTCTATTAATATCCACTACTTTCAGTGATTAAGATAAACTAATATTTTTATAATTAGTGTATATCTAAAATAATGGGAAACGACAAAACATCCATAGCAAAATCATTCCAGCTGTAGACACAGCTCCTCCTGCCGATCAGGCAGTAGTAATGTCGACACTGATACAGGACGTGCCAGTAGGGAACTCCGGAGGGTGTAGCACTACTGCAGCTGAGGACCTGCGCCACGACTCAACGGAATTCAACCTTGATAGGCCTAGGCAGTCGGGGGGCGCAGCGGCGAACGATATCTCTAAAAAGGGGTTTTGATGCCACTATCCCTACTCGGAACAGAACTTTCGTACATTGTATCTTGTATAGCCCAGCCCCAATATGTAGAATTCATGAACTCGCCAAATCTTTATTTGATAATATGCATGAGGGATGTGATACTTGACACAAGATTCTGATAAAGACAGTTGCTCAGGATTCACAAAGCTTTTAGCTGTCGAAAACATGATATTCTTATATCTACAGATATTTAGATTTCCATCTTTTGCTCCGTTAAAGAGAAAGACCATGACAATTATTCTTTGTCCAATGTCTGCAACTTAGTCTGGACACAAATTGTTGGGAGCTAAATGATGACAGGAGGCTCTTGAAGTAAACGTGTTCCACTGCGCGAAGGAAGACTGACTATTTTCCGATCACACGAGACATGAAATTTACAGGGAATAAAGATGTTTTCCTCTCCAACAAACAGAAGATAATCCATCTAATTCGCAAAGATATGGAAATCTCTGGTTATACAGTTCGTGCAGTAGACGATACAGATGTTGATATTGTTAGCAACAGCTGCTGCTCTCTCTCACTTTACATTTTCTTTTTTTTAGTTCTTTCTCTGTAGTGTTTTGTAGAATTCAATCGTATTGTGATTGTGATTCATGAGTCAATATACATGTGATTCATGAGTGAATACTCAGCAAAGTGGCTCATTTGTGTTAATCAATCACTCATGACACATCTCCAATATTGTATCGCATCCTCAGATAAACAGAACACAGTAGTCATTGATGAGAACACAGATTTACTCATATTACTCATTCATTAGTCATTACTGTAACTATTAGCAAAGCACAGTTTGTTGTTCAGAAGTGGCAAAAGACTTGTAGCTAGTAAACCAATAAAGCATATTAAGGCGGCATTAACCAGCACTAAAGAAGCTTGTGTGAATGTGCTGCTCAAAACATAGGAATTCCGACATGACCCGGCTGGCGCTAAGCTTGCCGGTCTGGAGAAAAAGTTGAATATCTCCGGAACGAAGAGAGCACTAACGATAATTTTTATGGCACTAACCAGCACTAACGATAGAGCTCACAAAAACATGGATATTCCGACATGACGCGGCCAACTTATTGGTATTATTTTTCTGTTTTTACATTCTCTTTCTATAGAAGATAAAGTATTGTAATCGTGCATAAAATTTTCTGACGGGAACCCAAAATAAAGATCAAATATGTCATTTACTATTGCTTTTGGGTCATATTTTCACTATTTTGGGTCAATTTTACTTTATCTCTGTCAATCTATAGAAAATTATATTACACAATATATAATATATTGTAGAAATTTTGGTTTTCGGGCCCCGGTAGAACCCACAAATGTACAAATATAAAAGTCGCCTGACTTTGATAAAAATACATACTCAGTCACCCAAGTATTGTTATATTTTAACCAATGAGCAGCGTCAACAGCCGCAGTCTGTCAAATCAAACTAAAATAATATTTTCACCAATGAGTAACTTGAACAGCCTAAATCTGCCAGAACTAATTGAAAAAACGTTTTTCACAATGGGGACCTACCAGAGAAATTTGACGTTAGATACAACTTCAACCGAAAGACCAAACTTTGGAATAAGGAAGAGAAAGTCTAGTACGGTTTTCCGTACCATTTATTTTATCTAGTATTAATACTAGAACTTAATATGTGACTCTCAGAAATTTTAGAAAATGGGGATGGACATTGTGCCAAGCTTAAAAACTTTAGCAGCGGATAAAACTTATTTATTTATAGCTACAGTCTCATACATCTGGCTACCATCGAACATGTTGACGCCACTAAAATTGCATAACGCTTGAAGCACAAAAAGAAAGAAAATGTGTTTTGTTTTAAAATGGTATATGCACAATAGGGCGAATAAATCTCCCCTTTTTGGGGTGGTGGGGGCTAAAATGGAAATCATGGGGAGGAAGTATGACAAAAGGCGGTAGGAGCCCCATTTTCTAAGTATCTCACAGGTGGGTGGGCTCAGGTCAAGAGGTGTATACTAGTCTTTGATTAGCACGGAAGGAGACGGGACGGGATATTATGATAGTGAAGGTGTATTTGAATATCGATTAGACTACTTTTATAGGGTTCTGTGACCGAAAGTCATGTCAGTTTCCAAGTCATTACGATCTGCCTGCGACTCACTACAATGTGACACATGAGTTTATTATTTTACTGGCTGAAGAAAAACCGCCCCCCCCCCCAAAAAAAAATGTGAAGCGTTCCATGTATAAACACTCCGCGGCCCATTTTGGGTTCAATAGTTAACACTTTTGTTTGTCCGATTTTGATGAAATTCGGTATGCAGCTCCCATTTGGGTCTAATTGTGCGCTGAAACTTTGCATCTCTAGTATGGAACGCAAAAGTTTCGACGCACAATTAGACCCCAGATGGGACCTATATTTCATCTACATCCTACATCGGCCAACGCTAAGTGGCCAAAGTGACCATCACGGCGTACGGCGGATTCTACGTACCTTGAAACGTAAAATACCAAATTTTGATTATTATTAAAAATAATAAATTAAAAATATTTTTTTTTTTTTTTCCATATACGAAGTATAGGTAAGTATTGTATTGGTGAAATTTTTTTTTTTTGCTTTTCTGTACGAATTATGACGACTACATTCCAAAAATTGGGTCTAAAAAAATGTCAGTCCGTCCGTCCGCAAAAATCGTGTTCGCGTATCTACATCCTTTATTATTTGTCAGATTTTGATGATATTTCCTTAAGGCCATAATTACAGCCAAAACTCTAACATTGAAGATAGCAATTTTGGGGTGACCCTCTAGAACCCAAACGGTAGACCCGATTTTGATGAAATTTAAAACAATGACCCTGTGTAATATATCATAGTCAAATTTTGGAAAGTGCTCCCAGATGAGAAAGGGCCCCATCAAAACTCAAATTCGGGTCACTTATCTAAAAGTTACATTATCACTCCAAATTTGATGAAATTTAAAATAAACACTATGTGAAATATATTATCAACAAATTTTGGGTCTTATAAAGCTATCTCCACTGGGGTCCCAAAAATATTTTCACTAGAGAGCTGTGACAACCGCCGAATGCTTCCAAATCTAATTCAAATAATATTTACTCTAGGGAGCTGTGACATCAGCCGAAGGCTAATTTATATAATATTTTTACTAGAGAGCTGTGACAACGGCCGAAGGCTGCCAAATCTAATTCAAATAATATTTTCTCTAGGGAGCTGCAACAACAACCGAAGGTTGTCGGAGGCAATTCAAATATTTTTTTTATATATTTCAAATAGAGCTGCGACAACAGCCGGAGGCACCTGAATCTAATGCATATTCATATAATATTTTCACTAGAGAGCTGTGGCAACAACCGAAGGTTGTCGAATTTTTTTTTTTTTAAATTAGAACTGCGACAACAGAAGAGGACTGCCAAATCTAATTGATATAAAAAATTAAAAGGCATAGCAATATTTTACCTAAAGACATGATCCGTGGAGGCGTAACTTCACTCTTCTTTTGTTTTGGAGCCGTCAGTATACCACACCAGACAGCCCCCCGACATCTAGTTCGTGTTTGTTTGTGCCGGTTTTGATAATCATATACAGTGTCTCCAATGTCAATACAATTGTATTGAATTCAGTACTTTTTCCAAAAAATTAAGTACCTCAGTAACTTTGGCTTAAAATTCAATACCTTTTTAGACTTTTCTTGATGGATGGCAAAAATTCCTTAATATTCAAATACAATTTGCTTTTTTTTGGCGAATTACAATTTACTTTCGACTCATTACCTAAAGAAAAGTGGGTACTGTGAAGACAGGGACTCTAGAACCCAGTGTAACAGAGCCTTTTATACCACGGACGACTGTTCAATTCAAGTTTCATTTTTTTCAGAATTCAGAAGGTTTTCTTCATTCTTTTCTTCGAAAATCTTAAAAACTTCTGTGATGATGCAATTTACATTTTCCCTGCTGCTTATGATGTAATTATTTTAAATTTTTTAAAAAAATCAGTCAGGTTTGGTTTCCGAACAGCACACCTAGTACGTCTTTATTTTTTTTATTTATTTATTATTTTTTAATTATAGCGTCTACACTACATTTATGTTGGCAAGATTCAGTCATAAATGCAGCAATTACTGACGCTCGAGGGATCTCAGCCATCTTAGAATTTTTTCCGGCTTTCATGACGCAAACATTTTTACTACTGCTTATGGGGTATTTTTTTTCTTCTTCCAAAAAGCTCTTATGCAATCCTTCTGCTGCTTATGAGGTAGGACAAACCAGGTTAGCTCCCAGACTAATAAGGACTTTTAGTATGAGATATTTACCACATAATAATAGCACAAACCACCCTGTCGGTGTCAAGGGACTCTTCAGTCTTATTCGCGCAGTATAAATAAGGACTATTATTATGAAATAATTACCACATAATAATAGCACAAACCAACCTGTCGGTGTCAAGGGACTCTTCAGTCTTATTCGGGCAGTATAAATAAGGACTATTATTATGAGATATTTACCACATAACAATAGCACAAACCACCCTGTCGGTGTCAAGGGACTCTTCAGTCTTATTCGCGCAGTATAAATAAGGACTATTATTATGAAATATTTACCACATAATAATAGCACAAACCAACCTGTCGGTGTCAAAGGACTCTTCAGTCTTATTCGGGCAGTATAAATAAGGACTATTATTATGAGATATTTACCACATAATAATAGCACAAACCACTCTGTCGGTGTCAAGGGACTCTTCAGTCTTATTCGCGCAGTATAAATAAGGACTATTATTATGAGATATTTACCACATAATAATAGCACAAACCAACCTGTCGGTGTCAAGGGACTCTTCAGTCTTATTCGGGCAGTATAAATAAGGACTATTATTATGAGATATTTACCACATAATANAAAAAAAAAAAAAAAAAAAAAAAAAAAAAAAAAAAAAAAAAAAAAAAAAAAAAAAACATGACGTTGTCCAGAGACTGACTCTTCAGTCTTATTGGGGCAGTATAAATAAGGTCTATTATCATGAGATATTTATCACATAATAATAGCAAAAAAACATGCCGTTGTCAAGGGAGTTTTCAGTCTTATTCGGGCAGTATATTATTAATGATTGAATATTCGAAGCATTTATGCTGGTCGTATGAACATAAATGAAAGGAATGCCTTATTCTACAAACGTAAAAAATTTCCGGACCCATGTTAATTAAGAAAAGTCTTCTTTATATGAGCTCTAGTATACGTGGTTAAAAGGATTACATGTTTTTCCGGGACACCCTGTATAAAAAATATAATTGAAAAACACTTATTAAGACCTTTAAAATGTTTATTATTATTATTGAAACCCTCTAAAATGTAAATTTAATATCTAGAACTTAGCAACACTGAATTTTCTTAAAAAATCAATTTTTAAAAATTTAAATATTGATTTTTGGAAATATAAAATAATAAAGTAAAGCGAGCGAAGTGAATTTGTCTGGACTTCCGATTTGAGATCTAGTTGTTATTTTGTTGGTGGTTTCTATATTGTCTCCGATTATTCCATTCTTGATTTTGGTTGCCCTGATGATTCTGATGACGTTCCCCTTGGTTGCCTTGATTTTGGTTGCCACCTTGTTGATTACGTTGATAGTTTGGTCTTTGGAAGAAATTACCTTTAAAAAATAAAGAGCTTTAAAGAGTTGTTTATTAGGTGGGGAAAGTGTCGTACTGAAAATGCCGTTGCGGATTTCAGAAAGTGCCGAAAAATAAATTGGCTAATATTTGTTACTTTAAAAAACACTACCGTTATTTATGACGAGGATTCACTTACTTATTGAAAGGTCATTATTATTTAACAAATTTATATTAGACATCCTATTGGTAACTTTAAAAAACACTACCGTTATTTATGACGAGAATTCACTTACTTTACTAACTATAAAATGCTTCAATAAAAAACATTTCAAAGTTTTTCAGTCATCTCAATTTCTACTCGATCTGTCGTGTTGAGAACTTAAGAAGTGTAGGCAGTAGTTCGAGTGTTTACATTCAGCCTACTATAGGGTGTTCAGGCATTAGCGACAAATTTAATATTTTTAATCGCAATGTTTATAATGACTCGCTGACACACTTCCAGCAGGATTGGGGCAATAAATCTTCTGATATCTTCTTTCAAGAGTGGAATGGTTCTTCGTAACTTCAAGAAATTCTACGAGAAGAAGTCAGGTGGGATAGCAGGATCGTGCTGGGTCAGATGATGCGTTCGGCATTTTTTTCTTTCATGGGTGGGAATCAAAAATATCCATCCAACATAATCTCACCCCACTCGTCTTCTTCGTGTAGAGTTTCTTGGAGTCGAAGGTTCATGTTCACAAACACAAACCTCGAACCATCCCACAGTTGAAAGGAAGAAGTCAAAAGACTTACTGCCGCAATCCTGCTAGAAGTTTATCAGCGAGCCATCACAAAACTTCAATGAGTTCTTGATTCAATGTAGGGCCGCTTTATGTGAAAATATTACAGATATTATCTGTAATATTTTCACATAGGTATGAAACCTACATCAGAGACTATTGTGAAGAAAAAACATTGGTATTACAGTTTTAAATTCTTGGTATAAACAGACCAACAAAAATCGAGGAGTTAAAACTGGACCTTAAATATTATTATATAATTCTTTATTGAATGAACTTTTTCATAACAATAGTTCAAAAATGGGGAAAATAGAGATAGAAAAGAAAAAGATAGTTAGAAAAAGAAGGTAAATAATCTAAAATAAAATAAAATTCATTCAAAGGGCGGGGTTAATTCCTGAGGTATTCTCTTCCACCCAACCCTTTGTGGCCTTCACTTCGCTCCATCAATAACCTACCTTGTTTCGTTTCAAAGATTCTTTCATTGGAGTCTACAAAGTTGTTTACTTTATCTGCCAATTGTAATGCAAGAGCTTGAAGTCGAGAAGGCTCCGAACGATGAAGGACAACAGTTTGAGTTGGATCATCCAGAGATGCCTGAAATCAGATACCATAGGTGGGTCACATATCAAATCTGAAGTTGTGGCAAATAACATGAAGTAAAATGCCTCTGAACTTACGAAGATATTATTAGGATTTATCAGGGCTGCGGAAATATAATATTAAGGAGATGGATTGGGAGTTGGTCTTCCACAAGGTGGGTGGTTTTGCGCATATTGATTTTGAGTGGAACTCCACAAGAACAACAGTAACGACGAAGAGAAGTCAAATCAAACCCATTTGTTGGTGTGGGTTAATAAGTAGTTATGTTCTTTGGCTGGAACATTCATTTTGTATTGCTCTATTTTCCTCCCAAAACTCACAATAAGTTCTCCCCCCCCCTCACACTAAGTATTAACTTTTTTATCCCTAAATTCACCATTCACTTTCCTCAAAAAACTGACCATAAGGTCTTTTCTCAAAACTTACCATGGGAATTTTCCAAAATTATTTTTTCTACTATACTCACCATGAGTACCTAATTAATCCCCAAAATTGAACACAATTTCTCTTCCACAACACTTACTAGAAGCACCTCATATTCCTCAAATTTATTCCCCAAAATTCACCACAATTTCTTTTTCCAACATTCATCATACGTTCTTTTTCCCAAGTATTTTTCCCCAAAACTCACCATAAGTTCTTCATTGATAATCATTTTCGATACAATGGACAATACATCTCCTTTTTTCATTTCAAACATTGCCGCCAACGTAATTTGTGATATAGATGAGTAGACATGAGAAAATGTGAACAAATAAGTTCGGAGAGACTCTTCCTTAATGAGTCTAGTTAACATTTCACGAACTTTGTCCGATTCGTAAAACAAATCCCAAACTTTGGTGTTCATCTTCTCGTTGACAATCAAATTGACGCAATTCTTCCAGTTGCCTTGTCGCATTGCTTTACTTGCAGCGACAACATGTTCACGCATTGATTCAGGTGGACCCACTAAACTTTGACGTTCACTTGATCTCAACTAAAACAAAACAATTATTCCATTGGTAATTCCGTAAACTATAGACCCCACTCGAGTATTAAGCCGCCATTTGGTCAAAAAACTAATCAGCCAATTCCATGAGCATAATGAATGTCCATACCAAGGTTCATCAAATGGAACAGTGCGTTCAAAAGTTATCGTACAATGAACAGGCAGACAAATGAACAGACCTACAGTAGACCTCACTCTAGTATTAGGCCGCCATTTGGTCAAAAAACAAATCAGCCAATTCCATGAGCATAATGAATGTCCGTCCATACCAATGTTCATCAAATGGAACAGTGCGTTGAAATGTTATCGTGGAATGAACAGGCAGACAAATGAACAGACCTACTGTAGACCTCACTCTAGTATTAGGCCGCCATTTGGTCAAAAAACTAATCAGCCAATTCCATGAGCGTAATGGAAGTTATCGTACTATGAACAGGCAGACAAATGAACAGACCTACAGTAGACCTCACTCTAGTATTTGGTTTTGACCACACTGTTAAAAAGCAAAGTCCATACCAAGGTTCAAAAGTTATCGCCATTTGGTCAAAAAACTAACAAGGTTCATCATTTATTCCACGATAAATGTCCATACCATTTATCGTGGAATAAATGTCCATACCAAGGTTCATGTAGTAGTAGTAGCAGCTTCAGTTTGCTTCATCCTCCCCAATGTCATTGTGTGTATTGAGCCCCAGGAATGTTGCGACTAGAGTTGGTTTGTTCCATAGGTCAAGTTCTGTTAGAGTAGTAGTAGTAG
>CM022881.1:17949463-17978070 GCA_012654025.1 Pachypsylla venusta | reverse complement strand
AGATCAATTGACAAAAAAAATACGAAAGAGACTTTAACTGAGGAACACACTAATAGAATATGTCGAAAAAACAAAGAAAATAATATTGATTTCACAATGGAAAAATAGACGAAAAACCGAAAAAAAAACCAGATAGAAACTATATTTTTTTGAATTTTCCCACCAAATTTACCAAGTATGATACAAGGATGCGAAAAGTTTGCCACAGTTACATTTGATTGTTCACAGTGGGGCTGTTGGATTAGGGACTTAAAATGTGGTATTTATCGTATTTCGGTAATTTTGATGACTTTTTTGCTTCCAAGAATCATTTTATCTAGTGTAAATCTAAGATGCCCCTTCCGTGCTGCATACTCTTTAGAATTTCTAGGGGGGGGCAGCTGCGCCCCCCCTTCCTACGCCCATGAAATGAACAGACCTACTGTAGACCTCACTCTAGTATTAGGCCGCCATTTGGTCAAAAAACTAATCAGCCAATTCCATGAGCATAATGAATGTCCATACCATGGTTCATCAAATGGGACAGTGCGTTCAAAAGTTATCGTGGAATGAACAGGCAGACAAATGAACAGACCTCACTCTAGTATTAGGCCGCCATTTGGTCAAAAAACTAATCAGACAATTCTATGAGCATAATGAATGTCCATACCAAGGTTCATCAAATGGAACAGTGCGTTCAAAAGTTATCGTGGAATGAACAGGCAGACAAAAAAAAACAGACCTACAGTAGATTGTAGACCTAATTGTCAATTAATGGACCACCATTTTGTACCGGTTCGCCCAACAAGGCCCAAAAACTTATCAGCCAATTCTATTAACGAAATAAATGAGGTCAATATTAGTGCAATCTTAGAAAGCTGGTCAGTAGGTCGGAATAATCAAACACTGATCACAATAAATAGATCTACAGTGATGATTGCAATTAGTATCAGGTGAGACCTGCAAACAGTTTTATAACTGCTATCCATGAGGCCCCCGAATAAGCTAATTCTAGGAACTTAGTAAATGTCCAAACGAAGTTTCAGCAAAATGGGAAACGAGCAGACACACAGACGCTCTAGATACGTCTCAATAACAATGGCGACAACGAGAAGCCAAATTGTTGTTTAAGAAGTCGAGAGTTAGTTATGTGCCATGGGTATCATAAAAGACTTGGGTTGCCTCGTCGTTTAGAATCAATCATTATCGTAGGGCCTTCAACTTTTCACGAGTGTTCCTATAGTATACTTGACGGCTCACTACTAACCTGTTGGTAGAATGTTTTGGAAATCATCCTGCGTCTCGCATCGAACTCGTGCGCCGCCATATAAGGGATTTCTATAAGCATAGCCGATACCAAATAGACGCACTCTAAGAGTTCTAAATTGATATGCATGTGGAACGGGATCTGTCTTTGTTTTTCTACCTGGAACAATCAATAATTAATCAATCAATAGTGGCATCATCGTTTACGACGGGAACCAGATGTATGAGAACTCAGCTCTAAACAAGTTGTTATTTGCTGCTAAAGTTTTTAAATGTTATCATATATCTGATCTTGTAGGTTAATAACCTTTTATAGTTTAAATTTACAAAAAACTTCCTCCAAGACACACCCCTGAGACAGAGTGCATGGGGCGGAGGCAACGTTTTCCCTTTTAATAGTAAAACTGATTCTTTGCCTGAAGTACTCCCTCGCACTCGTATCATTCGTCTCAAGAACCAAGGCTTTGGAGATGGAGTTGACAAGTTCCAGAGCACATGGTCCGAAAAATGCGAAGGTTTCAACTCTGGAAAGGATAAACTCGGGGAGTTTTTGAAACTTTTCGTACTTCAGTCATTTCCTTAGTTCCGATTGCTTTGCTGCCTCCTCCCTACTTTTCAAAGAAACCCCTCTATTGATATTGGCAAGTGTGTCTACGCAAGTGGCGTCACAAATTATTTGACGCCCTCTCATCCAAGGTACCAATGGCAATCCGTCTAGTCTTATACCATCAAGTCTGGAAAAACCTGATGGTTTCAGTACTTCAGTGTTTGGTTTACTGTGGCGTGGATATCTAAAANTAACCCCCCCCCCTCCCCCATTTATCATGTAAATTAACCCGTGTCATTTTATAAGGAAAGAAAAAAATTGAAAGTTCAATAAGAAACAAGTTATAGACGAAGCGACGATTTCTAGCGGTACAATTATACAGTTCAAACAGTAAGAGATATATCAACTGATCTATTGAGGTTGTTAATAGTTCATTTGGTTTCGTAACCAGGAGACTGTGGGTTCGACACTGCCTCCGACTCCAGCTAAAATATAATTAATTAAAGTATCTCAATATCAGTATTTTGATAGTAAGTCGGAGTCTAAGATAATTTTCACGAATGCGCTGTCCACAATTCCACACTCAAGGGAAAAGATGCATACGAATCTGCGACCATTTCTTAGAAGCTATAATCAGCTTAAGGAAAGTAACTTTGAATTTATAATTGTAAAAATAAAATTTAATAAATATTTTTTTAAAAAAATTCGCTAGTTATTTACCTTCTCCTGTTCCTTGCTTCTCTCGTGCTGTCTTTGTGGCATCAGCCCTTGCGCCAACAATTCCTTTATTTTTCCCGTCATCATTAAGTCCACCAAACAATTGTGTGCATGTTTTATATTTCCATGACGGAAAGCACTCAAACCTAAATGTGCCATTGTTCGATTATACAAAATTTGGGTTGACGGATCTGAAAATTGAATCGTTTCTTGAAGATGCGACATGAGAATCAAATCCCTCGCCTGAAACCAGTTGTCGTGAAGTGCGTGATGATAGACGTGAGACAGAATGGCTCGTGTCCGAAGTCGGTCTGTCTCATCTTTGTCATAGATATATTTGCAGAGTTTGTTCATCACTTGGACACTGGTTTCCTCAGTAGGTTTGATCACTCCCTGAAAATAACAAAAAAAAAATCAATTTAGGGAAAAAAGTTCTTTATTTACAGGATTACAATTACACAAGTTCTTTATTTATAGGATTCTTACACAAATATCGAGTGATCATAAATTGGCGACCACCCTGTATGAGGTTCCATTCTAAAATATTAGTAGAGTAACCTCACAAAAACGAAAAGATTTGGTGCACAATTAGAACCCAAAATAGAAATAAATACCACTAATCATTCTCTTTGCAGACAGTATTAATAGTCTAGTCATCTAAGACATGGAAGGTATGGCGTAGTTTTGATTTTTTAATATGTTGTTGGGAGAGCAGTGTAAACCCAAGTTTGCTATTTCGAAAGATATGTGCTTGCTGTGTGGTGATCGAAAACGTTCTGTTTTTTCGGACTTTTTCAGTCCGAAAACCGTGAATCGTACGTAAATAACTATTTTTGTTTAGAGTAAATAAAATTTGCCACAATTTGAGTCCAATTGCAAGTCTGTGGCCTTAATAGATATGATCATTATTGAAAATAATTTCTGTTTTCTTGGGTTTTGTCTCCGGATTTTCTTGAGTTTTGGTTCGAAATTTCACGAATGCAGATTCGGCAAAGTTTGTGAACATCTTCGTTTCTTTCTTTTTTTACCCACCTTTTTCTGTTCCAAAACACTGGGATCAAATTTATAATAGAGATGTTCAATTTTACGAATATAAATTCGGCAAAGTTCGTGCACAGAATCGTTCCTTTCAATATATTGAACTACTTTGTCAATAATTTCCGTCACTCTTTTTTCATCTTTCAATCTGGAAGAAATGGAAACAAATCAATCTACAACTTTGAACGAAAAAAAAGATACAAATTGAAACCTCATTTTGTTAGGGTCAAGTAAGATATCCTATAAAATAGGAAAAACTGAAAGGCATGTCAGAGGCATTACCATTTCTTCATGATTTTTTTCCTTTGGTTTTAGATTTAAAAACCACTCACTGTAGGATAGATTATTTATCTAATGTAGAAATCTCGTACAACATTTTATCATTTATTACCCCAAAGTTGATGTGAAACACTCACCTATTTGGGTTTGTAAAGTCATACGCGTGTTGATGTGGAACAATCTCATGGTTGTGTGTGAAGTTCCAAGCATTTTGATATGGAACACTAGCTTCGTAAAGTCACCCGCGTGATGTTGTGGAACACTCTAATGGTTGGGTTTGTAAAGTCCCAAGCATTTTGATATGGAACACTGGCGTGGCTAAGTTCGTAAAGTCACCCGCGTGATGTTGTGGAACACTCTCATGGTTGGGTTTGTAAAGTTCCAAACATTTTGATATGGAACACTGGCGTGGCTGAGTTTGTAAAGTTGCCTGCGTGATGTTGTGGAACACTCTCATGGTTGGGTTTGTAAAGTCCCAAGCATGTTGATATGGAACACTCGCGTTTGTTAGGACACACGTGTGCTAGTGTAAAACACTCACCTCTGAACATATTGATTCGAATGAGGGTCACACTCTTTCAACAATTTCGTAAACTCTTCATCGAGTCGTTCGACAATGGTGAGAACACATCCGCGTATTTTGAATGGCGCCTTGTCATACTGTTCACCATCTTCAGGGATTTGGTCGTTAATGATGACTTCATTAGTGCCCAATATAATATCTAACATTTCACTAATACGATCCAGTAGTCTGAAACAAACAAATTACCTAATAAACATTCATAGAAACGCTGTTTCAATAGAACATATTTCTAAGCTATACCTTTAAAGTAAATTATTTAAACTTTATTGTCGCACTTTATTGAATAAGTCTTTGAATAAACTTTATTATTCCAATTCAAATTTCCCTCCATTTTATCTTTCCATTCTCCTCCTATATTTATTTTTATTATTAAATAAATAATAAAGGTATTATTAAAACTCTGCCAATGTGACACATGGGTTTATTGTATTACTGGATAAATACCCCCNCCCCCGCCATAGTTCTGGTGCATAATTAGACCCTAAATAAAAGAAACAACTTCCGAATTGGAGGTTGCTTTTTTTAAAAAAAGGAAATTTCGAACACGGACTCAAAAATTGTTAAGTCTAAATTATGTCGAAGTTATGTTAAAATTATATTTAAAGAAACAGTTAATGAAATAAATTAGAGTAACGATGAATAATAATATTTAATAATAATAAAATAGATTTAATTAACGAAATACACAATTAATAAAATAAATAGATAAAATAATGACACTCTTAATAATTGGGGATGTCTGCGATGGACTGCAGGCAAATGGGGACTGACTGGAGAAATGATGAAGTCAGAGAATACTGAATAGACAGATCAGCAATGCAAGCAGCATTTGCTGCTGTAACTTACATACCAAATAGACAAAATTAATGAAAACCGTTAAAAAGTGGTAAAACCGCCAGTAGTTGTTTGCTCCTTAATGTTTCTAAGCTTAATCTAATTTATTTCACTGAGATCCCAAATATGACATACATACTAAAATTTCAAATCTCTAGCTCCTACCAATCTCTTTTTAGATAGCAATACTGAAAACCGCTAAAATGCGGCAAAAAACCGCCAGGAGTATATTCGGATGCTCCTTTGGGGCACAACTAGAGCCCATATGGGACCTATATGCCAAATTTCATCCAAATCGGTCAACGCTAAGTGGCAAAATTGCCCATCATGGCGTACGGCCGATACACTGATTTTTATTATTCGATTTTTGTATTCTGCGTACCTTGAAACGTAAAATATCAAATTTTGAGGAGGAATTTTTTTTTCGTGACAATTCCAAAGGTTCATTATTGAAAATAATAAACCAATACTTTATTAGAATGTATAGCAGATGGTTGTCTAGACTGGCCTATACTCCCAACCCGGGTAGAAAAATGTTTTACTTACTTGGACCAATACTCCGGTTTCATAGCATCAGACACTTTGGGGTTATAATCAAAGATCGATGAAATAATCGCTAATCGAACACGAATCGACACAGCAATACTCAGCTGATGTGTGTCTGCAATATTTTGTAGCTCGTGAAGTAACTCAATCTGTACTTTTCGGTCTGTTCGTTTTTTACCTCGAGCAGCAATAATTTCGCTCAACTTTTTAAGTACACTATTAATATCGATTTCAGCATCTTTGGCGAACATTTTTGGTTTTTCCTGCAAATAATTGAAAAACTCGACATTAAAAAAAATCAGGACAAAAGAAATGACAAGAATTATTGTTCACAGGCGATTGGTTCTACGTGCCCCCACCAAAAAATCAAGTCTACTGTCGAGTAAAGGGAGGCTAATTCCAACCGTGTTACTCCAAATAATACTAATTACATCTGACACTGAATAAAATATATAAATACTAGCAGGATACGCTCGCTTCGCTTGGCGCCTTATAGGCATGGCCGTTTATAGTTTCAACCTCTTTTTTTGCGACAAAAAGTAGCTTATGTTCTTTCCTAAAGTTCAGTCTATCTCCATACCAAATTTCATCAAAATCGGTTCAGTAGTTTAAGCGTGAAAGCGTAACATACATACATACATCATACATACAGACAGACAGAGTTACTTTCGCATTTATATATTAGTATGGATATGGATTGCCTGGAATACAGATCACAAGAAACCCATATATTTCAATGCAGACCTTACCAGTGCAGGAATATTTTGGAGTGTTCCTTTTACGCTGAAAACGGCGCAAAGGTCGTCGAAAACGTTAGTGACAATAATATTGGTTCACTTTAGTCCGTTCGAGAGCGTCCAACAATCTTAATATTATATGAAGACAAAACATGTTTTCTTGTACACACTAACTGAAAACTACCTTATCAACCGATACCAAACCATAAGGGAGGACATAGGATAGTTTTTCGATTAATTGATTATTTATCATTTTTAGAGAAATTCTTATCTAATTTTCGGTACCAAACCATTTCATATGCTTGTGAGCATGACAGCGGCACGGATACGGCCATTCCTCTAAGGTACTAAGCGAAAAGGGCGGAGCCTCTTAGTTACTCCCGGAAAAATAAATATTTCCCTAGAACCACCGATCCGTCACACCATGTTCTAGAACTCACTTACCGATGCCATAGCCGGGCCTACTCGTACAGTCTTATCATGTTGTAGAACTCACTTACCGATGCCATAGCCGGGCCTACTCATACAGTCTCCCATCCACCTCCATCTTCCTCTTCTACTTCCGTTACATCATGTTGTAGAACTCACTTACCGATGTCATAGCCGGGCCTACTCGTACAGCCTCCCATCCACCTCCATCTTCCTCTTCTACTTCCGTCACATCATGTTCTAGAACTCACTTACCGATGCCATAGCCGGGCCTACTCGTACAGTCTCCCAGCCACCTCCATCTTCCTCTTCTACTTTCTTTGCCTTCTTTCGAATATCCTTCTCCTTTCTTTCTTTCTTTTTCTCGCGTCTCTCATCTTCTTCCCTGTCCGTCGTCCTTTGAAATCAAAACCAAAGAAATTATTAATAACGAATGTCGTTTTGTTCCAGTAAATGGACACGATGATACCGTCCTCACCCTCACGATGGCCGGTTCTACGCACCGCACTGAGACGACCTGGGCCGCATATCATCACAGTGACAGCTAAGGGACATCAAAACCTTTTGGTAAGTTAAGAAATGGGGGAAAAGTTTTAAGAGAAACATCGCTACAACACAAAGATGATAGCATAGACGGGGTGAGGGGGGGCTAGATGCAACTATAGAATTCTAAGGTTCGATTGCAATTACCACATTAATTCTAAAACAGTCCTCCTTTTCTAGTATTACACTGGCATTGCACTTGGGGAACCCAGGTTCAATTTCCGACGGAGTCACAACAATTTTCGACTTAGTGCTTGTGATATGGGGTTGCACTCAGCCTCGTGAGGACAATCAAATAGCTACTCAAATGTCTATTATTATTACTTTAATGTGAGTAGCGGGAATTACCCAGAGTACATAAGGCCTTTTTTATTAATGCTGTGATACCCATAAAATATTGTAAGAAGTCCGTTGGGCCTCACTACAAAGAAGTTTTACAACGTATTATTTTTAAGTGCTATTCACTCAAAGTTTCAAACTGATTCCTTGGTGTGCCCGTGATCTATCTTCTGTGTGAAAGCTTACTTTTTTAAGAATCGTTCTCGAATGTTAATTAAGTCTCTGTCGTCGTCCGAACTTGATGATGAGCTCTCAGAGTCACTCCCCCAGTATGAGGAGTCATCGCTGCCGTCATCTTCACCACCAGTGGCAGCACTCTGAAAAAGAAGAAAACCGACAAATCAAACAGATTACTAATTTTAATCAGAATCATAAACGTCGTATACTCTTAATTTAGGGGAAGAATGGCCCCATAATGTCAACATAGCGCTAGTGTTGTAGAGAGGTTCAGCAGTGAACTAAATACAAGATGCAACAAGGAAGAAGCACCTCCTATTGCATTAAATTATAAGTTTGCGGTCATAACAGAAAATAATATACACCTTTCAGATAGCTGCTGAAAGGAGAATTACTTTTTCTCTCTATTAATCTTATTATTTCTGAAAGGGGTATTACTCTCTTATTATTTCTGAAAGGGGTATTCTTTTTTCTCTCCCTTACTCTTCACATTTCTGAAAGGGGTATTACTCTCTCTCTCTTATTATTTCTGAAAGAGGTAAAAAAAAAATCTCTCTTACTCTTTTATTTCTGGTAGGGGTATTACTTTCTCTCTTATTATTTCTGAAAGGGGTATTATTTTTTTTTCTCTCTTACTCTTTTATTTCTGGAAGGGCTATTACTCTCTCTCTCTCTCTCTTATTATTTCCGAAAGGGGTAAAAAAAATCTCTCTCTTACTCTTTTATTTCTGGTAGGGGTATTACTCTCTCTCTCTCTTATTATTTCTGAAAGAGGTAAAAAAAAAATCTCTCTTACTCTTTTATTTCTGGAAGGGCTATTACTCTCTCTCTCTCTCTTATTATTTCCGAAAGGGGTAAAAAAAATCTCTCTCTTACTCTTTTATTTCTGGTAGGGGTATTACTTTCTCTCTTATTATTTCTGAAAGGGGTATTATTTTTTTCTCTCTCTTACTCTTTTATTTCTGGAAGGAGATTACTCTCTCTCTCTTACTATTTCTGAAAGGGGTATTACACTCTCTCTTTCTGAAAGGGGTATTACTTTCTCTCTTATTATATCTGAAAGGGGTATTACTCACCTCACTTACTATTTCTCTCTCTTACTCAAAGAATAATATAATATTCAAATAGAAGTTCTTCGTCTTTTCTTTTGATTCAAACCTTCTCCTATGTTTACTCGTAGACCTTTTTTTTTTTAGATGTAAAACTAATTCAGTTAGCCAACCCGGTTACATAGGCCAGAAAAATGAGAAGAATGAGGGTCGAAAAGATGATTGAGACGTAAACCAAATCATCATCATCATCACGGAATTTGGTTTGAGTTGGTAAACGCCAACTTGACACGTAGACTCAACTATCATGGAGATAAGAAGAGGATCATTTCGACAGACTTCTATTGCAACAAAAAACATTAAATTGAAAGAGAAAAAGTGTCATACCTTGCTGGCTTTTTCTGACGTAGGTTCTGAACCGGCTTTTTTAAATGCTGCAGCCCCTTTAGATGTAATTTCTTCAGGCTCGCTCTCATCAACAGAGTCCGATTCTTCGTCCTCATCTGCGCAAGGAAAAAAAATGTCAGGCGAGTTACATCCATGAAATTCTGTGGTGTCCAATGTTAAACACTATTTTTATCTCATCTTATCTGTCAAGAAAAAGTCTGGTTTGAAACTTTGAATCGTCAGTCTCGCCATTTTTTTCTTCTTCTTCTTAACGTCATTTAACAACTATTCGTCATTCGATATTTTGAATCGTCAGTCTCGCCATTTTTTTCTTCTTCTTCTTCTTCTTAACGTCATTTAACAACTATTCGTCATTCGATACGGTGATTTTACTTCCTACGTTTCAGGGTAAGTAGGTACGTATCTTCCAAAAATTAATTTCCCCCTCCAATGATCTGGTCCGTGGCATTTTAATAATCGAATAAAAAAGATCGCAGTGAATATGTCCAAATTCAATTCGAAGTCCAAATTCAATTCGAAGTTATTGGGATAAATTAGAAATTTGGCCGTACCTCGAAGGCGGCTTGACATATTTTAGTTCTGATAATTTGCATGTGGTCGTAGATCATGATTTTGGGGGTCCATTCCCATCAATTTTTCGCTTTGAGCTGTGGTATTTGAACAGTCAAATCCTACCCCATAGGTACACACAAATTTCTGATTTACATATTTAGATTCTGCAGCCCCAATGGAGGGTTCCTCATTCCATCATCTTTCATACAGGCAAAATTTTACTCAAAGGAGCCCAAACCATCAGTCCTACGATAGTAGCCACTCAATTGTCCTCACATGGTAGAGTACACCCACAAATTATGAGCACTAAGTCGAAAGTTGTCCAAACCCCTCGCGAATTGAACCCGGGTCCCACAAGTACAATGCCAGTCCGATACCCACTAGACCAAGAGGGCTGCTAATCAATTGCCTTCAGAAATAATGTGGTAATACCTACTTTATTCAACAAGCTATCGTCCCTCAAACACAGATCCCCCTAGTGTATAATAAACCAAGTTGTGCTAAGTTAGCAGAGAGTTTTTTTCACAATCTGAAAACAAAAAGGTGTTTCCTCTTACCTTTTCCTTTTTCATCCTCTTCATCGGGCAGATCTGGATTCTCACGGAATGCAGCAATCTCAGCTTCGAAATCTTTGTTATACTTTCTTAACTTTTGACGCAAAGATCCCAATGACTTCGAATTGAATTTGGACATATTTTTTCTGCAAAAAAAAAATAAGATTGCAAAAAAAAAAATAAGACAAACATTAGAGATGGTTACCGAAATGGTTTTGATGACCAGGGGAAAAAAATCAGAATATCATGATGCCCTGGCATCAATACAAAAGTTGCCGTCACAAAAGAATTGGAGAAGGTTGAAAAAAAAAAAAAAATTGAATCGGTGGGAAGAAAAAGAGACACCTAACTTTTTTTTTTCTTTTTAACATTTCAATGCTTTAAAGTGAAGTCAATAGACGAAAATATAAACTCAAAAAAATATATCCTTCAAAAAACTAAATATTAAAGTTTCAAAAGACATTCCTATTCAATTATGACTTACTAACTTTCCACCAGGAAAAGTAAATTACACTTGACATTGTGAGAAGTTACTTGAGGGCGACACCCTCAAGATCCTAGTCCACCTGAGCTTATGATATAAAATAACACATGAAAGCAACTCTGTAATATCATTAAGTTTTGTAACTCATGTGCTTGTGTTACTGATGTAATTATATTTACGCGATTGACATCAGGGGGCCCAATATCAACTTATTAGGAACAGCATTCTCATACATATAGCTACCACCGGACTGGATGATACTACCGAACGAATGAATGATCTTTCCAGGAGTCACAAAAAAATGTCTTTTGAAATCGTTCTCTTTCTGCCTCAATAGATTTTTTTTATAGCTCAAAAAGAACATCCATAAACTAAAGTGGTCAAATACATCAACAAGGATAAAATACTGACTTAGCAGGGATTGAACCAACGCCCAACTTTATCATAATTGATCTATTTTTGCACTAAAAATACACATCTAACTAATATATTGTTTCTTTTTAACCAGTTTTCTCTGTACTAAGTAGTAGTTTCGTGTACTCTAGATCTTAATCACATAATGGGCCACCATGTTCCACTGGGGGCCCAAAAAGTTCCCAGTGAGGAGTACAAGTCTCGGAACCACTAGTTATTAATTTATGAAAAGTTAGCAAAGCTCAAACTGAATCATGAAAACTGTTTCTATTGCTTCATTTTTNACGATTTTGAACTGAATACATCAAATTATTTTATGAAGATGTTACAGCACATGAACAGATTAGACCCCACCATAAAAAATTAATGTTCCCTCTGCCACGGACAGACACGTGATGATCACCACCAACTTAACTGTCCGCAAAAACCCACAACACTCACTGCCCAAGACCTGTGGCTCAAGTACAAGGAGGTGGCATCTTTCCTTGAGCTCCACACGCTGTTAACGTCTGGTGTAGGTACCCCTTAAATTTGATAAATATGCAACGCTTTATACAAGAAAATATGCCAACAATATAGGTAGCGTACTCTACTGTGATTCTACTGTAGTTTTTAGCAATTTGAATTAACATTTGTTTAGGTAATCCTTAAATTTAGTAATGATATGTTTTTGAATAGAGGCTGTCATTTGCCCCAACTTAAAAATCGGACAAGGCATGCGAGTTATCGCGGAACAAAGAGACAGAAAAAGAGACGTTTAAAGAAAAATCGTTGAGTTAAAACTAGACTTCAATGCGTTCGGTGTAACCTCCTATGATTGAATCTTACCTTCCTTCTCTATCTTCCCAAACTTCATTTATGAAATCTTCCATCTCCACTAGACATCGCAGATAGAACCTTGGTGTTTGACCAGCCTCCTCTTTAGATATAACGGGCAACGCTTTTGTATACGCACGTGTTAAATCTTCAAAACCTAAGAAGAAAATCAGTACAAAAAAAATTATTTCTGTTCCAAGTAACACATTTTGTTAACAATATTTTAACGGGCTAAAGTCCTCGTGCTTAGAGAGCTTTAAAACGGAGTGTCAGGAGATGTTAGACGCGACGTTTTCCGCCAGGTTACTTATATTGGGTAACGAAATTAATTATAATATATTTTTGTTCTCCATTTTTTCCAGAAATAAATTATCAAATCTTTGACCCAGGGAAATTGTTGCTCTTACTTTTCAATCTCAATGGTAGTTTTTAGTCAGTATCTAAATTGAAAACAACTATTTTTCTTTAAGCTTCTATTTGTCTGTTCGTGTCAAAATAATTCTCGATCCCAATGTACGATTTTGATTAAACTCGGAATAGGCATCTATTACGTTCAGAGAATTTGATTAGTTTCTGGGCCCTACTGGGTTACCTGAGAATACATGGCTTTCCACTGAGTGAGATCTACAGTTCATAGATTTACTAGTGTAGACCTGTGACTCAATGCAACTTAACTGTCAAATTCCTAAAGCTTCCAAATTAAGAGATAGTAAATCGATAAAAAAAAGTTACAACAGTATGTGCTACAAGTTCCTGTCTACGTCATCACAATTTCTTGAATCAAACTGCTGTTATCGGGTATACTCACTTGAGAGCATACTGCTCATATCTTTGATTTTCTTATAATTTCGAATCTGTTTTATGAGATTTGTAAGTTCCTCATATCTTTTCTCCTTTGTAGATCGAACAACACGTTTGGGATCTTCATCCTCGTCACTGAACTGAAATTCAAAATAAAATTGCAGAAAATTTTATCTATTTAGCGTATGGTTTTTACTACATCAAAGAGAAGAAAATATAATGAGAAATAGGACCAAGAGATCGGGAGGTTTTTTTTTATTGTCAACAAACAGAGCAAACGAGATTGTTTCAGAACATACCAAGTAAACCAATCAACTCCTTTTCCCGCATTGGGGTGGGTTTGACATGCTTACTTGTTTTGTTTTCTTTCTTTCCCATTTGTGTGCATGTGTTTCAACTTCTGATTGTTTTGGAAAAAAAAATCGCAGAATGATTGCCTGGTCGCCTGATGTGTTTTGGGGATTTTTTCCTAACCAAAGATCGTCTACCTCTATGGAAGTTTGCAGAATTGAGTCCTAATTTTTGACAGGAGTCTTGAGTCAAAAGTTTATATTTTCCCACATCGACCAGAAGTTAAATAAAATTAATTAGGTAACATAATAACTCAATATTAAAATGTTCCTGCACTCTAGCGAGCCTCCAATTGCATTGGTTGTATTTTTTTTTTTTAAAAAAAAAAAATATATCGTGGAGATAGACCGTCGGAGTTTACCTAATTTTTGACATGGGTCGGAGTTCAAAATTATTTTCACAACTCCGCAGCTATGCCTCTGTGATAAGAAGGTATGAATCCAGTATATGTGCATCCCGAGTCTCAATTTTTTCAGAATACCTACCTACTCCTTATTTTTTTAATGTCCCTTTAGTATACGATAGTGTCCTCATCCAAGGAAAAAATAAGTTTAGCTCAGAACCAAATTCATAACTTACTGCGAAAGTTGCTGCTGGTGCTCGTTGTACTTGCTCTTCCTCCGATGAGCTTTCGGATTCAGAATCTGAACCGGTTGCAAAGAATCGACTCATGGTAAATTAATTGATCTGAAATCATTAACAGAAAGTAAAAATAGGTAATTCACAAAAAACAATTATTGTTTGCATTAAGGTCATAAGATCCAACAGTCTGTGAAAATCTCACCACACTACAATTCCTGNTTTTTTTTTTTTTTTTTTTTTTTTTTTTTTTTTTTTTTTTTTTTTTTGCTTACGTCTCTTTAACATCAAGTTATGTGTTAACAATTTTATTATTATGCCAGACACTTATAATTATTACCTATATGAATTAGATAAAATTAGTTCAAAAGCTGACCTCACTTTGATGTTTGCCCATCGACACAGTATTACTATCAGTTTTCTTGTTTGTTTTTTCTTTCTGTTGATATATAGTCTTAATCAGAATTTTGATAGTAGATAGGTACTATCCGAATCAAATGTTGTCCAGGGTCATTCGGGTAAACGGACATACCTATTCGGAAAATTTGGTTTTTGAGGTATTAAGGTTCGGTAGGATAAAAATAAAACACGTTTTTTACTTACAAATAGGATAGTATGTACATTATTCTACATTTTTATCGATACAAAGTAAACAAAAAATAGTTTCCAGTGCAATTATTTAGGTATGATTTCATCTATCTTCTATACTTATAAAACGCAAAGCCCAGTTGGTATACTGTCTGACGTACTGACTGATAATCAACGTAGCTCCACGATGGCTAAACGTAGAGACTTGATACAAAGGTGTTCCGCAGTGCAGAAAGTAATATCTTTGAGTAAAATATTGAATTTTCTAAATAGGAGCCGTGTACACTCTGGGGGTTGGTTCCACCAAAAATCTAAAATTGAGAAGATTTAATTTCGCGCTAAATCTAAAATTGAGAAGATTTAATTTCGCGTTCTCGAAATTGTTGTTGAATTTTGTAACCGTAGCAAAGCACGGGAAAATAGCTAGTGCTCTATAATTTCATCTGATGTTAGCGCATCAGATGAAATCATAGAGCACGAAAGAAATTTTAGCGCACCTAATGAAAAGTGGCTAAGGACATTATCTATCGAATTGGTTTCAACCAAATATAACTTTAATTCTAAGAAAATAAAATATTCATTCTATCATTCTCAAAAACCAAGTTACATACTTTTCTTACTTTCACTTTTCTAAATTATTAGAGAAAAAAAGAACATTTCATTAGTACATTTCCATCCGACAAAACAATATAGAAGAAGCAACCACCCAGAACAAAGTACCTATATTCACCTAAAAACCCAAATTTTATACCAGAGCAATCAAAGAGACAATATGCGAATGTACATTTGTAATTCACATGTTTATTTTTTTCGAGACATTCGAATAATCGGCGTTCTACTGTACATATCAATAATAATTAACCGGCTATTTAGCTAAATTTTATGAGTGATAAAAGGTTGTTTTCACCAATTCAGAAAAAGATGGCATATTAAATTATGTCGATAGATTGTTTTAAAAGTTTTGGCTAAACAATAGAGACAAAATATTACACATACAACATAATTATATCCATTTTATATGAAGAAGATAAGAATTGATAATATACAGATATACATTGATAAAACCGCAGGTAAATGTATAGTAGGTATAGCGTATGTGAAGCAAAACGTAATTAAGCAGACTCTGAACTTTTCTAAAAGCCGCTCGAAAGTTAAAGCAGTACCTAATTAAAGTTAAACTTTCTAGAACGACAATTGTCTTACCTGATAACCTGTTTATAGTAAAAAGAATACTTTACACAAAAATTGCTCACTTCGAGAAAGGAAAGGCGAAACACGTTAGCAAAGCTAAAACAAATATGATTGAATATTTTTTTCATATATTGTGTGGGAAGTCAGCTACTTTTGCAAAAAAAATAAACATAACCTCCAAAAAGAAATGCCGCATATGGCAGAGAATCCTGGACAAAAACCGAGGGGTTTTCAGACACGCGGGATTTTTCCCATTTGCCGTCTGACTGTTTATATTTACATGTTGCTATTCTTGGTAACTAAATTTTCTCAAGTTTTTTTTAAATTACCTGATGAGCATTAATTGATTTTTAACTTATAGCCCAGTCAACATAGATTTTTGCCTAGAATAAATTAGTAAAAAGCGGGAGTTGATTTTATTTCACGTTGAGCATCCTGAATATTAGTAATCTAAGTTTGCGACGGTTTCTGAGGTGAGATAAATTTTTTAGCGGCCAAAAACCGCTTAATTTTGTCGCTAATTTTAGTTTTTGGCGTATAACATTCGAACGATGCATTTTATGAAAAAAAAAATGCTCTATTCAAACTAAATGAAAATTGAATTTGACGTCGAATAACATATTTGAACGTTAAATTTGGTTCAGCGGTTTGGTCAGAATGGGAAGTCGAAAATAGGCTATTTTTTACACTTTCTCAAAAAATTGATTATACTCCAATTTAAACGCCTCTAACTCAAAATCGGTTATTCCAAATAAAAAATGATATTATATAAAACTTGTGGGAAATCAAATTTCACGTTCAGAACATATCGACTTTCAATATTTGCTCCTTCCTACGCACAGGTAGACGGAAAAATCGAAAAGCCGCCGATTGGCCGCTATATGACTATTTGGTAATTTTATGACGTCTGACCTCAAAATTATTAATTTTATATTGGGAGATTTAATTGTTAAGTAATTTTATTTTAAGTAATTTTTAATTGTTAAGTACTTTTTGGGACTCATTTGGTTACAAGAATGTATTTCGAATCTTTGTGTCGTAATATGTGCGTGGAAATATATTTTTGGGCGGAGCGAAGCGTAGCCTTATACTCCACACAAACTGCAAACTTTTGTTACCTTACTCCTCCAAAACTACTCAACCAATTTTTACCAACTTTTTTCCCTCATATTCTGCATATACCCAAGGGTGCATATATCTATTTTCAGAACGATATCTTAAACTGTTTCCGATTATTTTGCGCTTTAAATGGGACCTACTACTCAACGGCGCGATGCAATCAAGAAAGATGCGATATTCTCAACAAATCTTGTTTTAACGGAATAATGGAGCAATATGCTAAAGTTTATTTGGTGCGCGAAAATTAGAGGTGAAACGGATAGCTCCGCCCGTTATTGTCCACGGACACACCTAGTTATTTTTAGCTTTTTATGTGTATGCTTTTTTGACCTAATTTAACCCAACTAGACAGGTTAGGAAACGTTTTTACGGTCATGCCTTGATTAGCAATCCTGATTGAGTCCGACAATTTTTGAAAGTGACTATAAGGCCGGCCATACACGCACCGATAAGTCTACACAGACTTATCGTTGCGTGTATGGAAAGCGTCATTTTTGGCGGTAACTTGCTTCCACTTGAACTTTCGATTTTTTTTTCCTTTCTTATTAAGCANGCACCGATAAGTCTACACAGACTTATCGTTGCGTGTATGGAAAGCGTCATTTTTGGCGGTAACTTGCTTCCACTTGAACTTTCGATTTTTTTTTCCTTTCTTATTAAGCACCTTCATACTAAAAGGGATATGTATGTCAAATTTAAGCTATCGTGGAGCTACGTTGATTATCAGGCAGTCTACATAACATAGATTATCTCCCCCTATTGAGCAATTCATCTTTTGTGTATTGACTGTTACTATATATTGGTCTTTGTATTTTTTTAGATTTAAGTTGAGTTTTTTTTCAAATTTGTGTTTTAAGTTCCAAATTTTCCTTGCTTAGAATGCTTAGGGCTTAAATTTGAGATTCTAAATTGGTGCGTTTATTAACGGTTTCATTTAATAACATTAATATTTGATTAAAATACGCAATGAGGAATAAAATAAATAGTTATTTGCATCAGATTATCATCACTCAGCATTTGTATGGAGTTTTGAGTTATATCGTTGTTCTGTCTGATGTTTGATGCTATGAGCTACTGGCATTTTTGTTTTACCATTTGGTTGTTCATGAATGATATAGGTAGTTTTTTTTTTATATATTTTTTTTTTAATTTGGCTTAACGTCTCTTTAAATTCTTTAATTTTTCTTTCTTAAATCATAACGTTTCATGTTACAGTACGAAGAAAATATGGAAATTTAGGAAAATATTTTTTTGAGAAATTTGCAAAATATTTTCCTAAATTCTATTTAGGAAAATATTTTGCTTCTCACTATTGGGAACCTTAATTTCTACCTGGAAACAAATCCGTAAATTTGGCAACAGGTAACCTGGATTCAGCACAAGGCCCGAATAGAGCAACATTTTTAGCGATCAGCGAACATTATGAGAAAAACAAATTTGTTTATTTTATCAATATAAGCTTGAAGATTAACGTCCCCCCCCCCTAAAAGAGCTTAGGAAACGTTTTAATTGTCCATGCTTTTTTAATTGTCAAACGTTTTAATTGTGGTGAAGTTTTTTTTTTCGGTAAAATCTCGAAGTTTATCACTAAAAACTATTGCATTAATTCGGAAAAACTGATGCTTTATTCGAGCCTTAGATCGCGTCCAGTGATGTGATTTTTATCAGATGATCACAAGTTTTCAAGGTGAAGCAAATTCAAAGTTCACTTTATATTTTCTTTACAGAAAAAATAAAGTTTCAGTTAAATTTATTGAAGAACAACTTTAATCTATACTCAATTTGATCTTTTAAGTAAGTTTCTAATCGCATAATAATTATCATCACCTTTGCATCTGGTGAACACCTCACTCTAAACTTCTCTTCCACAAATTTTGTTATCAGGAGATCACGGAACGTAGGTCAGCTTGGTCAGCAATAAATCGTATCGAAATACTGACTCACTCATTGACTCAAAATCAACGTCAATCGGAAGAGCTAGAATTAACAAAGCTTCCTCGTAGTCTGTAGTCTGTGGGTAGGTACGAAATCTTCAAGTTTGTCGGACGCAATTTATCGCAAAAACCACACCGTCCAAACCCTAAGAGCTAGGTATATGAAATTAATCTGATGAATCATTTTGCCGTCGGACGCAATTTATCGCAAAAAATGACTCTTCAGTAATACAACCACACCGTCCAAACCCCAAGAGCTATATGAAATTAATCTGATGAATCATTTTTTCCTTAACTCGGGGCGGATAAGGCTTTTATGGTTACAAAGTCGTTGTGTAAGATTGTCAATTTTAGTCCGATTTTCAGCAAACTTGTATGCTACAATATGTTTCTAAGAGAGTAGGTAAATATAGCAACTACCTAGGTCTGACATATAACTCATAATTAATTAATTTTGTATTTGTTAAAAAAAAAGTTGAATTTGAACATTAGTTATACAAACAAATAATGGAATATATGCCTCGTTTATATGATCACTGATCTATGTATGATATGGTTAGGTTATCATTTTCATCCCTCAATGATATGAACACCAAGTTTGTTGGGTAAGATGTGTTGGAAACATTATTGGGTAATGTTTAAAAAAAATTGATACAATTAGACCTATAAAAAAAATATAAAGGAACATATATAAAAAAATCTGAAGCGATTTATATTTATTATAAAATCAAACAGTAATATACATAATAATATGATAATTATTATGTTATTAACATATGAGAACATAATTCCACAAATCATGCAAAGGTACCTGATAAGATGGAAAAAAAAGTAACAGAGTGAGTAGAAAGGTGGGGGGTCGAACCCACTTCTTCCTGTTCTGATGAGATTACGTACTACCTAATCTTATCAGAAACAATTGCTTCAATATCATGCTGAATATTACTAATTTTTACGCGAATTTTAAGTACAACGTTTGAAAAAATCCAGATTCACACATATATATGGTAACAAAGGGTAATAGGGCTTTTAGGGCTTTCTTGTGGAGACTTGGATATTTGATCTTGTTGATTTTTATCCAAAACATGTCTTTCACGGTGCTGTCACTTGTCAGATCAATAAACGATTCTTTATCTTCGTCAGCAACGCCTGCATCTGAGTTTTCTGCGAACGGATTTCTAATCCACTCTAAGTCACTCGTATTTATTAGGTGGCAAATATTTATGAAAGTGCTTAACCAGTTCAAACAAGTGGTTTTTTATTTCAAACATGATTCCATGAACATCATCATTTGATAATTCGTATTCTTCTAAAAAATATGAGGCGTTCTCATCGCTACAGTTAGGTCTATTGAGCGCATGCTTATTATGTGCCCTTTTGGTCCACGATCCTTCTACCTTTCATTCCTCCTTTTTTTTTCTTCTTTTTTTTTACACTAGGTGTGTCCGTGTTTGCGGACAAAAAGGGGCGGGCGGTGATTTACTTTGAAGAGAAATAAATTTATTTTGTTTATTTGTAATAGAGGGCAGTTTAAAAAGTATTACGCTCTGTAAAAAATAGTAAGATGCGCTAAGGCGATGTTGCTTGCTCGACGACTAAGCTCAAACTGATGCTTAAAATTATGATTGTAGGGCTAATTATGTATGTAGAAACCCTTTAAAATCTTTTACGTTTCCTGGAGTATAGACTGAACGTTTATAATTCTAATCTGATGTGAATACTCTCTTTTCCTATAAAATTTCAAAGGATTTAAACCTTTTAAAATTCTTGGAAATACAAATTGAAAGTAAATCAAATTGTAAGCTGTGCTTGAGAATTTTCGTCAAATATATCAGTATGAAATCCAATGATCAATGTATTATTGTCAGTATAACCACGCAATGAGAAATGTAATAGGTAGGGCGATGGCAGAGGGGTGGGGTGGCAATGAGCAGGACTGAAGAATGAGGGATATGCATTGTGTATAGGCCTAAACTGTTTTTTTAACATTACTTAAAAAGTTTTTAAGATAGCTTTATGAAACTCAATCTATGCAACCCTAAGGTTGTAAAGAATATGTAAACAAAAAAACGTGTCAATCGACGAAGTAGTTTCGGAGGAGTAGTGTATAATTGAAAGCCCGAAGTTGTGGGTATAAGGGACTCGCTTCGCTCACCCCAATAATTGAAAGCCCGAAGCTGTGGGTAAGAGGGACTCACTTCGCTCGCCCCAATAATGCCTACATTTATTTTATGATATTTTGTATACAATTGAAAATTACTTTGCCTACTACATGAAATGGGCCTGAGTACCACCGGTGGTACTCGGGTGAGAGTTAGAGAACCCATGGGGTAGATGGATTAAAATTTGGTTGCATTTCAAAATGACGTCATGTTCGATCACAAAGTCCATCCTGTAGTTCCAATAAGATTTAAGATCTTCTGTCAACAATTTTTATTTTCCGGCCATCCCTTAATTATTTGTTCCTTCAATGCTTGAAGTTGTCTCTCATTCACAGTTTCGATAATGATCTTTACTATAAACTGTGGGACTGTGATCAGTTTCAATACATTTGATCTTCCACAAATATATATAAATCTATTACAAGCAAGGACAATAGCCAGCATCTCTTTTTCGATCTGAGCATATTTCTTTGTGCTTGGATAAAGTTTTTGACGCATAAGCCACGGGAACATCGTCTTGAATCAGGGTGCAAACTATTACATAGGATGATGACTCAGTCTGAATGGTAATTGGTTTGATCGGATCATTGTACTTTAACAAAGAAGTATTCGCAATTGTTTTCCTTAAAACTAGAAAACACGTGTGGAAAACTGTTCAATTCGTTCTTCAAGGATTTCATTTTCAATTTCAGCAATTTGGTTCTTTGTTTATTTTTTTGTTCTAAATCGGAATCAGCCATTGTTTAAATTAATAATATAATAATGATAATTTCTAATATGAATAAAAAATGAAAATGAAAAAATGTGAAATTTAAAAAAATAATAATTTCCACACCTGACACCATATATTAAATTGGTGTAGATTTTATAATTTTGGAAAAGTAACAAATTATTTTAAAGTTGAATACTTGTTAAGGTGAATGAATGAAATCATAATTTAGTATTCAGGCCAATACTACAGCAATATATATATTGAGATAAGTTTGGCGAAATTCAGACTAAAATTTGGCAATCTAACATAACGACTCCGGCCCCGGCGTTTAATTTAGAGGTGGCGATCACGGAATAAAATGATTCGCTTGAGAGATTCGTTGTATTACGAACTGCCTGCCATGTATTACTTTAACTTCGCTCATGCTTCGTTCAACCTATATTTGATTTATTTTGTTTTTCTTTACAGAATGTCTTCTCCTCTTGCTCGAGTTCCACTTCCATTTATTAGAAGGGCTTTGTCAACATCTCCGGCCAACGCTAGAAAAGTTAGCGAGTTATCGCCAGAAATTGCATCGAAATTTCAGAAATTACAAAAAAATCAAGAATTTTTCCAGAGAGATGATGGAAATTGGGTGTTTTATAAGAAACCTCTGGATAGAATTCAGCTTTCATTCATATGTGGCCTAACATTTTTAGCGACATTGTACAATTTCAAATTTTTTTATGATAGGGCAACCGGAAAAATTTAAATTTCAACAGAATATTCCTCCCTTTTTAGAGTTAATTTGTTGTAAAGAAAAAATAATCCTTAATGGTGCGTTATCGTGAATGGCCATTTAGCAGCTAAAATTTAGGGGTCTAATGGTTTTAGGGGATCTCTTATCAAAGCTAACTTTACTAGTCTGTTTAATAAATATGGACGTTTTTGTGTGTTAAAATGTTTTAAAACAATAAAATAAAACAAAATGAATAATTTTTGAAGGAAGCAGAATTATGTTTCACTTTTTCAAAATCGACTACAGGGTGTTTATGGCAATGCATCCAAATGGGTTCAAAATGGTTCATAGCTTGGGACTCAAACCCCGGACCAAACACAATTTTCCTTTAAAAAGTTCTTACTTTGTTTCATACACTGATAATATGTATTAAAAAAGTAGGCATTGCATTTGAATTTCGCGAGAAACGGGTATGCACCCCCCATCCACCCCCTTAAGAACCGTGGGCTGATTTATGCATATTTTTTTTATTTTGATCTTCTAACTTGAACAATTCGTGAGATATAGTGGTCGGTATGTCTTGGATGCCCTGTATAAAGACAAAGCGTGTTTCCGTTTGTATACGCTAACTAAAAAAACTACCTTATCAATGGGTGCAAACTTTTCATATTAAGTTGATGATGGGAAAGGACATGCCTCTAAGACGTCAAGCGAAGCCGGGGAGGGAGCTTGCTCGTTTACATTAAAAACTCCAAACACCCGATGGCATTGCTTCTTGTCAAGCGTTCATGTAAATTTGACGTCTGTCCACAAGCGAAGATATACTCAATATTTTTTTTTTTTTTTGCTTACGTCTCTTTAACATCAATTGGTCAACTGGAAACTTGCAAAACAGATACCCACATTGACCTCGCCCAGTCTGAGCTGGGCCGGAAAAATAGTCAGCATCACAAGGGCGCGAATCTACATGGACACCCACATGGTACAACCTCGCTGGGTGATCTAACGGGAACTGTTGTATTAAACTTGCAATAGACACTGGCTTATACTCATTTTTCTAAATACATAAATCAAGCGTGTCGGTAGATACGCGTACGTCAAGTGTAACCCACCGACTAAATAAATACGATATTGTATATATTTTAGGTATGAATTTTTTTGTTTTTTATTCTCAATGGGGCAATAAATGGTGTTTCCTCCAAATACGATGATCTGCGTTTTGTTAAACGTGTTTCGCGGACACGTCCAAATTCATAAAAAAATATTTTTTAGAAAGATGGCTGAGGTGTCATTGGAAATGGTCATGCTTTTGTTATAAATAAAATGCTAGCATATATAACAAAGAAAATAATGCATACTACAGCCTAAACCACATTAGATAGCGAAAAAAAGTTGAGAGTAAACCCTCCTTAAATTTGGATCCTTTATACAGCAATATAATAAAAACTAAAAAGTGTCATTCCGTTTTTGAGTATGACAGCATTAACGGCAAGAGATAGGATTTTTTTTTTGACCCACTATTTTTTTTTTAATTTGGTTTAACGTCTCTTTAACATCTATTGGACATTCGAGACGGGGATTTTACCCTTCATTCGCTGGAAACTTGCAAACCAGTTGTCCACATTGATCTCACCCAGCCTGGGTTGGGCCGGAAAAATAGCCAGTATCATGAGGCCGCGAAACCACGTGAACACTCACATGGTATAACCTCGCTGGATGTTGCTTAACTTCAGTTATTGAACGGGAATTGGTGTATTCAACGTGCCCCATTATTACAGTAAAATTATTAGAAGTATGAACTGTCAAATTGTTTTCGAGTTACGACCATTATCTTAATATTCCCATTATGCTAAAACCAATAAATATATAGATATCACAATAGTAATATAGCGAGGAAGGTTAAAAATCAAGCGTGTCTTGTAGGTATGAAGACCACTTTTTCTGCCACTTCCAGGTTACTTTTTGCAAATTTCATTTTACATTCTGTATGGGGCATGGCAATAGATGGTGATTCCCCCCAATAAGAAGATTTTACGTTTGGTTAAACTCGTTTCCCAGACATGAAAAATAATGTTTTTTTCATACCAAATGTTGAGAGGAGCCTACAGGAAATTCTGCCTGTCATGAAAAGGCGGTTGAGGTGTCATTGGAAATGGCAAGAAAGGCCATACCTTTTAATGAAGACGACAGCGTAAATAAGAAAATAGATAATGCATAAGACTGCCTCAACGCAATAGCGAAAAAATTATGAGAATGGACACCCCCTAAAATTACTTCCTTTATACAAGTAAATCATCAAAACATGAAAAAGACAACCCGTTTTCTAGGTATAGACAACTTTGAATATTGCAGAAATAACGGTAGAAAATAGTGAAAATTTTATGAGTGTAACCCCCCGTTGAATTGTAACATTTGTAATTTTAAACTATGAAATGTCAAACCGTTTTCGAGTTACGACCAAAATCTCAATATTCCCAAAAATTCAGATAATAAAAATATTTTCTATAATAGTCAAGCAGGCGATTTAAAAGTATTCCAGCCAGCGTCTATGGCACGTTGAATATACCAGTTCCCGTTGGATATTTGAAGTCAAGCAACGTCCAGCGAAGTTGTACCATTTGCGTGTCCACGTGGGTTCGCGATCTCGTGATGCTGGCTATTTTTCCGGTCCAACCCAGGCTTTGTGAGGTCAATGAGGGTAGCTGGTTTTGCATGTTTCCAGCGAATGGAGGGTAAAACCCCCATCTTGGATGACCAATAGATATTAAAGAGACATTAAGCGAAAAACAAAACAAAAAAGTATTCCAACTTCTTTAGACACATAAAACTATAGAGGTTCTTTCCTAAGATATTGTTGATCTCTATATTTTTTTGATCGAATGATACCACCAACTATGTTCCTTCATTAAGTTGCACACGGAACACGTTATTCTCCCGTACTAATATAAAAAATAATCAAGAAAATAATGTTGAACCGTGGGAAAAGCAGAGAACAAATTCTTGAACAAAAATTCTGAGAGAAAGAATAACCGGTGCTTTTATCCTATCAAATGCCAAAATCTAAACTGGATTAACCTTTAAATGTAACTTAATCATAAGTATTACCCATCGATAAGAATAAGCCATAGCCGAATACTAAGGTTTTGTCCTGACCTAAATATTTTTTTATTACATAGGGATTGATAATGTTTTCACATTTAAAATATGGCAAAGTATAAACATATTTTCACATTTCAAATATGACTTATTCTTGTAGCGGGAAGATATAAGTTTTTTTATCAGTCCACACTCGTACCTCGCTAGCTGATCTGCTGATAAAGTAGATAAAGAGTTAAAGAGCTTGCAAGCTTGCTGATTTTGATTTTCGAGTGTTAGTGTTATGTCGCTACTGTAAAGTCAGCCAGCAGTTGGTCACAACATTTTCTCTTGCGTGAAGGACCAATTAGTCCAGTAGTCAGAGACAAAAAAAAAGTGTTTGAATGCAAATATTGGGGAAAATTTGATTTTTATGTATGTTTGTAGGCATGGGCCTCTTCCGGAAATATCTAATTTTTCGACCTCCCTTTTGCCTTCTTTGGCAGCCATTTTACAGCAAAAAATACTCTCTTTGAGAATGCGGCTTTTTAAATTCCCTGCAATTTCAATTCACACATTTTTCCTGCAGGATGTATAGCAGCGCTCCTTCAGGCGGCGCCGTTTTGGCGTAAAATGACACTTTTGACAAGAAGGAAATTTTATATCCATTTTTACGTTCCTATTTCCTAAAAAACAAAGACTCAATACCGCATAAAAACCTCAATAAAATTTGTAGATATTTTAATTTAACATCGAATTCATACATCAATCATGAGAAATGTTTTGTGGAAGGTTCAAAAATGAAAAAGAGCTGGTCGAAATGTGGTTTTACTTATTTAATACATGTAAGTAATATATCGCTCATAAAGGAAAGGAATTCAGCTTGCATGAAAGCGATATATGATTTTTTTTGATGGTATGGTGGGGAGATTTGAGGTGGCCATTTTATGCCAAAAAGTGCCACCAAAACTATATTTTGTAAATAACTCGAGAATGTATCTGAAGAAAAACAACTTTCTAACTGAAAACATGGGAACTAGAATTTTTTACAATTTCACAATTTTTTACAATTTGCGCTGCTACAGACGGCTTCGCTTTGGTGGTAAAGGGCGATTTGGATGAAAATTAGTTTTTATCTTCTTTTTTTGTGTATATCACCTAAACATCACAATTTAATTTATATATAACCTTTCAATTTTAATTAGAATTAACATATTCAATGGTATACTAAAAAGAGCTAGAATGGTGGTCGAAATATGTCCTTTCTTATGATATGCCTGTGTTATAACTACCATTTGCTTTTAGCATTGAGTGATGAACACACAATGAATATTATAGAACAACCCATTGGTAATAATTCAATAAGAACTTTCATTAAAAACTTTCAAACATAAAAACAACACTAGATTTCACTTTTACGCCCAAAAGCGGCACCAAACCCCGTATGTTCTCAGTACATTCCCTTTCTCATGCTTTCTAATCGAGGATAAAAAGAAGTGTTGTATTTATCCAAAGATTTAATATAAGCAGTAAAGTATGAGCAAGGGGACTGCCTTTGCTCATGCTTTCTCTAGGTAAGAATGGCTTTTTTATTTCAGGAAATAAAAACGAAAAAATGAATATAAAATTTCATTTTCCTGTAGGTTGTGTAGCGCTGCTATACAGCCTACAGGAAAAATGTGTGAATTGAAATTGCAGGAAATTTATATGTCGTAATGAATCGCTACAACTGTTCACCTAAAATTCACAGGAAGCGAGTTGTTGAAAGAAAGTTTTTTTGAGCGGGTTTTTTCAAGACGGCAGGGAACGCACAAGGATTGCGAGTTCGAAAACTTAGATTTTTAAAGGGATACCTACAAACCTATATAAAAATCGAAATTTCCCCAATTTTTCTAATCAAAAAATCTCTCGTTAATGGACTAAATAGGAAGAGTATATTATTTAGAAAAACTGAACCAAATATTTCTTTGCCCTTTCCGAGAAGCTAAAGTGATATCTAAAATCAACCATCATGCCAACCTACGAGTTAGTACTTCTTTTGAAAACTATGCCTAGGAAAGAATTGGCTAATGTTTTGAAGAGGACTGCCAATTATATTTTTGATCAAGGAGGTTTTCTGAGGAAAATCAATAATATGGGTAAGTTTTTTTAATTGATAAATTTTCCATTTTGTCCAGCATTTAACTATTAGTTCTGTGAACTGTAGAACTGGCTGAACCAATAAATATTAATAAAATATATAATTATAACGAATGGTGTGTCTATAGTAAGTACCAAGTTTTCATCAAAGTCGGATAAGGATGCTCTTAGACAGCCGCATAGTTACCTACTTATCTTTGCATATATGCAACGAAAAACTAATCCACTTGTTCTTATGGGAGTCTGCGGCTTGCTTGATCTGCGGACTTCCATAGGAACAAGTGTAGGTATTTGATTTTCTATGTATAAAGATGATTACTTTATAGAATAGTAAACATTTTTGTTTACATACAAAGAAGAACAAACAGGGCCGTGGAGAGGGGGGGGGGACTTTTTTACCCCGAGCCCGGAGTTCTCAGGTGGGTCCGAACTCGAGAGTAACTTCAGGAAGTTTTTGCTTAAAAAAATATGGGAAATTATAATTCAACCAGAGCTCTGTAACATGGTTTTTGTGTTACCATATTATATTTTATTATTATGATATCAATTATATAATATAATATGGTAACACAAAATTATGTTATGGAGCTCTGAGTATAATATTTTGTATGTAGCCATTTAATTAGGTGATGCATAGTTTAACTTCGAGTTTAACACCCGCATTCGAGATTTCCACCTCGGGCCCGAATATTTTCTCCACGATCACCGAAGTCCAGCGACAAGGGCGTAACCAGCATCTGGCCTAGGGGAGGCAGCTGAGATTTTCATGTCGGGTCGATAAAGTAAATCGGTACTTATTTAATAATACACCCCCAGGTAACTGATGATTCAGTTATTGGGGAGGGGCGACCCCAGGGCCTGTGATAAATATCGATAAAGGAAAGTGCCAAACCGGCGAAATTCAACTAGCAGGAGGAGTTTTACAATGGAAAAATATACGGAAAGCC
>CM022881.1:17900811-17936262 GCA_012654025.1 Pachypsylla venusta | reverse complement strand
GTAATGCCTCATTTCTTCCTCAGTTTATATTTAAACTAGTTGTTGTCCGCAATGTACTATGCTTCTTGATATTTTGTTGTGGTAAGTAAATATTGTCTTTAGCGACTTACCATGGTAATGCCTCATTTCTTCCTCAGTTTATATTTAAACTAGTTGGTGTCCGCAATGTACTATGCTTCTTTAAGTCTCTATTTTCATAAATGAACATTTATAACCTACCACTAAAAGAAGTATACTGCCTCAAAATTTGTTAATTTACGTTTCTAGGTAGGTATACGTAGAATAGAAAAATTGAATTCAAAAACCCGTTTCTCCGCCGCGCCGTAAAGGTCTCTAATTGTGCCCGAAAATGTTCGTCACTCTCATTCACATTATGTAGGTCCTTACCAAATTTTTAAATCCCAAATTGGACCTACATCAAAAGCGGTTAACGCAAAGTGGAAAATGGGCCCGTCACGCGACGGGCGGTGTACAGGAGGTGGCCAAATAAATTTGTTTTTTTATTCGATATATATGACGATGACGATATATTATATTATTAATAGGCGCCCCCTTCTAAAGTTTTTATTTCCAATGTTGTGTCGAAGAGAGGGATGGAGTTGGATTCGAACCAACACCCTCCAATTCACCACCTCTATTAGGTAACTGAGCTATACTGAGCATGTTATTTTTTTTTGGGGGGGGGGNTTTTTTTGGGGGGGGGGGGTATTTTTCTTATCCAGTTAATAATAACCCCATTTAATAAACTGGTGGATTTTTTCTTTGCATATATCGGAAAGTTTGCCATAGAGATATTTCTTCTTTAAATGTTAGTCCCTCTCCACGTGATGTACCTGGGGTAATACGCAATACCAAAGAACTAACACATTGGGCGCTTTTTATAACCACACCAAAATAATCTGAAGTAAACCAAAATCGAAAGACACACACCAACCAAGAACAAACAAACCCAACCAAGTAAGCGCATCAAACCTAAACCAATTCAGCACTGCAATTAATTGGTTTACTTGGTCTGTTCAATCTGGTTTGCTGTATTTGTTGACAGAGACAGAGCCTTTGATCTCCCAGTCCACAATATATCATCCGCATACCGCATTTCATATTTATTACATGTTTCAATTTTTTTTCTTTGATGTATAGCAAAAGTCATACGCTAAATAAATATTCATTCTTTGATTCTCAGAGCTTATGAGATCAAACAAAGGTTTAGAATGCAAAATATTCAAAGGTAATGGCAAGGAAGACTTTTATAAAATTGTTATCGATATTGGGGATCAGTTTAGACTATCAAATACACCTACACAGATGCTTTGAGAATAACTCCAAAATTTTTATCTGCTATGTTTCTATCCTTTTTGAAAAAATAACCGGAATGGACAGTCCAAAAGCATACCCAAAACTTTCAGGAAAAATATAAAATTCACTCTACCTATCTTGGTTCGTATTCCAGCTTATGGCTAAATTTCCGATATTTGGCCGGAATAAAACTAAATCATTTTGGCCATAAGTAATTCTACAGCCACAGGAACGGGAAACATCCAGCTGGTATAGGTACTGACTGATAAGTAATCGAGGCGATGTTGGCTAATCGTAGAGACTTGAAATTTTGTTACACAGTTTCCTATTAGTATGTAGGTATACGAAATAAGAACGGAATCCTTCGGCTGTTGTCGCCACTCCCTAGAGAAAATATTATTTGAATTAGATTGGGCAGCGTTCGGCTGTTGTCGTAGCTCGAATGTGAAAAAAAATATTTAAATTACATAGGTAATTTAAATTTTAAATTACCTTTAAAAAAAATATTTAAATTACCTTTGACAACTTGCGGTTGTTTTAGTGAAAACATTGCATTAGATTTAACAGCCTTCGGCTGTTGCCGCAGCTCTATAGTGAATATATATATATATATATATATTTGAAATACCTTTGACAACCTTCAGCTGTTTTCGTAGCTCCCTAGAGAAAATATTATTTCAATTAGGTTTGGCAGCCTTTGGCTGTTACCGCAGCTCTATAGTGGAAAAAAAATATTTGAATTACCTTTGGCAACCTACGGTTGTTGTCGCATCTCCCTAGATTCATTATTTGAATCAGATTTGCTAGCTTTCGGCTGTTTTCAAATCTCTCTAGTGAAAATATTTTAAAGGCCCCCAGTGGATATAGCTTTACAAGACCTAAAATTTGTCAATAATATGTATCACAGAGTGTTTATTTTAAATTTCATCAAATTTGAAGTGATAATGCCACTTTTAGAGAAGTTACCCAATTTTGAGGTTTGGTGCTCTACTGCCCGCCGTAAGTGAAACCCCACATGACCGATTTTGATGACATTTGGTATGTTCATAATAATGTGCCCTGTAGCATGGAGGGTTTAAAATAGTTTAAATATTATTAACAGTTGTTACAATTGTTTGAGTCTCGTCATGAGCAGCAATGCTCCATGATTGTATATTTAGCATAGACAAAGTATATTATTAAGTTGCAGACAAACAAAGATAAACATAAACTAACCCATATTGTGAGTAAGACCCACAAGTACCTTGTTATAGTTATCCATTTGCTAATCAGCCTGTCACCAACATATTTCATTGGTTACATTTTAGGATATCTAGCAATACTAGCCCATGCTTGACCCCAGTTGTAATTGGTCGAATTTGGCCAAAAATTATAGTGAGATTTAAGTTTGAACCGCGAAAATTGAATGATACAATTTTGAGTTTTGATAATTTGTTCGAGGTGGTCCAGCAGTCTGCGCCTGTTTTGCTTGGCACCATAAAGGCATAGCCGTTCCCATGCTAGTAGTCTCCTATTATATTACATACAAAAATCGAAAAAATCGGTCGTAACTCGAATACGGCTTGACATATTTTAGTTTTGATCATTTTCCTGAGGTTGTATTGTAGATCCTGGTTTTAGGGGGGGGGGGTCTATCCCCACACATTTTTCGCTATCTGATACTGTTTAGGCTGTGGTAATAGAAAAGACAACCCCTACCATGTACATAAAAAACATGGGTACTCACAGATTTCTGATTAATATATTTAGATAGATTAGTGTTTAGCTATAGCAGGAAAGCGTGTCTGGTGCCTTAGCGGCATGGCCGTACCCATTCTGATTGTGATCTAATGGAATTATTTGAAATGGGTATACGTTTGGTACCGCTAGTGAGATAAGAAACTCTCTAAAAAAGACGACTGGATAGCTTCGTTCTTTGCATACTATTCATCGGTTTCCGTCCCTCCCAACATCCTAAAATTATTTTCATCGTTTGTGCACCACCCTTGCTGGGTACATCAGTTCTTCTTAGATCACAGAAGTAAAGTAACGTTGAGCATGGTGGGATCCTGTCTGGGGATACCACATGCATTGGCTATAACTGAACTGAGTACCTATTTTTTGTAGATTACATCGAAACGGAAGGAGAGTATATGGAGTAGGTGGGGGCAAAAAGCCGCAATTTCTAGTTGGGGAATTTTTTAATTTTCCTCCTCAGAGATACAGTGAGAAAACATTTATTTTTAGGTTGAAAATGTTGTGTACTATAAAATTTTGTTCTCCATTTTCCAAAATGTTTTTTATATAAAAAAATCTAAAGGAAAAAATCAGAAAAAGTCTTTCTTTTTCAATGATAAATTTCTCATCAGTTCGTTTCCAACACATAGATGAGGCAAAAAACCGCAACAATTTTGGAGAAAAAAAAAAAAAAAACTATTCTATTTAGCCCACCAAGATACACATCTTTTAAATAATTATTTTAACATGATTAAAATATGACAACGCTAATAATAATAAAAATACTTATTTTAAATAATTATTTTAACATGATTAAAATATGACAACGCTAATAATAATAAAAATACTTAGAATATTTCTTTTAAAAAAATGAAAATATTTCATCCAAGTACTGCAAAATAAAACTTACCGCATTTTAACTCCTCCGCTTCTCGTACTACCAAACTTGAAACGGAAATTTTTTATGATCAGTTCTCAGCCTGTAAGATCTTATATTGGTGTAAATATTGACTGCCGCCTTTTGCACCGTGCGGCTTTTCACACGCGCCTCAATTAACTTAGTGAAAATAGTAGTAAAAAGAGGTGCCTTCCCACAGCTACCCTCGAAAATCAAATATATTTTGCTTTGGAACGACCGCTAAAGCGGTGATTGTTTGAGCTAATTCTGTGGGAAGATAGAGGATATCTGCTATCCGAGTGCGCACCACGTCCAACGTTCCTTAACTTCAGTTACGAAACTCTTATAAAAGACATCGTGGTAAATGGATTAACGAGAGTTTTCTGAAACATGTTATCTACCGGTTCTTCAAACTGGGTTTTTTTCTATCCGTTGCCTGGAACTTTTAAACCAGCTACCCACATTGACCTCACCCAGCCTAGTTTGGGCCGGCATAGCCGGCATCAATAGGACACTTACCTATATGGACACCCACTTTGTAAAACCTCGCTGGACGTTGCTTAACTTAAGAACCTAACGGGAACTGGTGTATTTAATGTGCCATAGACGCCGTCTAATATGTTAACTAAAACAACTGCAAAGATGATATAGCAGCCTAAGATTTTTTCAATACTTGTATAGAAAATGGGTTAACCACTGATACCGTTTTAATTAGACCAAACCACTTATGTTGCTCATACCAAAATGACAAAACCGTAATGATTCATTCACCAAGTCAGAAACAGTCAGAATAATCTTCATAAATCCTATTAAGGTATCCTTCCAAATACTAAATAGTAATATTTTCTTAGATAGGTACCTAAAACTATTCAATAGTTACGCGCGTAAGTTTGATTGTTAGAAAATACGAGTTGAAATTAATGTTTATTCAAATTAAATAAAAGATGGCGACTGTAACAGCATTTAAGGGGTTTTGAATTTTCTTTCGCTCTGGTCAATTTCAGAATGCCTCAATTTATTCATGTTTTGTGTAGTTAAGAGTTTGTTCGACTGATTAAACTAAATCAGTTTACTTCAAATTGTCTTTTACTTAACGATTTAAAAATTAAGCACTAAAAGCAGCACTTCTCAATCACTTGATATCTATCAATGGCCAATGACCCAATGTTCGCTCACCAAAATGCACCAGTTTTCGATCAGACTTGAGCGACTACTAAAACAGTGCCAAAAACCTGTTTCTAAAGTCCATCAGCTTATTTTTTTTATTGGGGTAACGTCTTTTTAACATCTATTGGTCATTCGAGACGGAGGTTTTATCCTCCATTCGCTGGAAACTTGCAAACCAGCTACCCACATTGACCTCACCCAGCCTGGGTTGGGCCGGAAAAATAGCCAGCATCACGAGGGCGCGAACCCACGTGGACACCCACATGGAACAACCTCGCTGGACGTTGCCTAACTTCAGTGATTTCACGGAAACTGGTGTATTCAACGTGCCATAGACGCTGGATTTCTCTCTTTTAATGCGTCGGCAATATTTTCATCTGTGAGCCCTTTAGGGCACTAAACCTGAAATGAGGGACACTTGTCTAAAACTGACAATTTGATGAAATTTAAAACAGAAATTCTTTGTAACATAATTATTATGGATAAATTTCAATTAATTTTGATGAAATTTGAAGACACTTTGCAATATATTAATGACAAATGTTCGGTGTCATGGTGTTAACCATCTTCACCTAAATGCACCAAACCTCAAATTCAGGGCACTTCTATAATAGTGGAAATCCATTTATTTATTCTAGTTCCACCAACAGAAACCGTAGAATTCAGTTACTTAGAAATTAATAGTATATTAACTTAGAGAGTTATTTATAATTAATGAGCTACCTATTTGTGTGTGATCGACCATTGGTACAGTCATCCTATTCACAGGAACCTCCTGAATTACGGGTTTAACTGATACAATAAATTTAACCTTAAATAATCAATCCAGAAATCAAATTATTGCAACATCGGAGATTTGACTGAGTCATCATGATTTTCAAATTTAATCAAAAATGCATAAATTCATATTCCGGTTCATTTTCCTGATTAATATGATTTTGGATATATCAGCTAAAACCGGTTTATTAAAAATATCCCACAAGGAATTGGTTGAAACTAGAATAGGAAGAAATGATCTTAACGTGCATTCTATTAAACCAGTACTGAAAATAAGAAAGAGACGAGCTTTGAATTTTCCAACGGATACCACAATACAGGTAAGAAGAATTCTCTCTTTTTTAATGCGTTGGGAGTTTAATGGGCGCCAACATAAAACCATGTGGCCTCCTTGAGTCTACGAGTAATGTTAATATCCGTTGAATAATCGTGTCATTAAATAATAAAAAATGAGTGATATCCCCCAAAAAATCTTCATGTAAATAAGACGCCAAGAGTAGCAATATTAACCGGCTCATAAAATACTAAAATACTTCTCAAAATAATTAAAAACAACTGATTTAAAAAAAACGTCAACATTATATGTGCCATGAAATTCTCTCCTAAGTTCGGACCCTTCATTAGAAATTCATCCAATGAGCTCAGATTGCAAAACCACGATCTTGAGCACTGCAAATACTGCAATCTTAGTTGTTTTAATTTTAAAATAAATTTGAGCTGGAGGAATGTTGCTACTCTTGACGTCTTATTTGCATGAAGTGTTTTTGGGGGATTTTCTATGACAAGAAAATCTCAAGTTATGAAAACAGGGCCGCTTATTCGAGATTTGAGTGATAGACTGAAATACTATTGGCAAGTAATGTACCTACATTTCTATCTTTACAGTTCGGCGTCTGTTACTTTCCCTTTGTTGTTGGAACTCATGGCCTTTTCAATTTTGGAATAACGCTTGGAGCCAACTGGGATGTGCCGGATCATTTGGAAAAGTTGAAATATCCCCAAATGAATCATTCAAGAAAAGAAAAGAAATCTTTTTATCCCAAAATTCAATCTATTCTAACAAGGTGAGATTTGCTTTTGTTCAACAAAATTCACGTACTAGAGCAAGAAAGGCCACAGTCGCAACAAGATGACTCCAGAATGTTATGGCCTGGGGTTGTAGGGACTGTGCTTCATTGCGAGCTCTACTGGTACAAAAGATTGTATTCAATATCAGATCTAACGGCACTCCAGAATGTTATGTTCTGGGGTTGTAGGGACTGTGCTTGATTGCTAGCTCTACTGGTACAAAAGATTGTATTCAATATCAGATCTAACGGCACTCCAGAATTAACATGTCTGGGGTTGTAGGGACTGTGCTTGATTGCTAGCTCTACTGGTACAAAAGATTGTATTCAATATCAGATCTAACGGCACTCCAGAATGTTATGTTCTGGGGTTGTAGGGACTGTGTTTGATTGCTAGCTCTACTGGTACAAAAGATTGTATTCAATATCAGATCTAACGGCACTCCAGAATGTTATGTTCTGGGGTTGTAGGGACTGTGCTTGATTGCTAGCTCTACTGGTACAAAAGATTGTATTCAATATCAGATTTAACGGCACTCCAGAATGTTATGTTCTGGGGTTGTAGGGACTGTGCTTGATTGCTAGCTCTACTGGTACAAACATTGTATTCAATATCAGATCTAACAGCATTTAAAGTAAACTAATAATTGAAATTAGTCACGCCATTGTTGAAACAAATAGAGGGATGATACAGTCTCAGGTCAGACAAAAAAATCCCTAGTGGTTGGGTAAGTAGAACCAATCATCTGTGAAGTAAAATTTGAGTTGACATCTGGTAGGTATTAATTCCGCGATAAATCTCCAACACCTTGTCAAATTTGACAGACCAAAGAGTTGAGATCTGGTAGGTATTAGCTCCACGATAATTCTCCAACACCTTGTCAAATGTGACTGACGAAAGAGTTGAGATCTGGTATAGGTATTAGCTCCACGATATCTCTCCAACACGTTGTCAAATGTGACTGACGAAAGAGTTGAGATCTGGTATAGGTATTAATTCCACGATAACTCTCCAACACCTTGTCAAATTTTGCGGGTCCGGACATTATTTATTATACGTTCATGAAATTAGCTCATTAGTTTTTGACGACTAAATCATATTCCGCGCACCAGGACGACCTGGAACGCACATCATTACAAAGTTCCAGCCAAGTAAGGGCCATCAAAACCTTTTCGGTTACCTCATATCTACATAATTATTCCAAACATGGATGTAAAATGGGGAAAATAGTTGACTTTATAAGAAGAATGCCGCTATATCTTAAAAGATGCAAGGAGGTTTCATAACTTTTCGCGGAACTGGTTGAGTTCTAACAGAACTCACACAGTTCTGGTGGTTCTGACAGAACCACCAGTAATAAAAACGTAGCCATTACATCATTACAAGAAAAAAACATTGAGAGAGCTGGTCAACAACTTTACCAGTGCACACTGAATATGCCAGTTCACGTTGTTCTGCGTTCTGTAACAGAATTATAGAAAACATTTGTGTCTAGATTTAAAAGGACAAATTTTCTTTAGTTTGTTTTTATTATTTAACAAATTTATATTAGTAGACATCCTATTGGTACATTAAAAAACACTACCGTTATTTATGACGAGGATTCAGGTACTTTTCACTTCCAACTCGAGTTTCGTCTACCCCGTAGACATTTTCAAGGAAACCGACTCTTTGGTGTTGTTGTTATTGTTGGGTGTCCGTTGGTAACTCAGGACCCACGTGATCAGTCAGCTGATTTCTCTCATACACAAAATTTGGAACAGTGTCGACGATCGCGTTGAGGCATTTACCTTTACTCATTGACGAGTAGATGTAGATTTGTTCATAGAGTAGGTTTTCCATTTGACGATTACCTCGGTGGAGTAGTGACACTTCAGTGATTCTCATATCATGGTGGATGTTAAGTACCCCATCCCGGGGTAAAATACCCCAGGAAGAAAGTAGTGGATTATACCTAATTAAATGTGAGTGCGGATGTAAGTATGCTGGTATGACGATAAGAAATATAAAAACGCGTACAGAAGAACATTTTGCGGCAGTATGCAAAAACAAAGCCGACACGTCAAACTACGCCGAACATATTATTAACACCCACCATGATATGAGAAATACTGAAGTGTCACTACTCCACCGAGGTAATCGTCAAATGGAAATCCTACTCTATGAACAAATCTACATCTACTCGTCAATGAGTAAAGGTAAATGCCTCAACGTGATCGTCGACACTGTTCCAAAATTTGTGTATGAAAGAAATTAGCTGATTGATCACGTGGACAAACGGACACCCAACAATAACTACAACAACAACAACACCAAACAATCAGTTTCCTTGAAAATGTCTACGAAGTAGATGAAACTCGAGTCGAAAGTAAAATGTAAGTGAATCCTCGTCATAAATACTAGTTTTTTTTTTTGTACTTCGATGTATAACTCTCGAACGAGTCCGATTCTGGATGAAAAGGCTGTGGACATTCATAACATTCTTAGAATTGGCCGATTATCGCCATACTGGGCAACCCGGGGCTGAATGGTGCCGATTTAAGTGAGTGTGGACTACAGTTCACAGAACCAGTAGTGTACCAGTTTATTTTCGCAACTAGACACGGAGAAGTAGATATCGTGATCCAAAATTTGGCCATTGTCGAACAGTTGGGAACCACTCCTCTGGAAGATTACATTTATCTTGCCAGAAAAGATTAGAGATTAGACAATGTTTTTGACAGCTAAAAAGGAAACGTTGTAGGTAATTCAGCTAATAGAACAGATTTATTTCTTTGTCTAATTTTTTCTTCTTTATTATTTTGTTAGACTTTCTATCTTGAAATTGAATGTGTAGGCTATATAAATGCAGTGGTGCAACCAGGAGTTTCATTCGGTTTGGGGAAGTCGAAAAGGAAGTAAATTGCAAAGTCCAGTTGGTATACTGTCCGACTGACTGATAGTCAATGTAAATCAACGATGACTAAACTCAGACATCGGATAGTTCAACTGAAATTGCCACAAAAACGCTTTTTAGAGGTACAATCACAATAATGATCGGGAATGGATACCCCCCCCCCTCAAAAACCTTTAGCGAAAATATAAAATCCATGCTTACTTGATTCGTATTTCAGCTGTGGAAGATTTTCCGATATTTCCAACAAAAATTAATTCTATTACAGCCACGAGAAAAGTCGAATAGGACGTTGCGGGCTAGTATCTATACATGGTTTGCACTTTCTAGTTGGCCCATAGGATTTTATATGTAAATTTCCACTTATGATTGGTAAATCCTCCCAGTATGTCACAAAATAGAAATGATAGTGATTTTTGGTGTAATTCTTAACCAGGATTCTAATGAAACCATTATCACGAAAATCGGAACAACGGTTCTGGACTTAGAACCGATATTGTGGACTAAGGTTCCTTCATAGAATAATGGTTACTAATTTGTAAAAAAAATGTGCATTTTGATGACTCGAACCCACGTTCTTTGTATTACTACGTATGTACGTCACTGTTATTTTAGGAAATGTTGTTCTCCGACACATTGTTGCACCATGTTTGTTGGGTAAGACGTATTAGCAGTAGTTTTGGGTTGGGTTGAAGAAAATGCATGTTCAAGTCTGCATAAGGTGAAACCCAGTATACATGTTCTACACAGCTTACCTTTGCGCCACTTTAATGGTGCGAACATGATGGGAGTCGGGCACACGTTTTTACTTTTTCTTCCTATAGAAGATAAAGTACTGTAATCGTGCAGAAAATTTGGACATTTTTCTATTATTCATTGATCAAGGTATTCTCAGTACCCATGGATATAAAGCAAACTAGATTGTTGAGTCCAATCAAAACATCTTTTTCAGGGCTGCCCTATCAGGAGAACATTAGATTTTCGTTTTTGGCTTATATGTACAATATCAGGGCCGTACCCAAGATTTTTTCGGTGGTGGTGGTGGGGGGGATTGACAGACAAGCTAGTCCTGGCTTGTCTGTCAATCCTGAAAATGATGATCATGGAAGGTGATGTTGATGATGATGTTGTTGTTGTTATTGTTATTGATGATGTTGTTGTTGTTATTGTTGTTGTTGTTATTATTATTGTTGATGATGATGATGTTGTTGTTATTGTTGATGATGATGATGTTGTTGTTATTGATGTCGTTGTTGGTATTGTTGATGATGTTCATGTTGTTGTTATTGATGATGTTGTTGATGTTGTTATTGTTGATGATGTTGTTGTCGTTATTGTTGATGATGTTGTTGTCGTTATTGTCGATGATGTTGTTGTTATTGTTGATGATGTTCATGTTGTTTTTATTGATGATGTTGTTATTGTTGATGATGTTGTTGTCGTTATTGTTGATGATGTTGTTGTTATTGTTGATGATGTTCATGTTGTTTTTATTGATGATGTTGTTTTTGTTGTTGGAGGTGATGATGAGCTACACCTTACAATATTACATAAGTCATGCATAAAAAAATAATGAAATTTCGGGGGGTCAGGACCCCATGGACTCCACCTGGGTACGGCCTTGTACATTATTAATAGAGGGATTATATTACCAATATTAATATTGGTTTATTATTTTCAATAATCAACTCTTGGAATCGACACGCAAAAAAGCAAAAAATACCATCCCCCTCAAAATTTCATACCTATTTTACTTTTCAATCCAAACAGCGTATTTAGAATTCAAAANTCAGGACCCCATGGACCCCACCTGGGTACGGCCTTGTACATTATTAATAGAGGGTTTATATTACCAATATTAATATTGGTTTATTATTTTCAATAATCAACCCTTGGAATCGACATGCAAAAAAGCAAAAAATACCATCCCCCTCAAAATTTGATACCTATTTTACTTTTCAATCCAAACAGCGTATTTAGAATTCAAAAATCGAATTTTTATTCTGTCCACCAAACTGGTACTTCGCGGTGATCGAGTTTGATGTAATTTGGTATGTACCAAATTGATGGGATGAAATTGGGTGTGAACAACCAATGGGATGAAAGTTGGTACAAATTTACATCAATATTGCCGCCAAGTGGAAAATTGTATTGCTTACGGCGGCGGTGGTGGACAGAGCCCCGTACCTACCCTGGCGGTGTATTCTCATTATGTGAACGCCTTGAATTAAAATAAAATAAATGAAATTGTAAAAAAAAAAGCCTTTCATTTCTAGGCGCTCGTAAGAATATTTTTTTTCGGCTTAACGTCTAAGATAATTTTCGAGAGGGATGTTTTAACTTCCATTCGATGGAAACTTACAAACTAGCATCCCTTATTCATCTTACAAGGGCGTGAACCTACGTGTTCACCCACCAAGTAAAACCTCGCTGGCCGCTGCTTATTTTCAGTGATCTTACGTGAACCGGTGCAATGACACAGGTATCAGAACTGCATTTTATACTACACGTTGTTCCTAAACAAAACCAGTAAGATCTTTTCAGTGATCAGCTTAAACTAAAACCAAACTATTTACTGACCACTTAAAATAACACTATAAACTGTTAAAAATTTAATACTGTTTAATGATCACTGATAAAAACACTAAACTGTTGAATTATCACTTAAAATAATACTACACTGTTTAATTACCACTTAAAATAATACTAAACTGTTTAATGATCACTTAAAATAATACTATACTGTTTAATGATCACTGAAAATAACACTAAACTGTTGAATTATCACTTAAAATAATACTGCACTGTTTGATGACCACTTAAAATAATACTATACTGTTTAATGATCACTCAACTTAACACTAAACTGGGTTTATTAACCACTTAAAATAATACCAAACTGTTTAATGATCACTTAAAATAATACTATACTCTTTAATGATCACTGAAAATAACACTAAACTGTTGAATTATCACCTAAAATAAAACTACAATGTCTAATGACCACTTAAAATAATACTAAACTGTTTAATGAGCACTTAAAATAATACTAAACTGTTTATTGATCACTTAAAATAATACTAAACTGTTTAATGATCACTTAAAATAATACCAAACTGTTTAATGATCACTTAAAATAATACTAAACTGTTTAATGATTACTTAAAATAATACTAAACTGTTTAATGACCACATGTGCTATACTCAAGAATATCATCGATATCGATGATACTATATGTAGATGATACTGTACTCAAGAATATCATCGATATCGATGATACTATACTTAGATGATACTGTATCCAAGAATATCATCGATATCGATGATACTATACGTAGATGATACTATACTCAAGAATACCATCGATATCGATGATACTATACTTAGATGATACTATACTCAAGAATATCATCGATATCGATGATATAATACTTAGATGATACTGTACTCAAGAATATTATCGATATCGATGATACTATACGTAGATGATACTATAATCAAGAATATCATCGATATCGATGATACTATACTTAGATGATACTATACTCAAGAATATCATCGATATCGCTGATACTATACTTAGATGATACTACACTCAAGAATATCATCGATATCGATGATACTAAACGTAGATGATATTATACTCAAGAATATCATTGATATCGATGATACTATACGTAGATGATACTATAATCAAGAATATCATCGATATCGCTGATACTATACTTAGATGATCCTATAATCAAGAATATCATCGATATTGATGATACTATACTTAGATGATACTATATTCAAGAATATCATCGATATCGCTGATACTTTACTTAGATGATCCTATACTCAAGAATATCATCGATATCGATGATACTATACTTAGATGATCCTATACTCAAGAATATCATCGATATCGATGATACTATACTTAGATGATACTATACTCAAGAATATCATCGATATCGATGATACTATACTTAGATGATACTATACTCAAGAATATCATCGATATCGATGATACTATACTTAGATGATACTATACTCAAGAATATCATCGATATCGATGATACTGTACTTAAAAATATCATCGATATCGATGATACTATACTTAGATGATACTATACTCAAGAATATCATCGATATCGATGATACTGTATTTAAAAATATCATCTATATCGATGATGGAACAATTTTTACTTCCTGTGTTTCAGGATAGGTATTCATGGTGAACATTGCATTCTTCGACACATCTGTGAGCTCAGCAAATGTAAACACCGCCGATCTTGTAAATCTAGTTTCTTCATTGTTCTGATGAGAGTGCTACTCGACTACCCAAAACCATCAATGATGGAACCATTCGACATATATGACCAAGCTAGCCATTCTGATGATTGTTCTACCATCGGTAGTTCTTGCTCAAATATTTTAGACATTTTTCTTTGACAAAATATCCATCGTCTCCTCAGTTGCTTCACGGAATCTGCAAGAAGAGCAACTGAATATTAGTCCACTTATCCCACTGATAGTTAAACATATAAACATAAAATTGAAAATACAATTTTCTTATAGTTAGTCTGTAGATAACAATGAGATTAAGAACAAGAAATAATAGTCAGACTGACAGACTCATTAACAATCTAACTCAACTATGACTAAGGGTATGTTCACATGACCGCGCGGCACAAGATATATTTTTTATAATTTGATGTCATATTTGAAATCACCGCCATTAAAAACTAGGATTTAGTGTCCATTTTCTTTTTGTTCGGTCACACAGAACCCATCAATCGACATTGAGAGTCCAAAAATGACCTTCTCCGCCCTGTAACTCGGTCTGGCTCACTAACGAATTTCGTAGACAATATTGCGATTGATCTCAGCTACCTATATACCATATTCAGGGACAGGGGTCCACCCATGGCCAACACCATTTTTGTAGGTACTTCGTAAAAATAATTATGTACCTATTCTAGTGTAAGTTAGAAAGCGGGAGGCTCCGGGCAATTGCCACATTTGCCCTATGGTCAATCCGACCCTGCACACACCGCATCAGGGGTTAAAACCACTTTCATAGTTATGTAGATAATATCAAGTCAAAATTTGTGCGTAGTTATAATCGACTTGAGATTTTAGAGCAACAAAAAATGGAATGATAAAAACTATTTTTAAAAAATAAAAACTTTAAAAATAAGAGAAAAGACGACTCCTTGTTTTAAAAATTACTCCAGAACCATTGTCGCACGGTGTGAAACTCAGGCGTGGTTCAGGACTATATGGTTGTGAGGACGGCTGACGAGATGTTGACCATCCCGGCACACATAAAGGTATTGCCGGCAATGAACAGGCCGACAACTGGTAAGAATGGGGTCCGTGACACCATTCATCGAACCCGAGCTTGTAATTGGGGTAAGCCTGACTGAGGCCAAGAACTTAATTCACGGATGGGTAATCAATAACAATTTAAAACAGTGGATCATCGTCTGGGGCCTGAGATACAGAAGGGCCATGTTAAAGGGACCCTCCAAGATCCTTGGCCTTAGTCGCAAACTTGATCACTGGTCATTGTGGTCTGAGCAAATACCTACACACCATCCATCATAAGGACCAAATTCTTATGTCATTTTTGATTGAAAGTTCTTACTTGCGTAGAGACTAACCATTGGACAGCTACATCCCAGGCTTGACATTGCTCAGATCTTTGGCCTTAGAATTTCATACAGACTACTTTTCCAAGCACAAATACTTAATACATTTCAATAAGATCTGTGAACGTTACCTATGTTGCAATTTTTCAAATATGCCACTCACACACAAAGCAATTGTGTTCATATTAAATTTTGATGAATTATTTTTAATTCTACGAGTATGGATACTGTCTCAGTTTCCAATGTGAGTGTGCGTCTTTGTCAGAGGTCCCGCCAGTGGGACCAATAAGCTCCTTAAATTAAATATCCCTTTTAAAAGAAAACGCTTCCGTATTTTCTTCTTTAACTTCACCCTTTCCCAATTCTATTTGGGGTGGGCGTTGCTTTCCTTGATTCCACCATGCCACAAACTTTTGTTTGGTACCCACTCTCTTTAGCTGTAACACCTTTCTAGCAGGGCAATCCTAGCTTGCGTTTATCATTATTAATTGTAACTGTGTGGAAACTAGCTTTTGGCTGATGAATTTCATCTTTGGTTCAAAGCAGAGATTTTAAAAACTGGATGCACCTCCGAACACCAAACCATCTGTATTTACACGGGCTTAGCACCGTCACCTAATGGAGTTAGCTTGCTACCCTCGGGGGCTACATTAAAAGATTCATCAAATAATATACTCAAAAGAGTACAAATAATATAAATCTTAAAAGGTTATTTCACCCACTGAGCGCGTAGTGAGAAACGATGACATATTTGATAAGAATTATCTAATATTTCGGTCATGATAGGTTGTTCGCCTAAGATTCGTAAACTTTTTAGATAGTTTTTTATCGTTCATAATTTATAATGCCCCGTTCCTTTTTTTTTTCTCATTCTTATTTCGTCTGACGTTTCATATCGCGAACGTGTTCGAAAGTTCATTCCGAGTTTGTCATTCGCTCGACTCACTTTATCTGCTTTTGTATTTTCTCCGCTTTCTACATTAATTTTCGTGTTTTTTTTTTTTTTTTTTTTNTTTTTTTTTTTTTTTTTTTTTTTTTTTTTTTTTTGTTCGACACATTTTCTGTCTTTCTTTGTCGTGTTTTTTCTTGGTTTATCTCGATCTGTTTTTAATTTAATTTATTTGCATTTAGATACCTATGTTTATTATTTATTTATTTTCAAAAATCTAATCTACATTGGAGTAATTCTAAAACACTATCAATCCACCGGATGAATGAGATCAAATTTTCACTCTATGAAATTTCTTTAAAGTCTTTTTGTGTCCACAATAACTCCCAATCTGTTTTGATGAAACTCGACATGGACATTTATTGCGTTCATAGTATTGGTTGTTTGGGCCCTGTTGGACGACCCGAGGCCTTAAGGTGGCCCATTATTTTTTTTTTGCGGTACCCCTATCCACAGTGAAATCGGCTCGTATTCAGTAAAATCAACTCAACACTATGTGTCGTGTTATTATTTTTTGCAAGAATCCTTCAAATTTTTTTTGTTTTTCATCTCGTCCCCAGCAGTGGCACAGTATCCTACATCTGCAAAGCACAGAGCGTAATTCATTAAAAAGCCTCTTTACTGTAGTTTTGTCGTTCGACCTAGCTTGAAGTCTCTCTAAGGTTGGTTTTATCCAGCATGCATAAAGCCAGTTTTTCTTTAAGAAAATAGACCCTATGTAGGTAGTTACCTGGTTTGTGTTTCACTAAGTTTGGTTTTATCCCGTATTCATCTGGATAAAGCCAGTTTACCTTGTAGAAAAGAAGCCTTGTGTACCTACCTAGATTGAAGTCTCCCTAAAGTTGAGTTTATTCAGCATCCATCTGGGTAAGACCAGTTTTCCTTGAAGAAAAGAAACCTTATACAGGGTGGTCGCCAATATATGATCACTCGATTTTTCTCAGAGAGAGAGTTTGAATTATTTTAATTTAGTTTTAATGGTACCTTTTATTTTATACAGGGTGGTCCAGAAGTAACGAAAACAACTTTCCAACTTTCGAATTTTTCAATACGAATCTCCGATTTTTCTTCCATACTTGGATACTCCATGAAATTCTACATACTTTTGAATAGTCAATTTCCTTTATCTGATTTGATATCATACAGGGTGTTCACATTTTCCGACGAATTTTACACCAATGAAAAGTATAAATGTGACCCATAAAATAGAATTAATTTTTATTCCTAAACATCAGGATGCTGCTAGATAAGCCCCCGGATAACTCCGGACATAACTACAGGGTAATCTAAAAGTTTTTAATCGAATTTTGAATGAAAAGTAAAAGTGTGACCTAACATATATTGTTAGTTTTTCTTGCTGAACATCATGGTTTTATTGGATAAGCCCCTGGATCACTCTAAAGGATGATTCAAAAGTTTCGAATCAAGGTTTCAAATAAAGTTTTGGGTATGACTGTTATTTGGATCAGAGTGTTTCAGACCATTATCTAACAGCATCACGATTTACTAAGTTCAGCAAGAAAAACTAATTCCGTTTGATAGGTCACGCTGGACTTTTCATTATTATGAAATCTAGCAGAATATGTGACCGCACTGTATATTTCCAAACCAGTGACTAGTCAAAAGTATGGAAAACTCAAATATGGAAAAAAATTGGGGGTTCGTATCAAAAATTGAATTTTGATTTTTTTTTCGGTACTTCTGGACCACGCTGTATAAAATTAAAAGTACCATAAAAACCGTATTAAAAATCAAAAGCATACAGGTTTTTCCCTTTTTCGAAAGTTCAACCCGTTCTGAGAAAAAACGAGTTATCATAAATTGGCGTCCACCCTGTATTGTTGTATACCTCGTTTAAAATTGATACCGCGAAATCATAATCACCCTTTTTTTGTCTGGTAAATAATTATTTTACCCACTTTCGATTAGATTTTTTTAATTGTATTATTTATTGTTTATACACTTATTATTTACTGTCATGTCAAATTAGGTATAATTCGCGCGAGTTTTTTCTAAAAATATTTTAGGTAAATTGTGAAAAATTCAGCAAAACACCAAACAGACTATTTCGTCGATACCATCTTTTATAACCATTGTGGTTAAAAGTGGTTATTTGAGAAGGTTAGTATATTGCATGAAATGCATGACAACTTTTTATAACATTCTGCAGAGGTGAAATGGTAAGCAAGCTATGCTGTTTATCGGGTGTATTGGGTAAGTATGCAAGGCAAGAAGAAAGAAAAAAAAAACGTTCCATGTGCATAAGTGATTTTTTTATATTATTTTCTTTTGTTTATCATTTCTTGGTATTTTGAGACGGGACTTTTACCCTTCATTTACGGGAAACTTACAAATCAGCTACCTACATTGACCTCACCCAGCCTGGGTAAATATTTAAACTGATGTTCGAGACTCATACTCACACTGAAATTTTTTTTGAGTTTGGGGTTTTAGGCTCACAATTATTGAAATTTTGCAATAACAGAAGTTCCAAAATATGTATTTAACAGGCAAAAATTTCAACATTTTGACATCTAATTTTAAAATGTGTTATATTCCTACTCATGATTTTTTTTTATACTCAGTAATAATGAGATTAAAGTCACTTACCTATGGTTGAAGCTTCCATACTAGATTTTTTTTTTTTTTTAAAAAAAATTAATTAAAATAAAAAAAGGTATCACTGAAAATAAAAATATTTGGATAGGCGGACAATCACAACTAATAAGACGTCCCTAGCAAATGCGAGGAGAAATATAGTGCTATTATCTGAGCCTTAGGATGATTTACTGAAGGTACCATGCAAGAAAATTGCCCAAACCAAAGTTCTTTTTTTATTTTTGCCCAGCTTTCTTGGTCTTCTGCCCCACTGTGCGTTGGTCTATTCTCACATATGAGTTTCACTCATCAGCTTCGGATGAATGACCTTTTTTAAAATTGATATAGGTAAACAGGTAAACACCGTAGGAAAAACATTATCATTTCACGTCTCAAATTTTAGGTAAAAAGACTCCACTTTTACCTAAAATTTAAGACTTTAGTCTAATACAAATACATGATTCCAAAATTCCTTACAAAAGTTCAAATTAAATTTAGAAAGACTGCGCTACATTAATAGGAGACACCTTGTATACATTATTTTGATGTCTTTTTTTGCGTTTGCAAAAAAAAGACATCAAAATATTTTTTTTTTTTTTCTGCGATATCCCAACAATTAACATCGATGGCATCGACCATTAAAAAAATACACCACACTTTCGGTACCTTTGCGCCAAAACTTTTTAAAAGATAATTCGAATAATTTTGTTGCAATTTTTTCAAGATTACGAGGATTTGTTGATGTACATTTTTATACATTTTAAAAATCATGTTGAATCGAAAAATAATTTTGTGAAATAATAATTGATTTCAAATTACAAAAAGAATGGGGTTTACTCAAAATCATACATATTTAAATTGGCAAATACTTTTCCTTCTTTCTTTCCTCACCTATCCTTATATATAATCCTTTACTCGACCNGGGGGGGGGGGGGGGGGGGGGGGTACTAATTTCAGAATTTGCCTCGGGCGCCAGTAAAGCTCGCTACGGCTCTGGATCGATGTAGGTTTTACCTAGTCGGGCATTTCATCTTGTACCCTAATTTTCAACTTACAATTTTTCATCGCCTTTTCATTTCGAAGACTCGTTCCCAGGAAATTCGATTTTCTATTTCATTCGTTCCTATCTCATAATTTCTATCCTATTAGTATTTGTACCTAAATACCTTTGTTGGGTAAATACCTATTCCCAGGAAGCACATATAGTATTATACGTATCTACTTACCTACAGGGTGGATCGGACCTCAATATATTAGAGGTCAGATTCGACGTCAGAAAAGTATATGCGAGTTATCGCCAAATTGACGCTTTTTATTGGTACGAACAACTTTACAACCCCAATTTCTTTCAGAAAGAAAAAAACTCTGCCAATGTGACATCCCCCCCCCCNGACTCCCCCCCCCCCATACAAAAAAAGCGCCCACTACTAAAATTTGTTATTTTACGTTTCAATGTACGTTCACCTTATTTTTTTAACGCATTGAGATTACGCTAGTGTTTCAAATGTCATTTTCAAGATGCAGGGATTTCATATACAAGCTCAAACTAATGCAAAATTTCATATCGGAAGTTTTTGATACACTAAAAAGTTTAAAAATTGGACGGTCAGGGTTAGGATTTTTAAATACGAGCATTGAAAAGACATTTTCAGAACACTTGCGTAGGTTATTTTGAGTAGTTGGTTATTTTAAACCAATATCTCAATGCCTTCAAAATATAACGTGTTATTATTTTTGACTTCTGGGTTAATAAGGTCTACATTAAAAAACGGTTTGTTTGATTGATCCTAGTTCTAATGGGACAAAAGATTTCATTCAGTACTAGAGTAGTAGCATTTGGAGTAGCCCAGCTGAAATCAGTCGTTCCAATAGTCGAAACAAACAGGGAAATTGTCGTCAAAACGAAAGACGGAAGAAAATCTGAGTAGGAATTCTACGGAAGAAAATCTGAGTAGGAATTCTTTTTCCACAAACTAATCACTCATCATTCAATTTCCACACACTCATCATTGAGTCTCCATACATCCACATTACTCATCACTCTTTTTCCACAAACCCATCACTCATCATTCAATCTCCACACACTCATCATTGAGTCTCCACACACCCACATTACTCATCACTCTTTTTCCACAAACCCATCACTCATCATTCAATCTCCACACACCCACATTACTCATCATTCTTTTTCCACAAACTCATCACTCAATCTCCACACACTCTTCATCCAGTCTCCACACACCCACACTACTCATCATTCTTTTTCCACAAACTCATCACTCATCATTCAATCTCCACGCACTCATCATTGAGTCTCCACATTACTCATCATTCTTTTTCCACAAACTCGTCACTCATCATTCAATCTCCACACACTCATCATTGAGTCTCCACATACTTACATTACTCATCATTCAGTCTCCACATACCCACATTACTCATCATTCTTTTTCCACAAACTCATCTTTCTTTTTCCACACAACCAAATAACGCTCACTCCCTCACGTCACTTCTTATCATTTAGCTTTACCTCCTAAGGTTGGGAATCCTTACGCCTCAGCCTCATGGGATTTTCGTGCATTGGGGTCAACCCCAATACACGAAATAGGCTTCAGGCTATATCTCTAGCTAAGGTTCAACTGCTCAGAGATTTTGAGCAGTCTTTTTTTTTTTGGAGAAGATCCTCTCTTGGGATTAGTGGCTTGATGATACTCACTGTCTAGTTAAGTAGGGCAGTGCAATCAAAGATTATATGAGAATCCGTTCTCCCTCCTACCCAACATAGTGCACACAATGGGTTTTCTCTAATAAAGAGTCGCATAATGTGCAGTCGTATCACACAGAGTATAATTGTTTACACTATTGAAGATTATTAGTCGCAGACGATAAAATGTAAAAGAAAAATCTTCTCTCAAGCGTGACCAGATGGATCAAAGCGTGTTTATTTTGTACACTAACTCATAAACTTATCGATCGGTACCGAAACTTTTTGTGGCCATAGCGGAGAAGGGCACCAGAGAGTTTCTATATCTTTGGAGCACAGCTGTAGGACATGGGCACTTCATGTAAATTGTTGTATAACTTTATGATCACCCTGTACAAACCTGCTTATGACCATTATCTTTTATTAAGGATACACAAGAAAAGCCTATCACAACTAGCATCTAATAGCATTAAGTGTAATATCCCATCATATTTCCTCAATAAAGGCAATAGGAAAAGGTCAAAACAAGAAAGCAAATATAAGTTGAAAGAGATAAAAAGTGTATCTCTGAACATTTTGTACAACAATAGCAAGTGGTGCTGTGAAATGTAGACCCACCACCATCAGGCCAGGGACGAACACAGGTCTCCATTGGGGGGGGGGGGGGGGGNTGGGGGGGGGGGGGGTGATCGAGGCTCCAAATTATTATGGAAATGGAAGTCTTTAGTATTTGTAAACAGTATTTTGACCAGGGGCGGCTGCTCCTTAAGGGCAAAAGGGCACAGCCCCCTCCCCCCAAAAAATTACAGAAAATAAAGGATAAAAATGTTTCATTTGTAATTTAATTTTATACCTATCAAAGTATTCTTTTTCTCCCAAAAAGGGAAAAAACTTGAAAAAATATATCCCTTTAATTTGCGAGTAACGAGTTGCTTAAAATATCTGCTGTTCATTTGCAAAAAAAATATCGTATGTTCACCATGTCTCACAGTGAGTATATAATATAACGGGCGCTAAGCTTATAGCTCGAAAACTAAAGAAAATTTACATTAAAATTCGAATATCGAATATATTCGGCCATTATTATCATGTCTAAAATATAAATAAATGGGTCTGCCCTGAATCCACATGTTGACAAAATGTTATCAGTGTTTCCTGGGTGTAAAAGATTTTGCATGGGACTTTTTTTCCTCCTTTCTCTATCAAGTGCCAAAATTATAGAGGTTTTTTTTTCTTACAAATATGAGGATTTGCTTCCGGGGAGAAATTTTTTAGGATTTGTTGAGGATATCCAAAAACTTTTTTAATCAATTTTAACCCAATTAGAGAGGTAAGGAAACGTTTTTACGGCCATGTCTGCATTTCCTTATTGCGTATGCACAACCGTCCAACATGAACCCATGACGGCCAATAAAAGAGGGAGTTTAAAATTTCTTTTTTGATTTTTTTAAAAACTTACCTCAACACATCTCCCCGGTGTAGGATCTAATATTGTAAACAAACCTCATAGACTTGGTTCTTATCAGTTATCTTATCACAGAAAATATTTTCGATTTTTTTTCTTCTTTTTAACTTTGAAAAGTGCCCTAATGAAATAAAAAAAGTTTTTATTAATTTAAATTCTGTTAGAAAATAAGTGTTTTCTCAATAAAATAAACATCGAAATGAGATTTCTCTTGAAAAAATAAAAAATTCTGTTTGGTGATGTGATTTAACTTGTGCGTTAACCCAGCCTACTGAGGACAATTTGCTTTACTTTTTGTATAAGTATGTGTATGGAGTAGTGTGAAAATTGTAAATAAAATACTTTTAAGGTAAGCTGAAAATTTTCTATTTTATTGTATGCACAGGCATGCAATTTTTTTTGAAATTGGAATGTAGCCCCCCAGGCCAAATATTCACGGGCCGCTACTGGTTTTGACCTTTGCGGTTGGCTTCGTAAAGCCCATTAAAAAGACCCAATTTCATGAACGTTATGAAAAATGTTAATACCTACCGAGTTTTTATTGTAATTTGAACCTAAGTTACTTTCTGAAGCCGTAGCAAAAAATCACGAAATTTATCGTAAATAATATGTCCTTTCTTTTTTTGGCAACGTTTTCGATTTTTTATCTACATATATGTAGGTATTAGATATTTATTAAACGCAAAACCCAGTTGCTTTAGTTATGTTGAACATATGCCATTAATGAACCATCGTGAGGCCCGGTTAACCCAATAAGGCCCAATTCGCTGAACGTATAACATCACAATCGGACAAGAGATATTATGGAACGAACGGTCAAACAGGACTTTTTAAATGACCTTCAGTCTCTACATACCTACATCACTCATCATTCAATCTCATCCACACACTCATCATTCAGTCTCCACCAACCCACATTACTCATCATTCTTTTTCCACAAACCCATCACTCATCATTCAATCTCCACACACCCACATTATTCATCATTCTTGTTCCACAAACCCATCACTCATCATTCAATCTCCACACACACACATCATTCAGTCTCCATACATTCACATTACTCATCATTTTTTTTCCACAAACCCATCACTCATATGCAATCCCCACACACTCTTCATCGAGTCTCCACACACCCACATTACTCAGCATTCTTGTTCCACAAACCCATCACTCATCATTCAATCTCCACACACTCATCGTTCAGTCTCCACACACTCACATTACTCATCATTCTTGTTCCACAAACCCATCACTCACCATTCAATCTCCACACACTCATCATCCAGTCTCCACACACCACATTACTCATCATTCTTTTTCCACAAACCCATCACTCATCATTCAATCTCAACACACTCATCATTTAGTCTCCACACATCCACATTACTCATCATTCTTTTTCCACAAACCCATCACTCATCATTCAATCTCCACACACTCATCATTTAGTCTCCACACACCTACATTACTCATCATTCTTTTTCCACAAACCCATCACTCATCATTCAATCATACAAGTAGTATGAAATGCATCAGCCTTCAGGAGTTCTCGGAATCGGGGATCAACAAATTTCCTCTTTTAATTTCAATCTCCACACACTCATCATTTAGTCTCCACACACCTACATTACTCATCATTCTTTTTCCACAAACCCATCACTCACCATTCAATCTCCACACACCCACATTACTCATAATTCTTTTTCCACAAACCCATCACTCATCATTCAATCTCCACACACTCATCAGTTAGTCTCCACACACCCACATTACTCATCATTCTTGTTCCACTAACCCATCACTCATCATTTAATCTCCACACAACCAAATTACGCTCACTCCCTCACGTCACTTCCTTTCAATTAGTTTTTCTTTTTCAATATAATGTTAGATTATGCAATTGAGATTCTTTATGTGTTCATTGATTTTTGTGGCATAGCGCGGGGGAATAAGGACCAATAATAATTCAGTGTTTTTGTATTTTGGGGGCAAGCGTAATTTTGTATCTTCAAAAAAGTGTTTTCGGTTAGAGTTTGCCAGTCAGGAAAGAAATTTCTGAACTCAAAAGATAAAGTTAAATTGATGCGACGTATCTTTCTGGTATGGTCTTTCAAATCACCCGCAGCATTCGCCACTGATTTAGCATTCGTCAAAGACTTTGCGTTACGAAGGAAAGTAAAAGAAAAATCTTCATAATTTTTGTTAGCCAAGTCAGCAAATACTTCCAAGACCTTGCACAGAAGACAAACGTGGAACGTGGAACGTGCTTAAGTGGTAAAATCCTTTGTATTTCTTTTACAAATGAATTCATAATGAGAACAACTTAAAGGGAAAAGGATTTCCACGAGTGATGTTTTCCTACAACCCTAATAAAAGAAATGCATCTGAGCAATTGCATAGGGGTGCATGTGTTTTAGTCAGGTTCATCCCGATTTCATTATCGGGTTATACCTTGTTTTGATGTTTTGTTAAAAGGAGTTCATTGCAGTACGCTTCTCCAGCCCGATATAATCTCTACCATTTGATTTTATCATTCTAAGGTTAAGAAAACCTTATTCTAGTGCATAACACCAACGCTAAAGTTGAATTCATGCGTCTGCTTTTTGCAGCATAAGATTTCTTTCTTTGGCGCTACCTAGAGTCAGTACTATTAGTAGTATACCGTACTTCCACAGAATCAATCGAAATACTTTGGAAACAACTGTTTTATCAAGGTTATGCTTATCAAAACTAAATATGCATTTTTTTTCGAGTAAGAGCTTTCGGAACGCCAGCTCTCTAAATGTAAGAGCTCTCAAACCCGGTATTTCATGTTTCTCAGTGTTTCCCAATGCTTGCCAATTTTGCAGGCGGAAGAAAATTCAATTGGAGAAAAAACAAAATTGTGGAGGAATATTTTTTAACTTTTAAATAAATTAAAACAAAACACTTACCAACTCGACTAGACTGATTTATTTAAAAGTTAATATTTTTTAACACTTTTAATGAACATGTTATTTAAAGATTTTAATATTTTTTGGCATTCGATTCTGAAGGTGCGCGTGCGTAAATTGTAGGTATCTCATATTTGGCAGTCGATTCTCAAGGTGCGTAATCGTAAATTGTAGCTATCTCATTTTTGGCAGTCGATTCTCAGGGTGCGTATTCGTAAATTGTAGTTATCTCATTTTTTGCAGTCGATTCTCAAGGTGCGTATTCGTAAATTTTAGCTAACTCATTTTTGGCCGTCGATTCTCAAGGTTCGTATTCGTAAATTGTAGCTAACTCATTTTTGGCCGTCGATTCTCAAGGTGTGCATTCGTTAATTGTAGCTATCTCATTTTTGGCCGTCGATTCTCAAGGTGCGTATTCGTAAATTGTAGCTAACTCATTTTTGGCCGTCGATTCTCAAGGTGCGCATTCGTAAATTGTAGCTATCTCATTTTTGGCAGTCGATTCTCAAGGTGCGTATTTGTAAATTGTGGCTAACTCATTTTTGGCAGTCGATTCTCAAGGTGCGCATTCGTAAATTGTAGCTATCTCATTTTTGGCAGTCGATTCTCAAGGTGCGTATTCGTAAATTGTAGCTAACTCATTTTTGGCCGTCCATTCTCAAGGTGCGCATTCGTAAATTGTAGCTATCTCATTTTTGGCAGTCGATTCTCAAGGTGCGTATTCGTAAATTGTAGCTAACTCATTTTTGGCCGTCGATTCTCAAGGTGCGCATTCGTAAATTGTAGCTATCTCATTTTTGGCAGTCGATTCTCCTGGTGCGTATTCGAAAAATGGAACTATCTTATTTTTGGCAGTCGATCCTCAAGTTGCATATTCGTAAATCGTAGCTATCTCATTTTTGGCAGTTGATTCTCAGGTTGCGTATTCGTAAATTGTACCTATCTCATTTTTGTACCAGACAGCAATGATGATGCATTTTTTTGGAACGTCAGGATTAATCGCTCCGAGTATCAATCAAAGTTAGGTATTTAGGTATTAGGCACTCACAACCTTTGACTTTTCCTCTATCAATTTCCTTTAATTCCTTATGTCCATAATGCCGATATCTTGGTGGAAGCGTTCACCGTGCTCATTACTATCAAAACCTTGATCCCAAAGCATTGGCAAAACAAAAATGAGTTTTGTAAGATGAGAGAAACTACTCTGCAAGGGCGTGGTAGTTTTTCTGTTCTCTAATAAGTTGTCTCAGATTTCCTTAATCCTTAAATGTTTTATTTATTTTTTTTATTAGAAATTCATACTAGTGTGAACTACTTTGAAATACAAGTAGTATGAAATGCATCAGCCTTCAGGAGTTCTCGGAATCGGGGATCAACAAATTTCCTCTTTTAATTTCATTTAACTGATTTTTAAAATGCCTTCCAACATTGAAATCCAAATCCGTGCCTACTCTTTAAAATTTTGAAACCGGCACGAAATAAAGTACCTTCCTACATTTTTTTTTTTTTTTTTTTTTTTTTTTTTTTTTTTTTTTTTTTTTTTTCCAAAATTATTTTATGATATATTTTTACAATTAAAGTCAATGGAAATTGGGGAAATGTGGTTGTCCCTTGATGTTTCTTACCAGCTACCAGAATCTCCCATATGATAGGGTCTTTGGTCTTGTTTGTGACAAGGGTTTCCCATGGAAATCCATAAGCGAGATTTTAAGGATTATAACTTTTATGGCATGTTGTATACCGAAGCGACTGACGATTATCTAAATTATGCTCATGCCTGGCTATCTACTTGTGTTTCGTGACATCTATATGTAAACACCCGGATTATTAGAAAAAGATATTAATTTCTCATGCTAATGAGAAAAGCAGACTATCTATGTTTTTATAGAAAAAACCATATATTGTTTTGAGTTACAATAAAACCGCAAGATCCCTTTTTTAATATGTTACTAATGTATTTGGGGTGCGAATATTGTAATAAAAATACCAAAGGTCTTTGCTATCCTTTGAATATTTTATGAATTACAAATGATTACAAAGTCATTACGTTTTGGCGACACAAATATTTATGAATTTAAATCTTAGCACTTCTTACTGTGTTTGTAACGATTTATAGCAGCACTTATTAATAATCTAGCTTTGGCTGTCATTTTTTTGTTGTCTTCTTAACTTCAAGTCGTCTAGAATATCATCGTTCTACCAAGTTTGGGGACGCAACGCACGTAATATACCTATCTTGATTTATTTTAGTCAAAACAGAATTTAGATCATCGTTGAGTGTTAAATTATCATGAAAATGGATTTCACTTTGAAATTTGGTCCAATCAGTCTTTTTGAAAAGGCAGACCGATCTGGGAGAGTGAAGTAGATGAGAGCTTATTGAGTTCAGATGAATTAAAAGAGGAAACTGGTCAGATGGGTTGGAGTCATCATGCACATTCCAAGTGTTTAGAGCCCTAGTGGCGCCCCTGGAGGTGATATCGAGAAAAGAATATGATCAGGCTTTTAGCTCATGAATGATTCCCTGTGCCAAATTTCATCAAAATAGGACAAGCGGTTTGGCTTCCAGGGCTCTGCACACGATTCCGTAAGCACGTCGGATATATCGTTTTTTTGAACCCCATGGCTATACCGGTTTTTTGGACTCCAGTGAATATATGGCCCAAAAGTAATAGGACATATTTGATCTTTAATTTGGTTTCCCGCCAGACGATTTTTTTAGGCCTAAAATTTTCTGCACGATTACAATACTTTACCCTCCATACTCTCTATAGGAAGAGAAAACCAATGTGACACATGGGTTTATTATTTTTCTGGCAAAAAATAATAAACCTTTTTTGCCCTGTTCCCAAAAAAAGTAATGGCCCTCCCATTAGTAATGAGCANTTGAGGGGGGTGTTCTGGTGACGATTCCAAATCTGGGGCATAATTAGACCCTAAATTTGCCATACCTACTAAATTTGGCTCATACCATTCTCTTTTTAGACAGGATTAATGAAAACCGCTTTAAAGCGGTAAAAACCGCCAGCAGTATATTTGATTGAACCCAAATGTTTCGGAGCTAATTGAGACCCCAAATCTCTAGTTCTTATTATTCTCCTTTTAGGCAACAATACTGAAAACCGCTAAAAAGCGGCAAAAATCGCCAAGGGTGTATTCGATTACACCTAAAAGTTTAGGGGCACAATTAGAGCCCAGATAGGACCTATTTGCCAAATTTCATCCAAGTCGGTCAACGCTAAGTGGCAAAAGTGCCCATCACGGCGGACAATTGGATTCTTTTTATTCGATTTTTGGATTCTACGAGTACGTATCTTGAAACGTATAATATTTATCAAATTTTGAGGGGGTGGGTAATATTTTTTTTTTCGTGACGATTTCAAAGGTTCATTATTGAAAATAATAAACCAAAATCAGTTTCAATGTATCGACAATATGTATACAAGAGTGTCCCTAGTACAGCCTGATGCTGTCAAGTGGTACTTTCACATCATCTCTTTACACTGACACAGGTCAAGTGTATTAGGTATTGTGTTTCTATTGATTTTATTATAATAATATTCTCCCCCCCCCCCCCCAATCTGCCTCCATAAGAACTCCCTCAATCAATCATCTCATATTTTTACGTTTTATTATTCAAAGGGATAGAAAATAATCGCTCATAAATAAGGAATCGACCCAACACTATTATTTCAATGTACAGTGTACAGTATGTCTCAGAAGTCCTAGCGCTTAAGGGACGTTATACAGGGTGTAACAAAATCAAACTTTAGTCCCCTCTAGCTCCTCCCCTGATTATTATTTTTTTTGAAAATATAAGGAAAGTTTGTCCTTATTTTGCTTGTACTTTTATTTAAATAAAAAATATTTGTACAGATTCCATTTAAAAGAAATAGAAACTAAAATTAGCGGCAAAATTCAGCGGCTTCTGGCCGACAAAAAATTTAGCTCACCTCAGAAACCGTGGCAAAAAGATAATTATTATTCGGTATGCCCAACGTGAAATAAAATCATCTGTCGCTTTTTACGAATTTATTCCAGACTCGGCCATTTTCTGATCTAATTTGACTGGGCTAAATAATTTATTTTTAATTTAAAAACTATATTTTACAAAAATTATTTAATTTTGTTTGGTTTGAAAAAAAATATTAATTTAATATATTTTTTTGTGTGCCAATCAGTGGCGCACCTAGAATGTTCATGCTGTGGGGGGGGGGNTGCTGTAGGGGGGGGGGGCTCAATTCGACTTTTAATATATAGAAGTAAGATTTGCTCTTACTGTCAGGGTGGTAGTCACATGGGTTTGTTTTAGGAAGGGGGATAAAGCTACTCATTTTATCTAAGTGAGGAAGCTCATTGTTTCAAAACATGGGGGTGGGGTTGAAATCTCTTGGATTTTGAGGATATGTATAATATACTAACGTATCTTTTTCGGATACAGTCATACCTCTCCCTAAAATCGCAAGTCTTGTGAGGTCAATATATGGGGGGGGGGAATTGAAATCCCCGGAATTTTCAGGGTACGTATACTTATTTATATGGCATCACTAAAATTGACAGTCTGGTCCGGTCAAAACATGGGGGGGGAATCCCCCAAAAATTTGAGGATAGGTATATATGTACAATGTACATGGAAAACGCATTTTTTTTATGCATTCATACCTATCACTAAAATCGCCAATCTGGTCCGGACAAAAGGAGGCGGGGGGGGGGGGATTTGAGACCCTCCATCAAATATCTATTTCACTAAATTATTTTATTTAATTTGCTTTTATTTATTTAAGTGGTATTGTGTTTTTTAAGATTCATTGGAATATTTTAGACATATTACAAAAACTATTCCTAATTACCTATGTACCTAACCCAACTAATATAATATTGGTTCCCTAGGTATAGGTAAAGTATGTCCCAGAAGTAATAGCGGAGGCCCTGCAACTTTTGAATAGCTTGGAAAATTTTGAATTCTGATTGATTCAAAAGGGGCGATGGCCATTCAGATGGTGACAGTAAAATCCAGGTTCGATTCTCGGAAATGGCATTTTTTTAAAAAAGGCTTGGTTTTTGAAGAATCTTAAATAGAACGGTACCTACCAATTTTATGTTTTAATTTAAAAGATAGAATAAAATAAGAACTAACTCTCGTTTACAAATATTAAAAATAATAATCAGGTTCGGAGATATAGAGGGGTCTGAATTTTTACTTTGTTACACCCTGTATAACTAGAGTGACCATACGTCCCTCTTTGGAAACCCTGGTCCTGCTGTTCCCAGCAATTGCTTAGGGACGCCAAGATGTCCCGCTTTTGACCAAAGTAATGAATATGTCCCGCTTTTTAGTGAAACTATCTTTTTAAAAATAAATGCTTCCGTTTGAGAAAAATCAGCTCCGGACGGAAATCAAACTGGCTAATTAGGTTCAAAGTTAGAAGCGCTAACTCTCAACCACGTATGCTTGTAATGTTGAGTATTAGGTAGGGTAGTGTACCTACTTTGTTTAGTGTTGAAAGCTATGCTCATCGTCAAGTTAATTATCAACAAAAGCTGTGTAGAATTTCATGCACATTTGAAGAGGGGTCCCGTCATGCTGAAGAAAATTTGTTCTGCTGACAAATTAAGAGAATGGATAGGTTAAATAGGTCAAATAATTCTATCTACCTTGTTAATATTTGCATGTCATTAACACAAATATCCCCCCCCCCAAAAAAAAACCCTAGTTCAATGATGAGTGAGTACGAGGGATAGATGAGTGTGAATGAAGCAATCTATGATATTTGTTACTTGCTCATTTGAAGAGGGCTGGCTTTATATCTACGGCATTATACAAGTTCATGGTTCTGACAATAGGAGATTTTAATAGGAAGACTTGTCTCCTGAGTGGTACATGAAACAGCTGCCCCGTGAGTTTGTATATTAGGTCTGAGTCTGGGTTGCGGAACTTTAATTTGATTTTTTTCTGTTATGTTGTAAAGACTGGATATTATATTATTAAGGTTAATAATACTCCTTTTCTATTGCTAAGATCAGAATTCTAAAATTTACAGTCATTCAAAATGGACAGGGCCTTCCCTAGGACTTCTGGGGCATAGTGTATATCGACGTACACCATTCATTATTCACCGAAAAGGCCGCGGCGAGTTGGGATTTACGAAAGAAAAACAAAAATGAAAATGAGGAAGTAAATGAGAGAGCATGGAGCGATTGCTATGAGAACCGTACAATTTAAATTTTCTCTTATATATTCAAGTTAATGTCAAAGTCATTAACTTGAACATTTATTATAAAGAACATCCAAATTACATGTCAAAACCATTAACTTGAATATATATTATAAAGAACATCCAAATTGTGAGCCATTCCATTTCCAGTTCTATCATGTTGTTTACATTTCAAAGCCATTAACTTGAATATCTATTATAAAGAACATCCAAATTGTGAGGCATTTCATTTCCAGTTCTATCATGTTGTCAACATGTCAAAGCCATTAATTTTGTTCGACATTTTAAAATGCAAGTTATATTACATTTGATAAGAAAATTGTATAACAAATACGAGAGACTCAAGTTTCATAATTTGTCAAAGGAAAGAAATTTAATATGATTTTGTATTAGTCAACTCAGAAGAAATGAAACAAAACCTACTTGATGCGGTATTTCCTTACCGCATCAATCCCCAACCAATCTGCGTCTGCTTCCTACTCGTATCATCAAATATTTCTTCCACTCTTCCTTTTCTCTTTATGTTTTTATTAACCCACTTCAAAAGCAGTTTTCTTATTAAATGTGAGATCTTTTTCCCATTAGATCACTAAGGTTAAGCAGCATCGCTTGTGCTCAATACTCGGATGGGAGTACCCTTCATTTTATTTATTTTGGTTTATTATTTTCAGTAGATAATAAACTGATAAAATTTTGAAATAAATATTCCCCCCCACCCCCACCTCAACATTTGATATTATTTGAGTTTCAAGATATCCTTAAACTACACTGTATTTGATTCATCATGTTTTGGTCAGAGTATGACTAGTGATGGCATAATATATCTTTCAAAAATATATCGATATATCAAATTTCAAATATATCGATATTAGAAATTAGAACTTTATTAGGTTTATTAGAAATTAGAACTTTACGAGGTGAACTGGTGGAAATGTCGACCCATCTCTGTACTTTCCTAACCTGATCCTTCCCTACTTTCCAGTTTCCACCAATGAGCAGTCATGATTTCAAAGGGATAAGTAGGATCCCCCTAAAGTAGAAAAAAAATCGGGTAAAAAAATGGGATAACTTTAAATTTTATCGCTATAAGAACATTGAAAAAAGCCTAAAACCTATTAAACGATATATCGTGAAAAATATATCGATAAATCAGAAAAAAAGATATCGATATATATCGATTATCAATATATCGTGCCATCCCTAAGTATGACACCATATAATCTCAACACACTTTTCTAAGTATGGTGCTTTTTACAAGTATATGAAATAAAAGAGACTATTTGAGGCATGGTCATATTGGTCATTGAAATTGTTGAAAAGGTAATCGAATGACATTAGTAGGTTTAAAAACGATTTCGGCATATGGGCCCCGCGGCTTGTTCAAATGAAACGCAGTTTAGATGTCCAGTTATCAGCTATAACACGGCAAATGTTGTCCTCTGTCCTCTCTGTGCTTGAATATTGTGGTTTATCACTATCAGCGTAGACTAGTGACTTTACAAGTTTACATATCCCCACAGAAAATAATCCAAAGGTGTTAAATCGCACAAACGTGGAAGATAATTGTGGAGTCCATTACGCGAAATTATGCGCTCACCAAATATTTCCTCTTATAAAGTGATAAGTCACGCGATGTGTGGCATGTTTCTCTGTCTTGTCAATCAGTTTCGTCTTTACAATAGGGCGAATATAGGCGTATTATCAATCAGGGTACGTGAGGTACAAACGCGATGCATAATTGAACGAATAATTGTTTTGGATGAACGATTATGTCGCCCATAAAATGGTCTTAAAATCGGTATGTTTGAATAACTGAACCATGATTTTCGAAATAAATAAATTTGCACAATTTGCAAGCGCTGTTCTGGCGGTAGTCCATTTAGTGCGGTAAAACAACCACTATTCAAAATGGCTGCTTTTGATTTCAGTGGCACCAGCATGAAAAAATCACCTAAAAAAAATCACCCTATCTTTTCTAAAATCCTTTTCCATAAAGTCTGAGGGTTAATGTTGTTTGTCTATCTTTTTTTTTATTTTTTATCAGAAACTAATATTAGAAACGATTGTATTAGAAAGTCTTAATACTCCCACATCACTCCCTCATTACATGAAACCACTCAGTCACCAAAGAGCTTCATGGAACTCCCCAGGGATAGAAAAGAATTTAACTTTCCTTCCCATTCTTGTGGACTTTTTCTTCTCCCATCAAGATTAAACTAGTAGTTGACAGTATACTCACTCAGTTTTGCCAGAAATATCTTTGTATGCATCTGTGTATCTGGACTTTATAAACTTTGTTCGTGTTCGCCTAATGGCCCCAAATATAAATATACAGGGTGAATCATTTTAAAGGACATTCAAATATCTCGGAAATCATTAGAGACAGGAAAAAAACGTTCTATACAAATCCCCCTTATTTTTCAGGAGAAGATTAGATTCAAAGAGATATGACTTTTTCAGTCTACGACACTGATAAAAATAAAAAAAAGTAGATGAGTAACATTTTTTTGGAACACAATAATTGATCTTTTGCATCGAAGCTCGAAATCGGGGCCGCTATAAAGGGTGTAACAAAATAAAACTTTAGACCCCTCTATCTCCGCGCCCAACATATACGTAATTTGGTATTTGGTAGGAAGTTACCCACAATCATAATAATTTTATTGAGGTCGTTTTCCTTATACCTATATACATACTATGCATTGGTAAAGGTAGGTAAGGAGACGAAAATAAACCTAATCACACGATTTTTAACAGAAAATTGATATGTCATACTTGTACTTTTAGACAACATAAAGAATTCGCGATATTTGCGGAAAGCGCGAAAATCGCGAATTAAAAAATAACAAGTTTACGTACTCAGAAATTTACGTAAAATTTGAATATACAATTCGAAAAAAATATATGTTTCTATTTAAAAAAAAAACAAAGTTGCATCTCTTTTGCGGATACCGCGAAGTTATTCGCGGTTGCGAATATGTCCACAAGAAGCCTCTTAAAAAATGAAGAAATGCGTGTTTTTTTATTTTTCCAATAATTCAAACGCGTGGACACCCTGTATACAGTAGAATGAACTACATTGATTCCCCTTTATTTATTTCCCCCTCCTACATGCATCCTGCCTTGCA
>CM022881.1:17858316-17896585 GCA_012654025.1 Pachypsylla venusta | reverse complement strand
GGGGGGGGGGGGTATCGCTCTAGCGCCCCTACCCTCCGTATCAGCTTATGGAATTTCTGGCGTAACGTAGTTTCTGCATACATGTGTTATAATTGGAAAGGAACATGATAATGGTGTGTAAGTATACCATCACAAAAAAATATCATTCCAAAAATTCCGCCCATGAAAGTAGTGAGTGATATCTATTATTAGGACCAAATATATTTTTGCTGTTATTCATCTCAAACTTAAATTTATTATTTCACTTTCTTCTGTCTCAATTCTCTTAAATTAAAAAAATATTAATGAATTGTTATTTGTGTTAACGCATAATATTGCATTACACCTAGATTTGTGGGTATCACAGCATTACAAGGGCAACTACACTAAATTCTCTTAAAGTAATACCGATTTTATACTAGGTCAGTTTTTTCTAAGGAGAATCGTAAAATACTACCTGTTTACAAATTGGCCAAGTGTAAAGTCGGTATTACTTTAAGAGATTTTTTTTTTTATTTGGCTTAACATCTCTTTAACATCTATTTGGTCATTCAAGACGGGGGTTTTACCCTCCTTTTGCTGGAAACTTGCAAATCAGCTACCCACATTGACCTCACCCAGCCTGGGTTGGGCCGGAAAAATAGCCAGCATCACGAAGGCGTGAACCCACGTGGACACCCACATGAAACAACCTCGCTGGAGGTTGCTTAACTTCAGTGATTTAACGGGAACTGATGTATTCAACGTGTCATAAACGCTGTTTTGAGACCGCAGAAAGTTAAATAATAAATTTAAGTTTGAGATGAATAGCAGCCAGTATAAACTTGGCTCTAATAACAGATATCACTACTTTCATAGGCAGAAGTTTTGGAAGAGTGGTTGGAACTTTTTCAATGACACTTATTTTGTGAGATACGTATCAATATTTTTTGTACAGATATTATCTGTAACTCATTCTTTACCTGTTTTTCCCTTTCTTCTTTGTCTCGACTACACTACCTACATATTCCATAGAGTATCTTCTTACCTAAAGTTATAGCACTGAGAGCTGAGAGTTAATGTGATATTTGCGCGTTTAATTTAAATTAAGTCTTCATATCTTTATGCAAGATTTCAAATTATCTTTCTTGCATTTTCTTCCCTGAAACTGAAGAGTGAACATAAAATAATTTTCCATTTAATTGCATGTAAATATCTTCCTTCATGCAAGGTTTCAGCGTCCTAATAGCTGTTTAAACTTTTGATGATGAGTGAATCAATCCAGTGCCGGCTCTAGGGTACTTTGAAACGTTCCGTCGAACAGGGCGCCGGAAAATGGGGGGGGGGCTTTTAAATCAATAAGTGAGGCGTAAACAAGTAGCACTCGTGCAATGAGAGTCGAAACATATGAATGGCCAATCACAGAAAGTTATAACTCCGCGTTACCAACTTAACACAAGGGAGCGCAACAAATGCGCTACACAGAACTAGGAATCGCGAAACGGATATACCAACTTATGCTAGGGATGTTTCTGCTTATTTGCACGTTTGCACCTTCGCCACGCTGTTATAGTTGTGTTGGCACCATGCGCGGATATAGCCCTCTTGTTTTGGGGGCCACAATCGCACAATATACCTAATAGAAAATTTGGAGAGGGGAAGGATTCGTAACCTGGAGGCCGGGGGGTTCAAGTCCTGGGTAGTACTATTTAATTCAATGTTTATCGACGTACGATACCTAATTTGTTAAAAGCTGTAGAGCTTACCACAAATACCTTTCATGTCTACAACATGCATCATACATTCTAAGGTAATATCAAGGTACCTAGTTGAACGTTGACCTTGAGATCTTTCGATTGCAGTTAAAAAAACCGGAACCTTCCCTTTATCCGCACATGGTTGGCACGTATCGGCGCTGTTAGCAGAAGTGAGCAGCTGACAGTAGCCAGACCGTTTGACAAGCTTCATTGATACAGGACAAGCAAGTACAGAGAAAAGTGCACATAAAATATACATTGTTTATTTTTTGAAAATATCATTTACCGTTGATCTGTATTTTCTATATTGATGTTACAACGAATATACGAGTTTCAAAATGAGCTTGAGTAAGCCCTCAGGCGCTGAATTCAGAAAAAGAAAGGCTGAAAAAGATTGCAATTTAGAAACGTGGTTCAAAAATTATTTCTTTTACCTTTTCTGAATTTTCTTGTGAAATAATAATATTTAAAAAAAATTGTACTTATTCAATATCGATAAAGTAGAGGGGTGAGGGGACGCATTTTTCACTTTCGAACAAAGCGCTGATATTATTGGTGCCGGCACTGAATCAATCAGTCAGTGAGTATCCCTGCATCCAAAAGTACATACTTTGAAATCATCATCTGCCCTAGTTAACATTAACTTTTGAAGTTTATCCCGTAGTAGGTATTCATTCCTTGTAGAACCGTATCATACGGAGTGAAAAACCTGGTGAATTGCTTTGTAAAGATAATCTGGTGCTTTCTGGAACATGGCCTGTCGCTCAGATACTAAGGGAATTTTCAAATTTGTACCTTTCAACATTAATGGTTTTACATTAGAATGAAATCGTTCAATATTAGGTCTCTGTTGCATATCTAATGTTTGTTCTAACATATTGAATAATAAAAAACAATTGAAAAATATCAAAAAACAACTTTGAAAAATCAAAGAAAAAAAATCTTTTTTTTTCTTTTTTAACACTTCTGACACCATGCTATGAGCATGATGAATCAGTAATTGATCTGGTCCTAATTTTGGTAGCAATATACATAACAGTACGCCCTCATAACATTATTTATTGCACCATGATACAGAGGAAATTAAAAAATAACTTTACGACAGTACTGCAATTCATTGGCGACCTTTGTATAGGTTGTTCAGGCGCTACGTTGTTAGTAACAAAGAAGTTACTAACATCAGGGCTTCTGTTGTTAGTAACAAAGAAGTTACTAACATCGGGGCTTCTGTTGTTAGTAACAAATAAGTTACTAACATCAGGGTTTCTGTTGTTAGTAACAAATAAGGTACTAACATCAGGGCTTCTGTTGTTAGTAACAAATAACTTTAACATCAGGGCTTCTGTTGTTAGTAACAAAGAAGTTACTAACATCGGGGCTTCCGTTGTTAGTAACAAATAAGTTACTAACATCAGGGTTTCTGTTGTTAGTAACAAATAAGGTACTAACATCAGGGCTTCTGTTGTTAGTAACAAATAAGGTACTAACATCAGGGCTTCTGTTGTTAGTAACAAATAAGTTACTAATATCAGGGCTGCTGTTGTTGTTTTTTATTTCTTCTTTCTTGAAGATCAGGAAACAACTTAGCTTTGGTATGTAAGTTAACCATTGATGAAATGAAAAATTAAAATATTTGTTTCAATTAGTTAAAAGAATCTTCTCAGATCAGGCATCGAACCTGAAACCTCAAGACATAGAGTGGCGTGGATTTTGGTTTACATTATTGACGAATCCTGAAAGGTATTGAATTCATCTGCCTAAGAAAAACGAATTTATAAAGAAAATAATATGTTCACTGTGTAAATACTATGGCCCCAAAAACCGGTCTTAAAACCATAATCGGTGATCAGATTGTCTTGCAAATGAATATGCCATTCAAATTTCAAAAATTTCTAAGCCCTAAAAAGAAAATCCCATGTTAATTCCTATTGTACGACTAGAACAGAGGTTCCCAAACTGGGGGGGGGNAAGGGGGGGGGGGGGGGCGTGAAGGCAAGTCAAGGGGGACGCGAGACCAGTTGAATTATTATATTATTTTACAAAAGTAATTTTATTTTTTATCGTTTTGAATGAGATAGCATTCAGCAACATCCATACCCATTCATAATTTGTATTGTAAAGTTGAGGGGGCGTGGGAGGCTTTCATTTCAAGAAAAGAGAGGGCGGTACCAAAAAGTTTGGGAACCCCTGGACTAGAAAGTTAACACACTGTATAGCTCATCTTTGTGACAAACTAAATTATAGTGCCATTTGTCAGTATCGATGGAAAATTAAATACACCAGTTCCCGACAGATAACTGAAGTCAAGCAACGGCCAGCGGGGTTAAAACGTAGGTGGTCGTTCCTTAATAAAATGGATCAAATCATATGTTTTCTGACCACTTGAATCAAGTGGTGGTATCACTTCTTAACTTCAACATTTAAATAGTCACCACTATAGGAGTACATGGAAGCGGCCGGGATTATCAACTTCTAAACTGGCGTCCTCAGAGTAGTATAATATGCTACCCATTCCTTCCACCCTCATTACTTTCTGTGATGGACTGATTCAGAAAGTGGATTCCTAGATTATTAATAGGTCATAATTCCCATTGTTCTCGAGATTACTATTGCCATGCTCTCTCATTTCTCGATATCAGACTCCAGCATGTTTATTTTTCCATTTCTTTTTGTGTTGATCATGGGCGTAGGAAGGGGGGGNTCTATCTTCCTGAGCAAAGCTCTTTAAATGCTGAGTATGGCATGAAATCAATATGATTTCAATTTGTATTTCCCATCTACACTGCCTCTTATTCGTCCCTTGAAGGAACTCCCTTCTGTAAACTAAAAGGAAAATATATTTACAGTTGACGTTGGCTAACTCTTATTCTTTTTTGATTTTTTTTTTTTTTTAGGATCGGATGAAACTGAGTGTGTCAGCGTTCAGAGCGCATGCTTCAGCCCACAAAAAAATTTTGAGTTCAAGTTTGATTTCGCCCTTTAATTATGGATCTACGAGCAAAAATTCAGAATCAAAGGTAACATTTTTATTTGAACATATCTGACTGAATGAAATGGGGTCTATTTTTAACCCGACGATTTTGTTTTTAAATTCGCCAGTTTGGCTGTTTGTGCGTTCCATAGCAACTCGCGAAGTCCTCATCTGATTTTAATGAAACATCGTATGGACAATGTACATTCATTGTACCTATTTATGAAATTAGCTGTAATATTTAACAATAATTTCAAGATTTTAAACATTAGGTACTTCTCAATTTTGGATCTTTGCCGTTAGGAGCCTACACACAGGCTGAAAACGGTTCCTATTTATAACAAGCAATATTTTACTCACGGATATTATTACATCTGTGGCGATAAAAATATCAAAAGGCACACCACACCCCTTCACAAGATGCAACCAAATGAGATATCTCCGATCATAATCGGTTCGGTAGATTTTGCTGTAGCCCGGTCAACGTCCAAGAAGATGAAGACTAAAATAGTGTAAAAATGACAATTTTGAGAAACTTTTTTCGCTATTCTCGTAACTTTTATTGTCAAATTATTGATTGAATCTCATCATCTACGATCTATTCAACAAAAGTTACTCCATTTTTCCCGTGGCTGTAGAGAGCTGTGAAAAGTGCACTTTGTGACTTGAAGTAATATATCATTTGTACAACGTTCATTGTATTTGACTTGGCGAGCGGAGGGCTGCCGCGCTCCTCAATTACAAACAAAATATTTTTATGCTTTATTTTCTATAATTTTTGGCGGCTGATCCCTTTTGTCCTTAAGGAGCAGCCGCCACTGTTGTTTTCCTTGCATATATATGCTGTGCAAGTAAGTATGCGGCTGTCTGACAGCGCCCTAACAAAGTTTTACTGACGCATGTGACAGTTTTAGTTTGCATGAACGAACTTTCTTTTGTCAATATTTTCTTAGATTTTCTATTTTCATTTCAATAAAATAAAGTAAAGGAGCCACTACGTTGGGGAGAAAGAAAAAAAACTAAATTTAGTTTAGCAATTGCTGGTTTACCACTTAAAAAGTTTTTTTTTTTTTTTTTATCAGTCAATTTTGTTCTCTCTCTCTCTACTTCTGACGAAAACTAATTGAATAAAACAAAAATTTTGCTATCGTCAGCTTTCGGTTTCCTCTTTTCTCCTGCATTATCTGTCACCCCTGTCTCAATTCCCCCATCTCTGTCGCCCTTCCGCCTCAAGATAATGATCAGAGGTTTTGGCAAAAATTCAAAGAAATTTTCAAATTTATAGGAATAGACGTATATTACAGTAGTGGATTAAATTGTAACGCTTTTTTCTCTCTCTCCCGCTCGCTCTCTTTCAGGCATGCCTTACAGGGAACGTGGGGAAATACTTTTGGCCCCTACAATACGTATACAAGGAATAAGAAACTGATATGTTTATGATGTTTATTTTATCACCCCACGTGGTATATTCTGCCCCCCCCCCCAAAAAAAAATAATCCATTTTCCAATTTTATGAATACTCGTGATGCAAACGAATGACATCAGATGTAATATTATGTTAAAGCAGAAGAATGCATTTTCCAATTTTATGAATACTCGTGATGCAAACGAATGACATCAGATGTAATATTATGTTAAAGCAGAAGAATGCATTTTCCAATTTTATGAATACTCGTGATGCAAACGAATGACATCGAATGTAATATTATGTTAAAGCAGAAGAATGCAGTTTCCAATTTTATGAATACTCGTTGTGCAAACGAATGACATCAGATGTAATATTATGTTAAAGCAGAAGAATGCATTTTCCAATTTTATGAATACTCGTGATGCAAAAGAATGACATCAGATGTAATATTTTCCAATTTTTTGCGTTAAATTTTCACATCATTAGCAAGGACAACTACATTAAATTATCACTGCAATCTTCTTTTTTCTTTGCTCTTGTAATGCGTCCACTGGCGACTCACATTAAAGTAGCTTTTCAAACCCGGGTCTCCCGCGAGCAAAGCCAGTGTTATAGCCACTAGGCCAGGGAAGCTAGATCTTTTTAGGTAGCTGGTTTGTAAGTTTTCAGCGAATAAAGATGAGTTCAACCAAAAGAAAAGGTCAATCAGTCGAGTGTAGAAAATTTGTTTAGGTTTCCACAAAAGTATCCGAAATTTCAGTCGACAAATTCTACTCATTCCGCGCGTCCACAACTAAAAATACTTTCCATTCAAATCGATATGACTTGAAGAAGATCAACTTGATTCGGATTATATTCGACTCGACAAGTGTCATTCGGCTAATTCGATCGGCACAGTCCATATAATGTGACGTACTTATCTTTAAGAATAAATCTCAGCGCAACTGGCCTCATTTTTTGGGGCTCAATTCCATAAAATTGGACATAAATTAATGTCATTCCCTTTTAAATTCTGGCCTGTTCTTTTCCATTCTATTATGTGGCCCCCTTTACCCTTAACTCTGAATTTCCTCTCTCTCCAATCTTGTTACCGTAAAAACTTTATCAATATTGAAATGGAGCACGGTATCCGGGGGAGTGTCGCATTTAATTTTCTTTGAAGCTTAAACAAATTAATTAGTGTATGCTGTCATGTGGGATTCAAAAGAGGCGGCCTACCCCAGGAATAACGAGATGTTACTGGGAATATATACAGGGTGAATAAATCGACGCAGACATTAGAATCACAAAATGGAGTTGCGACAAATTTAAGATATCGGACCGTGACTTGCTGAGTTTCGTCAATAAATTAGAAATACTGTTTATTTGATAGTTGTGATAATTTTTCTGTTGTCCTAGACCGTAATTTTGTGGGTTAAGGTCATCCATTTTTATCAAAATGATATGCTAACGTTTGGACTTGTGATAACAGACCCCCCCCCCTACCACATACAAAGATACAATCACACATTTCTGATCTATATACATATTCAGATATGACCAAAAACATCCTTATTTAAATAATAAGTATTTCTTATTTGAATCTCTAATCTGTCATTTATGGTTTATTATTAACAATAATAAACCTTTGGACTCATTCACGACAAAGAAAAATCTTATTTCAATCGTTTCAAGAAAAGAACTGAAAGTTACCCGAATATCATAAATAGTTCAATCGTTTCAAGAAAGGACCTGAAAGTTACCCGAATATCATAAATAGTACAATCGATTGAAGAAAAGAACTGAAAGTTACCCGAATATCATAAGTAGTACAATCGATTGAAGAAAAGAACTGAAAGTTACCCGAATATCATAAATAGTTCAATCGTTTCAAGAACTGAAAGTTACCCGAATATCATAAATAGTTCAATCGTTGCAAGAACTATCATAAATAGTTCAATCGTTTCAAGAACTGAAACGATTGAACTATTTATGATCGTTTCAAGAACTGAAAGTTACCCGAATATCATAAATAGTTCAATCGTTTCAAGAACTGAAACGATTGAACTATTTATGATCGTTTCAAGAACTGAAAATTACCCGAATATCATAAATAGTTCAATCGTTTCAAGAACTGAAACGATTGAACTATTTATGGTCGTTTCAAGAACTGAAAGTTACCCGAATATCATAAATAGTTCAATCGATTGATACTTTCGTATAAAACAATGTTTAATAATAATTTATTATCACAAAATGCAATAATGTGAGGTGATGAAAATAAAAAGGTCGGGATGAAAATAGATTGATGCAGAGATGGTTACGGTTACGTGGTTAGAGAGAGGCAAAGGTCAAAAAAGTCAAAGTTGATAATAAAAAGAAGGAGAGAAGTAAGTGGGAAGGAGTAATGCAATGAGAGAGCGTGTCAACAATGTAAAATGTCGTCATGGCGGGGAAAATAGAATCTTCGTGCGGCCTTTTTGGGCCACACGAAAATAGCGTTTAGATGAATTTATTTATAAGAACACAATTCTTTGGTTTATTATTTTCATAATGAACCTATGCAATCTTCACAAAAAAAAAAAAAAAAAACNAAAAAAAAAAAAAAAAAATCCCGCCCTCAAAATTTGATATTATACGTTTCAAGGTACGTAGACTTCAAAAATCGAATAAAAAAAAATCCGTTTGTCCGCCGCGCGGTCCGCCCTGATGGGCACTTTTGCCTATTTATTTAGCGTTGACCTATTTGGATGAAATTTGGTATATAGGTCACACCTGGGCTCTAATTGTGCCCCGAAACTTTTGCGTGCAATCAAATAAACCCCTTGGCGGTTTTTGCCGCTTTTTAGTGTTTTTCATTATTGCGATTTAAAAAGAGAATGGTGAGAGTCAGAGACTTGAAATTTGGTATCTATGGCATAACTGGGGTCTCAGTGTGCTTCGAAACTTTTGGGTACAATCGAAACACTTGGCGTTTTTTTTTTGCACCTGTGGTTACATTAAAAAATTACTTCACCTTTTACCAATTCCATTTAGGATTGACTTTGCTTTCTTTAATTTTACCATCACGACCTTTGTTCTGTGCCTATCCTTTTACCAACCCGACCTTTGTTCGGTGCCTATCCTTTCCTTGCACGGAAACTCTCGCTCCCTCCTCAAAGTATCCATAGAAACTGCATTTTGCTGATGACCTTTCAGCCTTGGTTTGAGGCTAAATGCTCTTTCTAACACCAATCCTTCTGTATTTATACGGGCTTAGGACTATCACATAATATGGTTGGATTGCTCCCCCGGTGGCTACATTACTTTCTTTCTTGATTAGCTTTATTAATCAAGCCTATCATTCATAGTCTTTCAACTCTACTTCAAATTACCTTCCGTTTTCACCTATTCCTATCAGGGTTGGCATGTTTAAAACAAACTGTTTTAAACAAGTGTTTAAAACAAACTGTTTTAAACAAGTGTTTAAAACAAACTGTTTTAAACAAGTGTTTAAAACACTGTTTTAAACATAGTGGTTGTTTCAAACACCTGTTTAAAACATGTTGTTTTTTTAGCTGTTTTAAAACCTATGTTTTTTCTATCTCGTATGGTACCTCCTCTTACGAGCAACCCGTATGACGTTATGCGCAGAAGAGGACGAGTTTTGGTTTTGCGGGTGTCCTACCTTGTCTCTCCTTTATACCATGACTTGCTTAGAAAAAATATTTTGTAACGGTCATTTGGTGGCTGCTAAATGTCTAGCGAGGTGTTGAACAACAACCGGCATGAAGTCAACGCCGTAATAAAAAAAAACACATGTGGTGTGAAATTTGATATCAATGACGTCATCACCTGATATTTCTATCAACGACGTTGAGTTTGGTGGAAAAAACTCCCCCATTGATATCGATAGTTATTTATTTAATCCGTGAGTTGTTTTTATTTGCCAAACTCAACGGCGCCGGCGGTGAGTAAAGTGGTGTATCTCTTTCTCTCTCACTCTCATTGTAATTGGTATCTATTTGCTTTCTCTTTCTATATGACGACATCATCTCCAGAATTTCGTACAAAAAAACTTGCATATTGCAGAAGTGAAATTGTATTTTAGACAGTAATTTTTATGTTAAAACACAGAACATTGATGGTCATTCTGTGGTTTAAAACGCTTTAAACACTGTTTAAAACGTTTTAAACAGTGTGTCACTGTTTAAAACGTTTTAAACAGTGTGTTTTTTTTTTTTATGCCAACCCTGATTCCTATACAAACCGGTGGAGATGGACCAATTCTCCGGCAACCGAGTTCCCCAAATTTATATCTTGACTATATTACTTGTAGGGCCACATGAGGGTTCTTTTGTATCAGACAGGGATGGAATTTTCTTATCAAATTGAAAACTTGATAGCAAGAATTTATTGTAGGTGGAGCGGGGCAAAATAAAGATGATCTGAGAAGCCTGTAATGCCGGGTCCACACTAAGCGAACATTGTTACCTAACATGGTTATTTGAAAAAGGCAATAATAACATTTTATGTTATTGAAATAACATTGTTCGCGAACAATGTTATTTCAAAAAATACATAATAACATCTGATGTTAAAATACATACCTAATAACATAATAACAAAAAATACATAATAACATCATGTTCGCGAACAAAAATCGATGTTCCGTTTAATGTCGATAAAGATCAAAGGAGTACGGCAGTGATGCGCCAGACCAAATTCCAAATCAAACCCGGCGACCGCAGTGTGTATATTTACGCAATCCATTTCATGCTATTTATACAGGGGGTTGTATCTATGGATATGGTGCATCAATCAGTGGCGCACCAAGGATTTCCATTCCGGGGGCCGTCAGGGCTGCAGCCACATGGGTATAGGGGGGGGGGGGAAGATATGTCAAGCTACTCATTTTGTCTATTTTTTGAAGTGAAGATCATCGTTTCAAAACATTGGACGGGGTTGAAATCTCTGGGATTTTGAGGGTATGCTTTTTTTGATACAGTCATAATTATCCCTAAAATCACCAGTCTTAAGCAGTCAAAATATGGGGGTTGGATTAATCTTAGGGATTTTGAGAGTTGTTCTTATTTACACAGCAAACGTTTCTTTTTTTGATACATTAATAAATCTTCAAATTTTCTGCAAGATTACAATACTTTATCTTCTATTAGATGAGGAAGTAAAAACATACTAAAAACATTGTTATAGTAGTACGTTCAAGATAATATATGGGTGAGTGATGAATGAAAAGAAGGGCGGTGAGTTGAGTGATGAAGTATAGCTTAAGTGAGAGAAATAGATATAATATAGGTATTATGAGTAAAAGAACGAAGATGTGACGAAGTAGAATACCTAATATGTTCTACAGAGTTGAAATGGTGAGGAAGCTATTTTGACGTATATATCTATGATAATCAACGTAGCTCCACGATGGCTAAACCTAGAAACTTGAAATTTGGCACAACGGTCCAATTTAGTATGTAGGTGCGTAATAAGAAAGGAAAAAAATTAAAGTTCAAGTGGGAGCAAGTTACCGCTAAAAATGACGCTATTTAGCGGGTCTAATTGCTATTTTTTTGGGGCAAACTAAAAGAGATAACGAAAAATGACCGAGAATAGACCCCCCCCCAAAATAGTATATAATGACGCCATAAAAAATATAAAATTTGAAAATTTCCGGTTTCTCCCCGACTTATGGACGGTTTTCACCACAAAAAAATCGGAATTGAGAAGTACCAATTCGGGATAAGCGAGAAAGCTGAAATTTGATACAAAGGTGTTCCGAAGTACAAAAAGTCATATCCTTGGATAAAATATTGAATTTTCAAAACAGGAGCGGTGCTCACTCTGGGGCCGATTCCACCAAAAATCTAAAATTGAGAAGATTTAATTTCGCGATCTCGAAATTGTTGTTGCATTTTGTAACCGTAGCGAAGCACGGGAAAACAGCTAGTATATATATACCCCCAAAAATACCACTGTCTGCTATAAAAATTCTTCTCCAAGTCATCACCCCAAAAAAGGTATGAGATCTATTTTGGGCCCCGCTATCCACTCTTCCGTTCCTCGAAATACCTAATGACTTTAAATTCCGACCACACCCCAAACGATTTCAGAATTTTAGTCCGATTTCCTCACTCTCTTCACCAACACGCAGTCTTGGTGGGGTACCTCTCATCATTATTAAACGTAACGAATTTATAAACCGCTAAAGTAGAACTGACGAACAGAGTGGTCCCTATCTCCTAGTGGTTAAACGAACCGAGGTACCCCACCAAGACTGTGTATATATTTGGCGGGGCGGAGCGCTACCGCGCTCCTTAAGATATGCGCTGGGCAAAAAATACCGGGTTTGATCACTGTATGCCCTTGAAATCTTCAAGGTGGCAAGCTCAAAGCCGGCTGGGGGTAGGGTTACCAAATGAAAATGTTTGAAAAGCAGAACAATTAAAAAAAACTACTTACGATATAAATAAATTGGGTAGGTATTGAGGAGTTTTATTAATTTTGGGTGCAAATCGAATCGAATATAATGCAAGGGACTAGAAATTTGGATATTCTAAACTAATCGAAGATACCGTTGGCGCTTCGTAGCGGTTTTCATTAATCCTACTAAATTTCAAATCTCTAGCACTTACTGTTCTGGTTTACGGACAGACACGCACACGCTGACTAATGGCTGAAAATTGAGATTCAGGCTCTCGGGATCTGAAATTTGTCATTGAAAACTTGACATCAAATTTTAGCAGATACTTTCTTTTCATAGATTAAGGGGGACCCAGGTTTGAATCCTACCAGGGGCAAACATTTTTCACTGTGGTTTGGATGTTTTCGGACCCACTCAGCCTCGTGGGGACAATAAGTAGCTATGGAAATAATGCGCTTATTAGCGACCAAAGTAAATGGAAAATATCAAAGTGAGCATCACCAAAGTTGTGACATAATAACAGAAAGAAACAGCATTTTTTTTTTTTTTTTTTTTTTTTTTTTTTTTTGCTCCTAGGATGTTACTCTTCTAATGTGAAAAACTGCTTCAGGCTTAAAAAAATAATTGCATAGGAATTTATGAATTGTAAAACTTTTCAATGGCAAGTTTAATTTTAAAATTTGTATTCAGATTTATTTGTACAATTATGAGGAAACCTCATAATAGTTTTTAAATAGCTTGAAGCGTTGACTATTGCATGTCTACTTAATTACTATTACAGTAGGTATTATTACTTTAAGCAAGAAACAACGTTTAAGTAGCTATACCTAGTCACAATGAAAATAGTTCAAACATAGTTTTCTATCATATTTATATAACTAGTTTTCTGTTTTAACTTATTTTTTTTTACTTTTTAAATTTTACAAAGTACCAAGAACAAAATTTTGTTTTATTTATTTTGGTAAATACCTAATTTCGTTTTATTTTGAATTCACATTTGTATCTGTAATTCTGTAGTCCGCAAAAAAATCAGGTGATTCTAAACTAAAGAAAGAATTTTCTCATCCGTTCATTCTGGAGAGAAAGATATAATATTTAACAAAATTTTTGGAACAGAAAAAAATTTACTTTAAATTAAAGTTATAAATTAATAAAGAAAGAAGAGATTTATATTCAGGAAAAAAACGAAGAAACAACCTCCGACTAAGTTAAACTTAGCTTAGGAGGTTTACTATTGTATTATTATATTTATTGTTATTAATAAAGTTATTTTTCAAAAAAAAATAAAAAAATAATATATCGATAAATTCTCTCTCCCCCAAATGAAATCCATAAACAAATAATTTCTCGTTCATTTCTAATTTGCTTTCTTTTCCGAGCAGCCTTTTAAAATTTCAGCTAGATTTTTTTTTTGTTTCAATTAACGTCTCTTTAACATCTACTGGTCATTCGAGACGGTGTTTTTTACCCTCCATTCGCTACAAATTTACAAACCAGCTATCTATATTCCACATTGACCTCATCCAGCTTGCAGTGGGCCTAAACCTACGCGGACACCAACTCTATTCACATAAAATTCAAAACAATTAAGACTAAAGGGATTATTTGATCTGAATCAAAGCTGCTAGGGTCCCAGGATCAAGAACGTCTCATTTGGGCCAAATCTCTAAAATCCAAACCACATAACCCACTTTAATGAAATTTAAAATATGGAACCATTCTATTTTTAAAAAATGGAGCTATGGGGGTGTACCTATGTCAGGGGGCCGCTAGGGGCCCTAACAATCTCCTTGAAACGAAATTTTGTTTAATATCAAACGGTTCGGTATAGTCATATGAAATTCAAAACAAATAATGTCTATAGCCCACAAAGATTATTAAAAATATTTAACACTGTATATTCAAAGTGGGTCCGATATCAGCCTAAAGATATTGGTCCTTAGAAGTGTAACTNCAGGGGGCCGCTAGGGGCCCTAACAATCTCCTTGAAACGAAATTTTGTTTAATATCAAACGGTTCGGTATAGTCATATGAAATTCAAAACAAATAATGTCTATAGCCCACAAAGATTATTAAAAATATTTAACACTGTATATTCAAAGTGGGTCCTTAGAAGTGTAACTTAACTAGGGGCCCCGTTTAGAGGTCCCAGCAGGGTTCCTAAGTCCTGTCTATTGGTACTACTAGGTAGAGTCATTGACATTAATCCGTGGAGGCGTAACTGCACCAGGAGCACCGTTTAGAGGCACCACAGCAGGATACCAAAAAAGAATAAATGTAAAATTTTGTAAAATCTCTAATTTTGATCAAATTTGGTATGCAATACTTTATTGGATATTTTTTGGTATTATATAGAAATTTCGGTTTTGAGGCTCCTGCAGGGACCCACACATGTAAAAAAATAAAAGTTGACCCATTTTGATAAAATTTGGTATACTCAGACACCCAAGTATTAAAGGGTCAATGCAGGAGCCCAGAAATGTAAAAAATAAGAAAGTCGTCTGGTATTGGACTGGAAAATGTTTGGTATTTTGAAGAAATTATGGTTTTAAGGCCCTGCAAGGGCCACAAATGTAAAATTAAATCTGATTTTCATAAAAATTGATATACTCGGTGAAACAAAGTATTAGTTCTACTGGACAATTTTCGGTATTTAGAAAGAAAGAAAGAAAAAAAAAATGAGGCCCACACATGTAAAAACATAAAACTCGTCTCATTTTGATATAATTTGTTATACTCAGTCGCCAAAATATAAGAGTGGACAATTACTTTTCGTATTTTAGAGACACTGGTTTTTGGGTTTTAATTTTATCATTTTGATAAAATTTGGTATAAGTATTGAGTCACCCGAGAATTATATTAGATATATTTTTTTTTATCTTTTCATATTGCATTAGTTAGATAATGAACGAGAAAGTCTAGTACGGTTTTCGTACCATTTATTTTTCCTTGAATACACAAAACAAGATGAGGGAATGCGGGTATAAAGTTGAGCGATGGATTCTGTTTTAAAACTTAGATTTTTGTTTGGTTAATAATTATGAAAACAAAGCACTAATTGTTATTACAAAGTTACATGAAACTAAAATAAATTTTATATACTTTATACCTTGCATTAACCCTAGAAAGTTACCGATGAGTAACAATTACTCACTCGTCCGTTTGAAACGTTATAAGGGATTAGCAGATTTCATGATCCAGGACTGTGCGAACAATTCAGTCTTCTGTTGACTTTGCATTGTATTGTCAGGTAATAAAATTTCTAATCTTTAATTATAAGTGTTAAAAAACTAGTTTCTTCATAAACAATTATATACCTAATTAGTATTTTTGGTAAGTGTTTTGTTATTTTTTCTAAAATATGAGTAAACTTTACACATTAATATTTAACAGATAATTCTTATATTCCATTGAGTAAATTTTACTCATCACGTCTAAATGATACCTGGGGTAATTTTAAAGAACTAACAAATCAGGCGACCGGACAATCATCAGGATTTTATTTTACCAACCTATAAGAAGTATTCTAAAACCAAACATAAGCAAAAAGTTTCAACTCAAATCTTCTCTCGATGATTTCGGTCCATAACTACCAGTCCATAACTCACCCCCCTCTTTCGAATATCTCTGGAATCATATTCGATGTTGACTACATGAAAGCTCGTCACCTGCCGAATTGATATTAGCTATGTTATTAATTTTCATAAATATATTTTGACTAGCTGTTTTACCCGTGCTTTGCTACGGGCTATAATATTGGTAAGCTCAAATATCGATGATACGTTTGTTGTAAGTTCCAGATGTGCAATAGGGGGATTTTTGATATTTTAACTGGGACGATAGTCGCGGAGGAAAAAGGTAAGTTTAAAAATAGAGATCATCTTTTCATCAATGTTTCTTCGTACCTATAAATTAAAGGTGGCCGAAAAGTTGTATGTAAATTGTATTTTTAAAAAATACATAAAGTATGCAATATGAAAGGACATTTTCAACCGGGACGTCACTTATTGGGGGAAAAAATGTTAATATTAACCTGTTAGAAACGACTTTCGCTATTGTTTAATGTTGAAAATGTCTGAACTGTGACCATCCGGTAACTCTAATGGTCCAACATTTCATGCTAAACAATATTTTTAGTTTTGCTTCTGTTTGAAGAATCACCAGGCTCGCAGGTGTCACACGGGAATAGGCAACATATAATGGTGTAAGAAACAGTCATGTCTCAAATCAACTACGGCCAGTTTCAAAGATTGACCCTGTGATTTGTTTATGATCATGGCAAAACACAATTTTAAAGGGAATTGAACACGTTTAAATTGGTAATCGGAGGAAATCAATGGGATACGTGGTATAAATACTGTTTCTCCCGTACCACAGCCTGTGAAAATTGTGGCTTCCCTGCGCTCCTGTGTAAAGATTTCACCTGAAGTCTGGTGCCGTTACAAAGTTTTGATGGAATCAAATTTCGTAAAAGCATGATAGGAGCTCAAATTTTGAAACTAAGATGGTGCGGTGGAATAGCAGGTGGATTTAGAGTTTAAAGTATTTAAAAATTCAACAGGATAATGAACAGCATCCTCTAATTCCAAAAACTGTGTCCACAGACTTTCAACATTCCAGTAGTCACCGTGCCCGAGTGAAATAGCGCAGTAAGCTTGAAAGCACGGTGAACTGGGTTCGATTCCCAGCGGAAACAGAATTTTTCGGCTCAGTACTTTGGATGATACGGGGTCCATTCATACCTTGTGAGGAAATATGAGTTGCTGCTTTTCACATTATGGACAGATAAGATGTATTAAGAATTTTTTTTATAAACGCATCTTTTTCCCCGCGGCAGGCTTCCCATAACAAATTTCAGCCACCAGAAAGTTACCGGCACCGAGAAACAGTGATGAAAAGGTGATTTTATTTTATGGCCTCGGCTTTATTCCCTGCCGCTGGCGCTCCAGTTGGAATAGGTATGGAAAAATCCTTTCTTATTGTATATCTAGACCATAAAACGATTTCAGCCTCCAGAAATTTACTAGTACGGAGAAAGGGTGATGAAAAGTTAATAATATTTTATGGGCGCGCCTTTTTCTGCCAGTGGCTGGCACCCCAGATTCTTATTGCACATATAGAACACAAAGCGAACTTACCTACCAAATTTCAGCCACCAAAAGTATACCGGTACGGAGGAAAAGTGATGAAAAGCTGATAACATTTTATGGGAGCGGCTTTTTCCCCCGTGGTTGGCGTCCCAGTTTGTATATTAAAAATTCCTTTCTTACTGCACATCTAGAACATAAAACGAACCTACACACCAAATTTCAGCCACCGGAAATGTACTGGTACGGAGAAACAGCGATGAAAAGGTGATAATATTTGATGGGCGCGCCCTTTACCCCCGCGGCTGGCGCCCCAGTTGGAGTAATAAAAAATCCTTTCTTATTGCACATCTAGAACATAAAGCGAACCTACATACCAAATTTCAGCCACCGAAAATGTACCAGTACGAAGAAACAGTGATGAAAAGTTGACTTTCATATGTAAATGCGCCCCTTTTCCCCCCGCGGCGGGCGCCCCAATTGGAATATTTTAAAATCCTTTCTTAGTGCGCATCGTATACCTAAGTGCAACCTACATGCCAAATTTCAGCCTCCTAGGACGTACCAGTGCAGAGAAATCGCGATGAGTGTTAAGTCAGTGTCTTTCTCTTTTATATATATAGATATAGATTCAGAGGTCTACAGGGTTTGCACTTTCTAGTTGTCCCATGGGATTTAACTTATAGTTGGCATATCCTTCCAGTTCCAGTATATCACTAAATAGAAGTGATGGTGATTTTTAGTGGTATTTTTAACGAGGATACAAATGAAACTACTTGACCACTTTCACGAAAATAGAACCTACGGTTCCTGACTTAGAACCGATATAGTGGACTAATGTTCCTTCAGAAGATAACAGTTCATACTTTTGATAATTATTTGAGAAAAAATGTATGTAGAAACCTTTGAAATTGTAATTTCCTCAATTATCAGAAATCGAGTTGCCTAAAATAACAGTGACATACATACCTGGTAATACGAAAGCGCGAGGGTTCAAGTGACGCTTTGTCATCAAGCAGTCTTCAAAGCGCAGAGCTATTAATCACTTAGGTATGGAATTAGTGGAGTGAGGGGGGGGGCTACAATTTGATAGAGGGAGCTTACAATTGTAATTATTACAATTTTTGTAGGAGAGTGGATCATGCGCGGATAGAGCCCTCTTGTTTTGGGAGGACACAATATACCTAATAGAAAATTTGGAGGAGGCATGGGGGGGGATTCGTAACCTAGAGTGTAACTTAAGAAATAACCCCCGTACCCGGGGGTATATCTATTTACGTGCCCCCCGGGCCCTCCCCTATGGAGGTGGGGGGTCCAGTCCTGGGTAGTACTTTTTAATGCATAAACATCTATTTTTTCTTTACGTATTTCTATTTAGTCTCAGGTTTGGGAATTATTCAGGGGCCCTTGCCCCCCCCCACCTTACTTGACTAGCAAGCAAGACTGTTTCGATTCACTTGGATTAAAAATGATTTCATCAAACGTAAAACAGAAGATATATTATATCCACCAAAAAATCCATGCATTTAGATGACTCGAACCCACGCCCTTTGTAATACTAGGTATGTACGTCACTGTTATTTTAGCCAATTCAGTTTCTGATAATTGAGGAAATTACAATTTCAAAAAACTTGTTTTCCACATACCTACATTTTTTTTGAAATTATCAAAATTATTAATGAAGAAACCTTAATCGACTGTTGGGTTTTCTTGTCGAACTATCACTAAAATTTCATATCCATCCCTGCAATAGAACGATAGTCCGACCCTGTTTTATCTATCTAAAGCTAGCTTTTTGTTCAAGATAGATGGAGCATTTCAAAGCCTAGTTCAGTGTTCTGGAACCGGGGAGGAGTGTCAGGCAACCCTTTGAATTTTGGCCCAACTAGAGAGGTTAGGAAACATTTTTACGGCCATGCCTCTAGTACATACGCGTACAACAGTCCAAAATGGATCCATGATGGCCAATAAAAAAAGATAGTTAAAAAAACAAACAATTTTTTGAAAGGGTTGCAGACATTCCTCCCCGGTTCCAGACCTAATAGTTGAGTACTGATTTGATTCTAATACAGAGCGATCGTACTGAATGCATTGATTTTCACTTTGTGATTGCGCCCAGCGCATTATGGTCACCCCTTTAGCATAATTAGTATTTTCTATGCCCTTGTACCCTTTCTTATAGCCCACTTGGGTTTATTTAGTAATTTTGCGACCTGCGCACCCTAATACTTTACCTAACCTCCACATTTTACAGTTCTTTTAAACAAATATTTTTTTCTGCTTAATATCTGTCATATAATTATAACATCTATAAGATCGTTTCGACCTCAGTCGTAGGCGAAATATCTATCTTGTCTTATGTATGCTACGGTAAAAGTAGATAATTGGTGATTGTATACAATCACCGGTAAATGTAGGAAATTATTCTCAAGACTGGTGCAAGAGTTTAATCGAGGCATGGCCGCTCAAAACGATTCCTAAACTCTCTGGGGGGGGGGCGTTTATCTTAACGCTTATATTGATAAAATAATAAATAAGAACAAAAAAATAATTCAAAAATTCTCGACATATTTAAAAAAAAATCCGATTAAACATTTGAGAATAATTTCCTACATTTACCGGTGATTGTATACAATCACCAATTATCTACTTTTACCGTAACATGTATATTAAATCAATTTGGTTTAACATCTATTGGTCATTCGAGACGTGGTTTTGCCCTCTAATTCTAATCGCGGGAAACTTACAAACAAGCTACCCACATTGACCTCATTTTTATCAATACCTTATTTTATTTTAACTTTTATTTTCTAATTATTTTTTTCGAAAGCTAGTGTGGGCCGCCCACATTTGCAGGTAGGTACTCTTTTGATGAGCCGCCACTGAGATGTACCCTGAAAAAGTAAAGGGAAGATAATTTTATTTCTTTACTAGTTTAGAAATCTCAAGAGCCAAATGTAAATAAATCATTGGGGAATGAGAAAACTGTCTTCGACTTGAAGCACCCTTGTGAACTACTCGTAGACGTCAGCACTATCAGCAGTTGTATAAAAAAGTTTCTTATTTTCCTTCCTTTACCCCTATATAGGTGAGTCAATATACAATCTAGGGTTGAATAAATTCCAACTAAAGATTTTTTGACGGTTTTTGCTGGTTCTAGGTGTCCTCATTAAGAAAAAAACCAAAATCGCCCGTCCGGACGTGCCCAAAAATCCCAAAATTGGTCATAATCGAAAATGGCGGCTTATTTTTTGGTGCTTTTTCAATTACCGATTTTTATAGGAATAAGTTCTAGAAATCAGACAATTAAGGCATCTATTTGATCTAGAATTGAGCAAGTATTTATATAAAGTTAAAAATTGTCAAAATCGGGACGGCCGATTTTTCAAAAATCGTCCGAAACTTAGTGATGTGCTGATATTTTCTTTTTGTAAAAAAATCGTTTAGCTGTCTATAATATTAAAACGAACCATATATATGATTTTATAAAATCTTTTAGACGACAAATAGATCGTCGAAATCGGTTAAGGCAAAGATTGGCTTAACCGATTTACTAAGTGAGATCTAGTTTTAACATCACGATTTTTCCTGGTCATTCCTTAATAAATCTCAAACAACTTGACCAATTTCGATTACAATCCCTGATTAGTTTTGAGGCCATAGTGGGACACCCGGTGTCGAATGACGGCTCATTATTTGAGTGAGGTCTATAGTTCACAAAACTACCTGCTATGTATTCTGTTTATAAATATACATTATTAAAAAACAGTTTTCAGTATATACATTTGTCACTGAGGTTTGGATATTTTCGGGGCCCACTCAGCCTCGTGAGGACAATGAGTAGCTATGGAGATGAATGCACATAGCGATCCGCGGTGCCAGCATTGTAGGTAAAGTAGAAAAAATCAAAATTTTTGGATAATGATGTATATTGGAAAATTCTACAATGCTGCAGTGAGCACCAAAGTTGTGACATAATAACACAAAGAAACAGCATTTATTATTATTAATCCGGCCCTAATAAATTCCACCCTGAAGTTGAACATTAAAGTGGAAAGTACCGCATCTCAACTCTATTTTTTTATTGAATTTCGTAGATTTGCCCCATTTTCTATATGGTTGTATTTAAAGTTTTTCAATTGTTTTGACTTAATTTGTGTATATCTCAGCATAAAATTAAAATATTTTCAAATCACATCTGACGGTTTGTCATGTTTTATTCAAACAATCTTTATCACTAGGAGCAATAGAGGATGTGACCCCCCCCTCCCTCCGTGTCCAACACTTAAGTTGGATTCTTATGACAATAACAATATACGGGGTGAGGTATTTTAATTAATAAGGTGGATACAATACAAAACGGTTCATTTTCAAAAAAAAAAAAAAAAATGAACGAAACCAAATATTTATTGATTTTTAGGGAAAGGATTAAGGATTTCTTGAAAGGTTGTTTATGGTAAATAATCAAAACAATAAAAGTTGACCATAAACAACCGTAAACGCAACCTTTGAGAAAGCTTTTAAGAAATCCTTAACATTTTCCCTAATTGTTAAGGATTTTTTGAAAGTTCTCTCAAAGCTCGCGTTCAAAATTGTTTATGGTCACCATAAACAACCTTTGAGAGACCTTTGCAGAAATCCATAAAATTTAGATTTTTTTTTTTAAATGGAACAGAATATTTTTACCTAATTGTGATATTGATTTTATTTATTAAAAAAGTTTTTTTTTTTTGTATATACCTATTTTTTCCAATTAGCTTACAGCTTATGAAATAATTTTGACCTTGACACTTAGTAAGAGATATTTAACATGTGAAGTATTATCGGCATGCCCATTTTGGCCATAAATGTGGTAATTTTAGTGAAACATGAAGGGTTATTAGGGTATCTATAAGAGCACGGCGAGGACAAAATTATCTCGAAATCTTTCTTAATTTCTATCGATTTTTTTAAAACAAAAAAGATTTCCTTTTTTAATTCAAATTTCAATACTACAATCCAAAATATAGGGTTGTATGTATGTATGTATATATTTATTGTGNTCAGATTTTTTTCACAAATTTGTGGCTTATATGATTATATGATTTTATATTATTATATAAAAACTGAAGAGGGTTCTATTTTTTTCAAGGAGACTATAACATTTTCCCTAAAAATCAGAACGTATTTTTGTAAAATGTATCTTTTTCGAGAAAATAGATCTTATTATTTAAAATTGGTCATCCTGTACTATCGTTTGATAACTTCGTAGACTTGGTAGGAAAGAGTGGATTTAGACGCTTAAAATATTTTTCAACGCCTTCTTCTTATAGCCCAATACTCCTACTTGGTCCGGCGTCGTTCCAATGTTTTCACCCCAAAGATGTTGCTTGAATTATCGAGGGCCTCAAAATATCCGTGTAGAGCCTCAATCACTTGAAGGTCTAGGTCAAATTTCTTACCACCATCATTTTTTTTATGTTTGAGAACAGATAGGAGTCAGAAAGCAAGAAGCCAGATGTAACAATTAAAGTGGGTAAGTCAGTAATTCCTATTTCGGATAGTTCCAGTGGGTGTTGTTGTTCTGATATCCACTGCGTGCGACCCAGGGTAGACATATCTCTGCCCTTGGGCACGTACGCTGGGGTGTGTCAGGCAGAAATCTTTGCAATACGCACCGGCGCAGAGGAGATCATAAAAATGGGACTCTCTAAAAAGGAGATTCACATTTTCTCTGACAGCCAGGCAGCGCTGAAGGCTATAGTCAGCTATAGCACGAATTCCAAGATAATTTGGGAATGCCAGCTGGCACTAAAGGAACTGGCACAGAACAACAGGGTTAACCTTGGTTGGGTGCCAGGTCACAATGGTATTGCCGGCAATGAACAAGCCGATCACTTGGCAAGAATGGGGTCAGCGACACCATTCATTGGGCCGGAGCCTGTGATCGGACTAAGCACGACTGGGATCAAGAATTTCATTGACGGATGGGTCTTCGAAAACCATCTGAGTCGGTGGAAGGACGTTTCAGGCCTGAGACATAGCAAGGCTGTGCTACAGGGACCATCCAAGGACCTTACTATAGAGATCCTTGCCCTCAGTCGCAAAAACATCAGACTAGCCACGGGCCTGATCACTGGGAACTGTGGACTGAGAAAACATCTGCACACTATGGGCTTCCATCAAGACCAGGTTATGTGCAGACTTTGTGGGGAGGATGAGGAGACTGCTTCTCACGTTATCTTTGATTGCGACTCCCTCATTGCGTGGAGACTAAGTATGGGACAGCTACATCCCAGGCTTGACATTCACGCAAAACACCTAGCCAAAAGGCTGATCAAGCTTGCGCAGATCTTAGGCCTTAGCTAGGGAATAGGCTAATTTCCAAGCACAAAAAGCCCATAAGAGGCTTAGGTGCAGGGGCTTACATAGCCCCAAAGAGGAATTTAGCTCACGAATATACGAATGTGTGTTGTTGAAAACAAATATTATCCATTAATAAAATTGATACTCTTCACTGCCTGAAATCTATTGAAATTATGTAAACAGTACGTAATTGTAATTGACAAAAAGCTATTGTTCTCAATTCTCAATCAATTGTAAGTAGCCGAGTCTACGCACTTATCAAACAATGGTGCAGAAAAAAACAGAGGAGATTTTACTGTCTTCAGACGTTTACCGATGCCTGAGCGAAAAGAGTCCGAAAAGCGAGATGTCTGGTTACACTAGAAGATAAAAAAAAGTTCTCTCCCATATCCGACAGGTATTATTTGTGAGCTTAACTTTTCAGCTTTAAGAACATAGGAACCACATCTAAATTGTACCCAGATGCGTGGTGGTCCTTACAGGTACCGCTGTTTAAAATGTCTCTGCTCATAGCAAATGATTGAGAACCACAATATCGTATTTCTAGTGGTTTCTAGTTTTAGAGGCAAGCGCAAATTTTGCATTTTCAAGAGAAGTGCTCTCCGTGCAGGAAAGGCCGAATGTATGTCACAGAGTCTTGCCCTGCAAAGAGTTAACGTCCCTTAAACATCTATAGGTCATTCGAAATGGGGGTTTAACCCATCACCATTCGCTGGAATGTTACAAACTGGGTAGCTCAGCTTATATTGGGCAGCAAAAAGCCAGCATCACGAGAGCGGAAACTCACGTGGACGCCCACATGGAACAACTTCGTTGGACGTTGCTTAACTTCAGTGATCTATTAGGAACTGGTGTATTCAATGTGCCATAGAAACAACCTTTAAAAAAACAAAATTCAAACGTTTCGCCAGAGGCTTTAGAGACACGGCCATTCTGCGTCTTTATTATTCTCTAAATTTTATTTTGTCCGTTCCTATGTGGTAACCCACTAAGTAAAACTCTCTGGATGTTGCTTAACTTCAGTATCGGAACTGGTGTATTCAACGTGCCACAGATTCTGGTTATTCTGAAATCGAAACCAAATCAGTATATTTTAACTTTCTTGTGAACGAATCTTTTTTTCAACTGCAGAATAAGTTATTATATAGGAAATTATAACGAGCAACATTTGGATTGCTTTCACAAACTGTTTCTGTTTGAAGTGAAGCCATAATGTAAGAACAGTACACCCATCCTCCTCCTAATGTGCTTACAAAATAGAAAATTGTCACTTCCTCCGCCACAGAGAGTTCATTTATCATTCGAATAGTTTTGTGCTATTTGAACGCATGGGAGTTTTTAAGTGCACACTGTGTGTGTATTTTCAAGGAAAATGTTTTTCTATCAGAAAGCTTGACAGAATTGTTAAGCTTTCTGAGGATACAATGACAGTTATCACAGACTCCATTTACATTAGCAGCAATTCATATTGGGTAACAAACACAGCACCTAGAATAACAACTTCTTAAAGTTCCTTATCTATGGGCACTTAATATAGATAAATCATTACCAGCAGAAAGCTTGACAGAATTGTTAAGCTTTCTGAGGATACAATGACAGTTATCACAGACTCCATTTACATTAGCAGCAATTCATATTGGGTAACAAACACAGCACCTAGAATAACAACTTCTTAAAGTTCCTTATCCATGGGCACTTAATATAGCTAAATCATTACCAGCAGAAAGCTTGACAGAATTGTTAAGCTTTCTGAGGATACAATGACAGTTATCACAGACTCCATTTACATTAGCAGCAATTCATATTGGGTAACAAACACAGCACCTAGAATAACAACTTCTTAAAGTTCCTTATCCATTGGCACTTAATATAGCTAAATCATTACCAGCAGAAAGCTTGACAGAATTGTTAAGCTTTCTGAGGATACAATGACAGTTATCACAGACTCCATTTACATTAGCAGCAATTCATATTGGGTAACAAACACAGCACCTAGAATAACAACTTCTTAAAGTTCCCTATCCATTGGCACTTAATATAGCTAAATCATTATCATTTTCACCTTGCTGAAGAAGTATCGGTAGGCTGTAGGTGTCGGACTCATGGTACCTATTTCTGAGATTTTGCATCCAGGATGTCCTTTTACGTCCCCGACTTCTGTTTCCCTCTAATACTGTGTATATTTCCTCCTTAAAGAATTACTGATAGGTAGATTATTATTTTAAAATGCACAAATGTAACAATGCACTTTATAAACACTATGAGGATCATAAATGTCCATACAGTCATTTATGGGCCATAATAATTCTCGAACAACATACGTTTGAGAGTCAGTGTTGGACAAGTAGACAATTATTTTAGAGGTTCATTAAAAGACTAGTCTGACCTAGTTAAATTTGCCCTCCAAAAATGGACTTATATTAATTAAAATGTGTTGTAATATAGATATGTAAATAATGGATCAAAAATACATTATTGACAATTCAGGTGAAAGAAAGGGATAATTCAATGATATTAATACTGGGACGAACTTACCAAGACGCGTAGGTAAGGTTACCAGTTGAACATTTTCAAGAGCAGGATTTCAAATAAAATTTAAAAATAAAAGGAAAACCGTACTTGACTTTCTCTTTCTTTATCTAATATGAAAAAAAAAAAAAAAAAAAAAAAAAAAAAAAAAAAAAAAANGTTCAAGTGGGAGCAAGTTACCGCCAAAAATGACGCTTTTTAGCGGGTCTTTTTGTAATTTTTTTCTGGGCAAACTAAAGGATATAACGAAAAATGACCGAGAATGGACCCCCCCAATATAGTATATCGGGACCCCATAAAAAAATATAAAATTTGGAATTTTCCGGTTTCTCGACGATTTATTTTCACCACCAAAAAATCGGAATTGAGAAGTACCAATTCGGGATGAGCGAGAATTCTGAAATTCGATACAAAGGTGTTCCGAAGTACAAAAAGTCATATCCTTGAATAAAATATTGAATTTTCTAAATAGGAGGGGTGCTCACTCTGGGGGTCGGTTCCACCAAAAATCCATAATTAAGAAGTATCACTTTGGGATATGCGAGGAAGTTGAAATTTAATACGAAGGTATTCCGCAGTGCAAAAAGTAATATCCTTGATTAAATTATAGAATTTTCTAAATAGGAGCCGTGTTCACTCTGGGAGTCGGTTCCACCAAAAATCTAAAATTGATTTGTTGAATTTTATAACCGTAGCGAAGCACGGGAAAACAGCTAGTTTAATATAATTCTCAATATACCAAATTTTATCAAAATGGACGACTTTTATATTTTTACATGTGTGAGGCCCTGCCGGGTATCCAAAAACAAAAATAATTTGGTTTTGAATCCCCGGATTTCTCCAAAATACCAAAAATAATTGTCCACTCTAATACTTGGGTAACTGAGTATATCAAATTTTACCAAGTTCGGACGAATTTTATATTTTTGCATTTCTGGACGACTGCCAGGGCAACAAAATCAAAATTTCTACAAAACCTCAATATATTAATTACCAGGTAAATAGAATAGTGCCATATATTTACGCATTTTAAATTACATCAAAATTGGTTATGCATGTGGTGCTGGGACCCTGGGTGTGTGGGGGGGGGTCAAATAATCCCTTTTAGGCTCCAGATATTAATTGTTTTGAATTTTATGTGAATATAGGTATGACACTTGTCACACAACAGGCCAAAAAATATCGAAATGTTCTGCACGAATACAATACTTAACTTCTGGAGGAAGAGAAAGTAAAAAGTAGTGTTCAGAAATTTGACATGTACATGCAACATTTAATACATTGTTTTATAACAACCAACAAATATTTGTACGTTCTAAGACCGTTAAGACTATAATTCACATAGTTATGTCGAGTTTTTTTTTTGTCAAGTGACATTAAAAATGTCGCCCCTGATAGTTTCTATTGCTAGATAAAAAAAATAAAAAAACTCTAAAAAGATTTTCCTTGAGGAAAATTTAGCGCAATTTATTTCAATAGAAATGCAAATTCAATGACACTTGTCACACAATACACTGCTGTCTAGAGAGCATTGAAGAATTGGAAGAGGATGTATGCATTCTGAAACACTATTAAGAAAGAGTTCGACAACAATTGCGCTCTTGGTGTTTTTTACGGTACCACACTGTGGTGTAATAGCAACATTGTAGGGTAGAGCAATGGAAATCATTGAGCAATGACACTAACAAAACTAAATTTCTTATTGATGAAAGATTGATGAAGATTCTGATAAGATTGTGGTTTCATATAAAAGCAGACGGCCATAATTAGGACCGAACTTGTCAGTGGTAATATCATGGGATAGCTCTTTCCTTACGTCTCTGTTGCATGTAAGATTCAAATCTTACGCGAAACAAGATTCTGCATGCTGTTCCTCATCAACAGCATCAGTAGCTCAGTTGATTGAGGCGGTGGATTCGTAACCAGGAGCTTGTTGGTTCTAACCCCATCCCCGCCGCTGCTCACAATAGATCTAATTAAAGGTCACAGTCTAAATTGCAGTCTCAATAGAGATTCTTGCAATCATAGCATTATGAATGAATAAGATCACCACAGGGGTAGGTACTCAGAATTAGGTTCTTCAACAATTGATAGCTTTCAAGCATTATGACCTCTAGAATTTTATGACATAAATATTACATTGTCGTTACGTAGCGTCGTCAGGTTTCTGTAATTATATCACCCATTTTTCCCAAGGAAAAAAATGTTTACAGAACGGCTGTCTGTCTTCATTTCTATCTTTCTTTTCTCTTCGCTTTATTTACTCGGATTTATCAACATTTTAAACCTTTCTTTGGCTGACTTTGGCAAACACATTGGTACAGGATACCTACACCTAATGATTTTTCATGCATTAACATTCTAAACAATCAAGTCTGAGTTCAATTTTTGTCTCAGCCCAAGTAAGATTTCGATAACACAATCTTGACTCTCATCTATCAATGAAATCAATTTTGAAAAGGAGAAAATTTCCTAAAAATATCCCAATGAGCCTATTGGAGTAATTTCCCGATTGTTCTATCGACATTTTTAAAACATCGATATAAATTTTCCAACCCTTTCGCAAAGTCGCCCAAAGGTTAAATCAGCTGATTTGAAATGTTCTCAATTTTTGGTAATAAGCGAAATACTGAGGGCATCATTTTTTCGTCATTGGTTTGTGCTTATAACCCCACTGTTATAATAGAATCAAAAAAATGGGTCTTTATGAGGAAACACGTACAAATGGCACATGTCCAGATTGATATGATTTTATTGACGCAAAGGTCAAAAGCTTTATCCCTTCTATTTTATCAATATATCTAATACCAATGAAATGATATTATACTTTTAGGAGTGGGAAGAGCTTTTCTGGGTATGTGACGAGAAACATGAAAGGGGTCCTTTTATAGAAAATGTATGATCGTATTATTTACGAATGTATAGAGAAAGTCAAGGAGGTGGGTATTTATAAAGCGCTCTTAGGAACACACAACAAAACAAGTTCTTTTTTCCAAGTATTCTCCATTTAAATGTCACCTCTTACCCCTTAAACTTAAACCCCTCTTTCCAATGCAGTCACCGAAATTTCATTGTAAATAAATGGTACGGAAAACCGTACTAGAATTTCTCTTCCTTAATCATTCCATCAGACTACCACCGAATGCAGATGTTGTACTTCTAAAGTTTTAAGTTTTTTAGTTATATATTTTAGTTATTGCTATATTTCTATTTTCTGTTGATGTTGACCATTCNTCAGAATTCAAATCAGAGTTAGTCCACTTGAGAATGTCGTCGAAAGCGCTCGTGACTCGCCTTATTATTTGTAGTTGATACACAATATTTTATTGAAAATTATATTCCATTAAAAATACATAACTATCGCCTAATTTAAAATTATTATGATTTTAATTTCAAGCGTCATAAAATTACAACATATTCATATAGCGGCAAATCAGCGCTACGACCAGCACTTTCCGATTCTTCCGTCTATCTATATAGCGTATTAGGGAAGAACAAATTTTAAAATCAAATCAATCATATGAACCATTAGCCCAGTCAAATTAGATTTTCGCCTAGAATAAATTAGTAAAAAGCGGGAAATGATTTTATTTCACGTTGGGCATCCTGAATAATAGTAACCTAAGTTTGCGACGGTTTCTGAGGTGAGATAAATTTTTTAGCGGCCAACAGCCGCTAATTTTAGTTTTTTGCGTATAACATTCGAAACTTTAAATTCGGTTCGGCGGTTTGGTCAGAATAGTAAGTTGAAAATAGGCCATTTTTTACACTTTTTCAGAAAATTGTATTATACTCCAATGTAAACGCCTGTAACTCAAAATCGGTTATTCCAAATAAAAAAATGATATTGAATAAAACTTGTGGGAAATGCGACACAAAGCTTCTAAATAATTTCTTGTAACCAAATGAGTACCAAAAAATACATTCTAATTCAATTTCTTACCAAAAATTAAAGATTTTGACGTCGGGAGCATGAAAATTGAAAATTGCAACATAGTGGCAAATCAAGCCTACTACATTCAAATACAAACTAAAGATCAAATTAGAAAAATTAGAGGTACTAGAAGTGCTCTGAGAGCATACATTTTTTGTATCTTTATATTAGTATCATTTTTCATCCGAATAACCGTTTTGTGTGGAGGTGCTAGGGAGGGGATAGCAAAAACCTACATCTGCTGCCCTATCACCTCCAAATACAATGCAGAGCTTCTGCTTGGACGATAAAATTACTTAATTTTATCCAATATAAAATTAATATTTTTGAGGTTAGACGTCATAAAATTACCAAATAGTCATATAGCGGCCAATCGGCGGCTACGACCACTTTCCGATTTTTCCGTCTACCTATACGTAGTAAGAAGCAATTTTTGAAAGTGGGTATGTTCTGAACGTGAAATTTGATTTCCCACACAAGTTTTATATACTATCATTTTTTATTTGGAATAACCGATTTTGAGTTACAGGCGTTTTAAATTGGAGTATAATACAATCTTAAGTGTAAAAAATAGTCCATTTTCGACTTTCCATTCTGACCAAACCGCTGAACTGAATTTAACATTAAAATATGTTATTCGACGTCAAATTCAATTCTCATTAAGTTTGAATAGAGCAATTTTTTCATAAAATGCATCGTTGGAATGTTATACGCCAAAAACTAAAATTAGCGGCCAAAATAAACGGTTTTTGACCGCTAAAAAGTTTAGCTCTTCTCAGAAACCGTCGCAAACTTAGATTACTATTATTCAGGATGCCCAACGTGAAATAAAATCAACTCCCGCTTTTTACTAATTTCTTCTAGGCTCGCCTATATTTTATCTAATTTGTCTGGTTTACATGTTTGTAGTCATATTGAAATACTAGCGGCTTTGCCAGTGCTTCGCTACGGCCTCTAGCTTGGCGCCTTAGAGGCATGGTCATTCTCGTATTAAAAGTATTTTATGATTTCCCATACAAAAATCGGAAAAACGGCCGTAACTCGAAAACGGTTGGGTTGTTTTTTGCGAACTATGTCCTAAATTAAAGCTACTAGAGGTTGCGAAACCCCAGATAACAATTGCTAGTCTATCTATTTAGAATAATAAAACTCAATGTAATGATAAATATATAATTATGTGTATATATCTGTGTGTGTGTGTATGTATCACTAATTGTTTAGCCAAAACGGTAAGAGATATCGAAAAATTGATGGGAATGNAGATATCGAAAAATTGATTAGAATGGACCCCCCCCCCCCGAAACCATAGGCTAAAACCCCAGGAAAAATATCAGAATTAAATAATGTCAAACCGTTTTCGAGTTACAGCGGATTTTTCGATTTTTGACCGAATTTAGCCGGTCATGGTCCGATATCTTAAATTTTGTCCCGACAACATATCAACTCAAAGCGAGAAAGTTTTAGGTGGCCTTTTAAGCTTTAATTTGGAACATAGTTTGCAAAAAACGGTCCAACCGTTTTCGAGTTATGGCCGTTTTTCCGATTTTTGTAAGGGGAATCATAGAATAGTATTGGCTTCCGATTTTTGAAAGGGAAATCATAGAATATCATTAGCACGGGAACGGCCATGCCTCCAAGGCGCTATAGACCGTAGCGAAGCACGGGCGAAACAGCTAGTATATATAAAAAAGTGAATGTCTGNAAAATATGGGTCGGGCTTTTTGCCCAAAGATGACCTGTGCCAAATTTCATCAAAATCGGACCAGTAGTTTGGCTTCCAGAGCTCTGCACACGATTCCGTACGTACGGTGTACGTAGTACGTGGTACGTAGTACGTGGTACGTAGTACGTGGTACGTAGTACGTCGGAAATATCGGTTTTTTGGACCCCATGCTCCAAATATTTCCAAACTTCAAAAATGACCCGAAATAGTGAAAATATGGCCCAAAAGCAATAGGACATAATGATATATTTGATCTTTATTTTGGGTTTTGGGTTCCCGTCAAACGATTTTTTGGGCCAAAAAAAGTCAAAATTTTCTACACGAATACAATACTTTATCTTCTAGGAAGAGAAAGTAAAAATTAAAATTACTACAAATATCAGACCAATTGGAGATTTCGGTTCTGTGGAGACTACCTCAAAACCTTTCGGCATTGAAAACTCGACATCAAACATTTCAGTCCATTAAAATACTTTCAAGATTTTTGGTTTATTATTTTCAATAATGAACCTTTTGAATTGACTATCTACCAATAGTGGCAACATCGTTTCCGATGGTAACCGGATGTAAGATGTATGAGAATGCAGCTCTAAGTTGTTATTTGCTGCTATTAGCTTATATAAATCTTGCTATACATCTAATCTTGGACGCCAATAATTGGCATGGAAGCGCAGAACCATGTCAGTCAGTGCAATATAATTACATCAGTAACATAATAATATTACAGAGTTGCTTTCTGCATTATTTTACACCATCAGCTCAGATGGATTCAGCCCGTGAGGATGTCACCCTCGTATCACAATCCCAAGCATAACCTATTTTCATTATAGAAGTTTCAAAGCCATTATTGGATTGGAATTTACTTAAATTATTGTACTCTAATTATCGTATGTCCGTCCAGTGTGTCAGCAGAATGAATACATTAATAGTTCAGTTTTGTATGTTAATTCCAAAAGATTTACCCCAAATAGATAAATTATGTACATTCTCAATAAATATATTAAACGAAAGTATTAGGTATACTCGCAGTTTCAATAGTTGTGTCTATCCATGAATGTGGTCGATGGGGAGAGAGGGAAAGGGTCCTCACCCTCTAGTCAACAGAGGCTCCATAGTGCTTCATTTTGTAAACAAACTTTTTATTCTATTGCGTTTGTGAAAGCTGAAAAGCCCTAAAGTCGACAAGAAAATTGGAAATAAAAAAAATGATTTGTTTATATTGAATTGTCGTTTTAGCTACAGAAAAGAAAAAAGAAAGTTGGGGAAAATAGAGAGAGAGGAAGCAAAGAAGGAGATATTTTCCAACTGAATAAAAAAAATTATAGATTTCTTAATATTTATTCATATTTTTTTTTNTTTTTTTTTTTTTTTTTTTTTTTCTTTGGTTAACTTCTCTTTTATCTATTGGTCGGGGGTTTTACCCTCATTTCCTCGAAACATACAAACCAGCTACCCAATTGACATCAATTTTGGGTTGCGCCAGGAATAGCCAGCATCACGAGAGCGCGAAACTGATGCGTGATCACCTATCACCTACCCAGTAAAACCTCGTGCTAAACTTCAGTGGTCTATCGGGAACTGATATTTAAACATTTACTAGTGAAATTGGTAATGAAGTTAAGCAACGTTGGGCGTGATTCGTAATCGATAGTTTGAACTCAACGATTATTCTTTAAACGTCTGTTCGTTCGTTCCTCGATAACTCTCAAACGTTTAGTTCGATTTTGAACCATTTGATATTTTGTATACAGTTCTATTTCAGTCCTTAATTTAGGACATATTTTGCAAAATTGTGACCAGCTGTTCAGGGTTACGAGTTCGAAATCTGAATGGGGTATTAAATTTAGAAAATACTAGCTGGCGTTCTGGTTGAAGTATGTCATACCCAAAATATGCGGATCTAATGGACATAGAAAACTAAAATTTGAAGGGTAAGAGAAAGAGAACCCATTGAGTTAGGATGGACCAATTTTGGTGTCTATATCTTTTGGGGACTCCGTGGTATCCATTTCCGTTGATTATTCAACGCCTCAAATATCTCGGAATCCACTGAAAACTGAAATTTTGAGGACTGAATAGGCCTTATTGAGTTAGGGGAAAGGAATGTATTATGGTGTTAATATATTATGGGGAGCTTCGTGACAACAGCAATGTCCGTTGATTTGTCAACACCTCAAACGCAGATGGCTGAGATTTTGAGTTTTGAAAAGAACTCAAGGGAGGATAGGAATGTATTTCGGTGTAGACTTACGCCTCAATTATCTCGGGATCTAGAAAACTGAAATTTGAAGGACTAATAAAAATCATTGAATTAAGGGACAGAAATCTATTTCGGTGTTACCTTTTGGCCGACTTTGATAGCTTTTTTTTTATTTATCAGCGCCTCAAATATCATGGGATCTACTAAACCCAGAGACATAATATTTGTTTGGCTGAAATGAACCATTGAGTTGGTGGGCAGGAATGTGTTTTTCCATTGATATACGTGGATTAATCAAAGACTCTAATATCCCGCGATCCACTGAACCTACAAAGCTGAAAATTTAAGGCATAATAAGAACCGTTGATTTATGATTTTCTCTATATCATCTCGGGTTTCTACAGAGCCCAGAAAGCTAAAAGCTGAAAGGCTGAGTGAATCAGTCAATATATTGAGTTTGGAGACAAATGTATTTTTATGTTGATATCGGTTGCAACACCTCAAATATCTATATTTTTATATACTGAAACTCGAGCCCTGAAATTTCGAGACATTGTGTTCAAGGATGGGAATGTATTTTGGTATATTCTTGAGCGTTGTATATCAACACCTTCAATACCTCTGGATCTACGAAACACGGAAAGCTGAATATTTTAGTTATAATAGAAATCAGTATTTTAGATATAATAGAAATCAGTATTTTAGTTATAATAGAAATCATGATACAGCCCCCTCAACAACCCTCATTCATGTCCTTATTTGAATACCTNTTTTTTTTTTTTTTTTTTTTTTTTTTTTTTTTTTTTTTTTTTTTTTTTTTTTTTTTTTTGCTTAACGTCTCTAAAAGAGTCTGAAAAGCGAGATGTCTGGACACAAGTCACCCTAGTTGTTATACCCCAAATAACCTATAGTAATATTACAAAGATTTCTAAATTTTTTTTTATTTATTTAATTTGTCCCAGATTTCGAACTCTGAACGCGCTGGTCACAATTTCGCAAACTATGTCCTAAATTAGGGATTGTAAGGTCATCTAAAACTTTCTCGCTTTGAGTTGATAAAATTTTCCACGTCCATTAGAACCGGATATTTTGGGTAGGACATGCCCCAACCAAAACGGCCAGTTAGTATTTTCTAAATGTCACAACCTTCTGTTCGTAGTCTACTTACTAAATTGTTTCTCACAGTATCAATTGAAACTGCGTAGAAACTCTCATTTTGCTTTTCTCATCATTGCCTTGAAGCATTTTGTTTTGTCCAATTTTCTGTATTTACACGGGCTTAGGACCGTCACCTAATGAAGCTGCTTTACTCCCCTAGTAGGAACTTTCTCACTATTTAAACTAAGTAAAAACGTAAATTAAACTACTGGCTAGTTATAAACCCATTCAAACTATTTTTTTTTTTTTTTTTNTTTTTTTTTTTTTTTTTTTTTTTTTTTTTTTTTTTTTTTTTTGGCTGATGTTCCGACTTTGACAATATGCTATATAACCATTGGATCACTCATCTTTTAAATGCTCTTCCTCACTGACCGCCATTAGTTGAAAACACCACACGTGGTGTGTTTGTGAAAATGTGACGTTGGTGAAAGGTAAAAGCCTGATGTTGAGGTGTGGAGGAAAGTGTCTTTTGTGTTCTTGTTAGTGACAGAATTTATCCAGAATGCGCAATAATAATTGAGTATATCTCTGGTGAAGATATTATAATATAATCAGGGTGCTCAAAAAGGAAAAAAAAACCTCTGGTGTGAACTTCACACGACTTTCCGCTGAAGTTTTCGATGTCGAATTTTCAATGCTAAAACATGTTTGATAGCTCAAATCATGAGTTTCAACCATTGGTTCGTGTTTGTCTCTTTTTTTGAATAATATGTCTCTTCCACACTTGTATCATCAAATCCATACTAATATATAAATGCGAAAGTAACTCTGTCTCTCTGTCTGTCTGTATGTATGTATGTTACGCTTTCACGCTTAAACTGCTGAACTGATTTTGATGAAATTTGGTATGGAGATAGACTAAACTTTAGGAAAGGACATAGGCTAATTTTTATCGCGAAAAAAAGGGGTTGAAACTATAAACGGCCCTGCCTATAAGGCGCCAAGCGAAGCTGCGTATCCTGCTAGTATGAATATAAATATTTCGATGAAATTTGGTATGAATATAAATATTTCGTTCAAATTTTCTATGAATATATATTTCGATGAAATTTGGTATGAATATAAATATTTCGATGAAATTTGATTTCGTTGAAATTTTGTATGAATATATATTTCGATGAAATTTGGTATGAATATAAATATTTCGATGAAATTTGGTATGAATATAAATATTTCGATAAAATTTGGTATGAATATAAATATTTCGATGAAATTTGGTATGAATATAAATATTTCGTTCAAATTTGGTATGAATATATATTTCGATGAAATTTGGTATGAATATAAATATTTCGATGAAATTTGGTATGAATATAAATATTTCGTTGAAATTTTGTATGAATATATATTTCGATGAAATTTGGTATGAATATAAATATTTCGATGAAATTTGGTATGAATATTATAAATTCAAACCAAATTTCATCGAAATCGACCTCGCGTTTAAAGATGTCGTGGAAGAGACGAACAGATTTTCAAAGGAAAATCGTGGAATTAAATTTCATGTTTTTCTGTTACTAAAATTTCTGGGGTATATACCCTGTATTCGATATTCTAAATGTATTATTTATCACAAAGTCTTTGTGAGGGGCGAGCTTTATTAGGAACATTTTAATATTTGAGGCCTGTCCTTTGAGATATCATAACTGCTAACAGGGGACATTTCTACAGGTTGTAACAAAAAATACGCTCAGTTGAGTTTGTAAAACAACTAGCCTGAATGTATTTCGCGAGTCGTCAGAACATGACCCATACTTTTTTCCTTACTCATTTTATCTTGGTTGTGAAGTGAACTATAAAACTCACCGAAGTGATGGGCCCTAAAATCATACATTTTTTTTTTTTTTCTTTACCAAAAGTTACATCCAAATTGGAAAAGTTGTTTGACAGGCAGACAAACAGACGGCATCTATCTATTTTCAATATTGTTTATAACTATACTATAGGTATTTGCCCGTACTTCGCTACGGTTACAAAATTCATTCAACAACACTGTCGACATTTGATGTTTTGTGCTTACCATAAAAAGTGCTGTGTTGGAGTCAACTCCTATTTATTCGAATTTCAGGTTTTGCGTTCTATAAGTATAGATTGCGTAAAGAAAGAAAAAAATCAGTGATGTTATGAACTAAAAAAAATACTAAAAATCATAAAAAAATCCGGCCTAATCTTCCCGCCATTTATTTGAACGAACGATGTGAGTTCTAGTTTTAACTCCACGTTTCTCGAAACGTCAGTTTGTCCGTTCGCTCCACAATTAGGCTACGTTCACATGATCGCGCGATACCTGTCTAATAAAAACAATTTTTTTGGAGGAGCAATCATATGACAACTTGTACGCTCGGCAGTCTGGCATCAAAATTGATTGAGAATGGACGTGGAGGAGACAATTCTTTTGTGGATTTTATACCGAAAACTGAGACGTCGGAGAAGGAGACAAAGACGATACTGGGTGCATCCTGTTTATAACAAATGGAGAATTTTGCTCCGGCCATTAGACGTCAAGATAGACTTTGCCAATGAAATTGTTAAAGCCATTTGCGTTTTCCGTCTTTTTTCAATTTTATTTGAATAATTTTTAGAGTTAAGATTCCAAATGGCATCTCTTTTTTCGATCTCGTCGATAAGCAGATCGATGGACACATCAATATCTTCTTGGTTACTCATTATTTCGTAATAATATAAAGAAAGTAAAGAAACAACAACTTTGTACGTGCCGCAGTTTTGATTTAACATGAAAATGAAACCAACTCAATAAATTGTAATCATTATTATTTTTCCTTTCCCAAAACATGAAACATTTGTTTG
>CM022881.1:17845784-17857100 GCA_012654025.1 Pachypsylla venusta | reverse complement strand
TTTTTTTTACTTTCCTTATCCTATAAAAATAGGAAAGTATTGTAATGTGCTGAAATTTTCGATCCCCGGAGCCCGGAGCCCAAATCCCGAGTTTCAACCATTGGTCCGTGTGTGTGTGTGTGTCTGTGTCTGTCTTTCCGTCCGTCTATCTGCGAACAAGATATCCCAAGAACGGCAAGTGCTAGAAACTTGAAATTTGGTATGTATGTCAGTTTTATGCCATGAACGGCAAAATAAGCTTTTGGTGGAAATCGAATATACCGTTGGCGGTTTTATGTCGCTTTTTAGCAGTTTTCGTATATCCAGCTTAAAATGAGAACGGTAATAGCTAGAACTTTAAACTTGGTGCCTATTCATATCAAATATCATACAAGAAATTGAAAATTATAACTTAGGTTGAAGTGTAATATATTGTTGGCCGCTAATTATCGCTGGAATGCCGCTTTTTGGCGGCTCTGCCTAAAACCAGGATAGAAAGGGCTAGAACTTAAAATTTGTTGCCTATTCATATCAATTTCATACAAGAAATTGAAAAATACAACTTAGGTTGAAGTGTAATATATTGTTGGCCGCTAATTAGCGGTTGAAGGCCGCTTTTTGGCGGTTCCGCCTAAAACCAGAATGGAAAGAGCTAGAACTTGAAATTTGGTGCCTATTCATATCAATTTCATACAAGAAATTGAAAAATACAACTTAGGTTGAAGTGTAATATATTGTTGGCCGCTAATTATCGCTGGAATGCCGCTTTTTGGCGGCTCTGTCTAAAACCAGGATAGAAAGGGCTAATTAAAATTTGGTGCCTATTCATATCAATTTCATACAACACATTGAAAAATACAACTTAGGTTGAAGTGTAATATATCCAGAAGTGTAATTTATAATTGTATTTCCGCTCTGGTGTCTTCAAAACGTGTTTTGGCATTGAAAAATAAACATCGAAAATTTCAGGCCATTACAATACTTTCTTCCTTTTTTATAGATAAGGAAAGTCGTATGATGTTCACACTAGATTTTTTAACCTATATATTATACAAAATTGCAAGTCTCACTTATATCACCGAAACACTTTTCACAGAGAGTCAGATACAAGCATTGGACTCAACGCATATTGTCACTTACTATTAAAATACCTACTTAACTTTTTATAGAACAGGGAAAGTACATTTAACAATCTGATAATTTTATATAATAGGTACCTACAATCCTACACTTGAGTCAATAAAGAATGCAATCAAATGATTTCATATAAATAGCAAATCCATGGTAAAATTTATAATTGAAGTAGATCAAATTGTGATTGGATAGTAATTCGATTATTTTAGAAATGAAAATTTTAACATCATTTTGAAATTTTACTACAAAACAACTTTTCTCTATTCTATTAACTGAAAAATAAATTATGCCTCATGTTTTGTACATAGAGTGCACTTTGTACAAACAACTTCTGTGGCTTTCAAAGTTTCGTCATAGGAGTCCCAATTTGATAGTCGTGTGAAATACTCGTAGACGTGTTTTGAAAGATATTTTTTTTTTTATTATATCAGTTTTTTTATTTGGTATTCCAGCTACCTATATATTTTTTTGTTTGTTTGTTTTTTAATAGTTTTAGAAACTTTATTTAAATACTTTTTTTCTGAAATTAAAAAGTATTTATTTTAAAATCTTTTGAGTAATTAATAGAGAGGAGCATTTCAATTTACCTAACATGACTTTGAGATTCTGTTTCATTTGTTTAAATCAGTCATTGATCCCCCATTGACAGTATGTGAGTATTTAATATCTAAGACATTGACTATTTATAGGTATGTTAAAATCTCACATTCTCATCAATCTATAGATCTATAGCACTTGAAAGTGCTATTTTATTCATAAAATAAAAATAGCTACTATTTGGGTTGGGAATATTTCAACTACTCATATTCAACTGCAGACACCATTTCCGAAGTTTTTGGGACTTATCAAGAATTATTGGAGGAAAGTCTTCCGAAGGCTCACCAACTGAATTCAAGACTGCGGAACTGTATTATTTTATTGTCGTTTGCAAAACGACCGTTTTCCTTGATAGACTCGTTGTTATAACCTTTGGGTAAAATTGAATTGTTAGGTTGCTTTGATTCTTAACAATTTTATTATTAAAGATAAACCAGAAAAGAGGCTAAGTCCCTCAACTTGGTCTTCTACATTAGAGGGTAACTCTTAACATTATTAGTGTTCTGGCATATATAGTTAAATTGGGATACTATTTCAAATAAAACCAAAATGTCCAAAATTTCTGCACGATTACAATACTTTACCTTCTATAGGAAGAGAAAGTAATAATAAGGCAGATAAAATACTATATTAGAGCTGACTTATTTCATACTTATCTGAGTACATCATCAGAGCTTGTTTGGTGGAAGACTGATGAATGGGAGTTTAGAATCTTAAGAAATAGCATACTGAACTTCTGAAGAATATAAATTCCATTCTTCAGTCTTCAACCCAAGAAGCTCTGATGATGTACTAAGGAGAGAGAAGAGTATGAAACTAGTCAGCTCTAATTAACATCTTAATATTTTTATAGTCAAGTGAGGATATAGTATAGTTTTTTTTTACTTTCTCTTCCTATAGAAGATAAAGTATTGTAATCGTGCAGAAATTTTGGACATTTTGTGGCACAAAAAATCGTTTGACGGGAACCCAAAAGCCNAATTCATAATGTTTATATCAACTTCAACTGATTTATATTTTTTATTACTAAACGGATTGACATTTCTACTCAGAATCAATTCCATAAGAGCTGGACTAACTACCAGAGGACAAATGAATTTAATAATTTTAAAACATACAATTTATCACAATATGATGGAAAAGATTTTTGTACATCAAAGACAAAACTTTGTGAAAAAGATATTAAAGAATATTTTGCACAATTTTCCGATATGGATTATTCAGCTAAATGTGAAACTGTTGAAGCAAAGAAAATCTGTTGGATTCGATTTAAAGAAAAAATAATATTCTCTTATAAAACAAAATATGAAATTCAATTGTGGCATGATGAAAAGAATATAACACAAATGAAAGATTCCGCACCACATGCACATGAACAATAAAACAAAATATGAAATACAATTGTGGCATGATGAAAAGAATATAACACAAATGAAAGATTCCGCACCACATGCACATGAACAATAAAACAAAATATGAAATACAATTGTGGCATGATGAAAAGAATATAACACAAATGAAAGATTCCGCACCACATGCACATGAACAATAAAACAAAATATGAAATACAATTGTGGCATGATGAAAAGAATATAACACAAATGAAAGATTCCGCACCACATGCACATGAACAATAAAACAAAATATGAAATACAATTGTGGCATGATGAAAAGAATATAACACAAATGAAAGATTCCGCACCACATGCACATGAACAATAAAACAAAATATGAAATACAATTGTGGCATGATGAAAAGAATATAACACAAATGAAAGATTCCGCACCACATGCACATGAACAATAAAACAAAATATGAAATACAATTGTGGCATGATGAAAAGAATATAACACAAATGAAAGATTCCGCACCANCACAACCTTTCCTTCTGTTCCCTGTGCTAACTCTCTTTAGCTGTACCCCTTTCTCTATTTGGGGTCGGTATTGTTTTCCCTATTTCTAACTTGCCACAACCTTTCCTTCTGTTCCCTGTGCTAACTCTCTTTAGCTGTACCCCTTTCTCTATTTGGGGTCGGTATTGTTTTCCCTATTTCTAACTTGCCACAACCTTTCCTTCTGTTCCCTGTGCTAACTCTCTTTAGCTGTACCCCTTTCTCTATTTGGGGTCGGTATTGTTTTCCCTATTTCTAACTTGCCACAACCTTTCCTTCTGTTCCCTGTGCTAACTCTCTTTAGCTGTACCCCTTTCTCTATTTGGGGTCGGTATTGTTTTCCCTATTTCTAACTTGCCACAACCTTTCCTTCTGTTCCCTGTGCTAACTCTCTTTAGCTGTACCCCTTTCTCTATTTGGGGTCGGTATTGTTTTCCCTATTTCTAACTTGCCACAACCTTTCCTTCTGTTCCCTGTGCTAACTCTCTTTAGCTGTACCCCTTTCTCTATTTGGGGTCGGTATTGTTTTCCCTATTTCTAACTTGCCACAACCTTTCCTTCTGTTCCCTGTGCTAACTCTCTTTAGCTGTACCCCTTTCTCTATTTGGGGTCGGTATTGTTTTCCCTATTTCTAACTTGCCACAACCTTTCCTTCTGTTCCCTGTGCTAACTCTCTTTAGCTGTACCCCTTTCTCTATTTGGGGTCGGTATTGTTTTCCCTATTTCTAACTTGCCACAACCTTTCCTTCTGTTCCCTGTGCTAACTCTCTTTAGCTGTACCCCTTTCTCTATTTGGGGTCGGTATTGTTTTCCCTATTTCTAACTTGCCACAACCTTTCCTTCTGTTCCCTGTGCTAACTCTCTTTAGCTGTACCCCTTTCTCTATTTGGGGTCGGTATTGTTTTCCCTATTTCTAACTTGCCACAACCTTTCCTTCTGTTCCCTGTGCTAACTCTCTTTAGCTGTACCCCTTTCTCTATTTGGGGTCGGTATTGTTTTCCCTATTTCTAACTTGCCACAACCTTTCCTTCTGTTCCCTGTGCTAACTCTCTTTAGCTGTACCCCTTTCTCTATTTGGGGTCGGTATTGTTTTCCCTATTTCTAACTTGCCACAACCTTTCCTTCTGTTCCCTGTGCTAACTCTCTTTAGCTGTACCCCTTTCTCTATTTGGGGTCGGTATTGTTTTCCCTATTTCTAACTTGCCACAACCTTTCCTTCTGTTCCCTGTGCTAACTCTCTTTAGCTGTACCCCTTTCTCTATTTGGGGTCGGTATTGTTTTCCCTATTTCTAACTTGCCACAACCTTTCCTTCTGTTCCCTGTGCTAACTCTCTTTAGCTGTACCCCTTTCTCTATTTGGGGTCGGTATTGTTTTCCCTATTTCTAACTTGCCACAACCTTTCCTTCTGTTCCCTGTGCTAACTCTCTTTAGCTGTACCCCTTTCTCTATTTGGGGTCTGTATTGTTTTCCCTATTTCTAACTTGCCACAACCTTTCCTTCTGTTCCCTGTGCTAACTCTCTTTAGCTGTACCCTTTCTCTATTTGGGGTCTGTATTGTTTTCCCTATTTCTAACTTGCCACAACCTTTCCTTCTGTTCCCTGTGCCAACTCTCTTTATCTGAACCCTTTCTCTCTATTTGGGGTCGGCATTGTTTTCCCCATTAGCAACAATGCGTAGTGACTGAAATTTGCTCATAATTTCTTTGGCTTGAAGCGGGCGGAGTCGTTTGTATTAATTTTTTAGAACCTTCTGTATTTACACAGACTAAGGACCGTCTCCTAATGGAGCTGGCTTGCTCTTTTTGGTAACTACATTCCTCTGAAACACAATAAATTGTGAAACACTCTAAAATTAAATAAACTCAGAGGTTACAATTTATACAAAAATAAATAGAAGTAATAAATAAATCAAAAATCACGCGATTTTCGAAATGTGATCGATAGCCTGGTCTTCCCTTTCATGACCGTATGTGTAATTATGATATTGATTTCGGTACTTCCTCTTCTCTTTTCTCTAACAATAAGAGAAATGAAATATTCCTTTCCAATTCAGGAGCTAACTATCCATATCTTAACTCATAAGGCATCAACGTGGGCTGGAAGTCCATCGGTGGGGTAATGTAAAAACCCACTTTCTTGGTTGCCAGACTGGGGGCGTGACTTTAGCTTGCGAACCCCAGGTTGGGAACCGCAGACTAGATCTGCTGAGCTTGAAGCCTAATGGACATTGATTTACCAGGACCAAAGACTCGTAATGATGATAAAGAATTGTGCAATGATTTGAAATGACTGCAAATTAATAAAACAGGATCTGTTCACATTTTATTTAAATTGTAAGAAAAAAATAAAAAAATAAGAAAAAAAAATGTGGGACAGATTAATTTACACCTTTTGAAACAATGTTGAGTTAAATTAAGTAGAAGCTGCACCCTCTGCCCACATCCTCCGCTAAAACAAACCACTTCTGTATATATTTTCTAGATTGTGGTCGTACACATGACTTCCTTTAAAGAAATTTAATCACTTACGGAAATTCGTCTGCATGAGAATAATGAGGACACTCTGAAAGTGGGCTAGTTATTGTTGGCAGGATGAAGAAATGTCAACAGATTCATCGCAACAAAAGAAACATACGAACCAGCGTCTATAACAGGTTGAATACACGAACTTTACAAAAAATTTAACGTACCAAATATTTTAGACTAACTTTCTTTTCAATCAAGTATCAACATATTATTATCTGGCCCACACTCACACAACACAAATAAGAAACCTACCACCACAAAACACTTCATATACACAGCACTCAACCACATTAGGGAACTCCCAACCCTTCCCAAGATAAATATGGGGGTAAAGAAATGGTTGGAGAGTGAAGAAAATAGAGAGTTAGTTAGTCGGTATTTGTAGTCACCACATTCAACATCATCACCACATTTTTTTTATAATGGGTTTGTGGTGGTTCTTTATTATTTTACTCCTTGTGTATGTGTACTATTATAATATTGACAATTTTATACAACTATTATTCTAATTACTACACTGCAGTCCGACACATACGTTCCCGTATAATGGACTGCAATAACTAAAAATAGATTTTAACCAGAACCTTCCGCGGGGCCCGTAGCACTTTCACAGAGCGGGGCCCCCTCCACCCCTCGCCGGCGCCGCCTAAGTAGTCTACTTTTTAAAAAACATAACACAACAATTAGAATTTTCGAATTTCCGAATCCCGAAAATTTCACCTTACGCACTACGCAGAACTTAACTCTCTTCCCCCCACTGCTATCCCTAGTTCCTAGACAAATTCTACTTGTCTTGTCTTGACTCTGGACTTAACGAATTAATAATATGAAGCCATCAAGTCGGTACCTACCGACATTTCACTTTGTAGATTTGCCGCCACGCCGCGCCGCCGAGACACAATTCTCAAACTGATCAAAAAAAGAAAATATGAACAAGCTAAAACTAATATTTTTTATGGTAAAATTTATATACTAGATTAAACTTCAAAGGGATAGTAAGAGGGTATCTAGTATGCCTTCACTAACCAGTTTGTTTATGTTGCAATACTCGTTTGTTTATTAAGTTCCTAGGTAGTAGGTACAAACTTGTACTTTCCTAAATTAGATTTTACTACATACTTTGAAGTGTTGGGGGCCCCGTCAAAATGATATTTTTTTCCAACCCAGAAATGTCGAAATATCTAGTGTAAGTTGTCAAAACTCGGGGCCTTCTAAAGCGGGGGGCCCGTAGCACGTGCTACAAGTGCTACTATTGTTAATCCGGCCCTGAACATTGATAATTTTAAATTTTATTTAAAGCGGCCGCGTGTCTGAAAATGCCTCGTTTTTTGTCCAGGATTTCTGTGATATGCCGCTTTCGAGAAAATCATTCACAGCATTATTTTCGATTACGACAGAAAATATACCCCATGTGGTGGAATATGTCTCACTGGATTGACAATGTCCTCCATATTTTTAAATGACATATTATGAAAAGACAGACCCTAGTAGGTAATTAACTCGAACAAAATGTACCAGCCTATACCCAATTAAGTCCCACTAGGTCATTTTGACGAGCAATTTAAAAAAAATATTTTTTTAATTTTTATTTTCGGTCACTATTGGGTATTTATAAATTGCGTTCAATAAATGTTTAGTTATAATAAGCTGATTCCAAAAAGTTATCAAAATATTCGGCAATTTTTCCCAACGACCCCAAAAATAATCACGTGTCCTAAGCTCCTGGAAAAAAGCACACTGAAACTGTGATTCTAATTTTCTAATGAAGGCTTTTGTATTGCAATGGGCTGAAATTTTTGGGGGCGAGTATGGATTTTTTCACGCAGCTCAGATTTCAGGTTTGAAAATAAATAATATTGGGAGTATAGGGAGGCCTGAGATATCTCAGGACTATAGGGAGGCCTGAGACGTCTCAGGTCTATAGCTGGACTATAGGGGAGCCTGAGATATCTCAGGCCGACAACAAAATTCTGGAACAACCCTCGTAGATATTATGTTTTAAATGTTCGCCAATACTTTATACTTTTGATTAGCTTATTATTAAATAATACAAATTGTCCTAAATTTCTTCCTCAGAAAATATCCCGTAATAATACAATGATTAATTTGAACAAAACCATATCATCACGCACATGTGACTAAAAAAGCAACTTATTAAAGTTTCGGGTATATTGTCCCTCAGTGGGTCCTTCAAACCCCAAATTTCGGAAAACACTCAAAATTGGGGTATTTATTTGGCTTGATATATATTTTCCGAACCAATGAACCGATATGGACGTATGAGCTGTCATTTTAGTCACCAGATCAATCAGAATTACATGGGCAATTAATAACAAAAATATACAGGGTGTAATTTATCTCATATACAGGGTAAATAAATTACTAACAAGTTCATATTTTTCTTTAGTTAGAATTTCCTCGCATGATACATAATATAATATTATTTTAACAATCAATTATTTATACCGGGTGTAACTTATTGATTATTGATAGTTGATGATAGATTGATTTTCATCAATTTTGACTAAAAAATTTCTTTCGTGAATCTGAAAGTTCAGACCCGGGGTACATTTTGAAATTGACTGATAACTTGATGTGTATTATTGAAAGAATGTGTATTTATGGTATCATTTGTGGTATCAAAACTGTTCTTTTGCAAATCTGAAAGTACAAGCCGAAAAACGCACAGCGTTCTCAAGGAAATGACCGGTTGGACATTGGGTTCTCCACCGGACGTTGTCTGGGGTATAGTTTGAAACGATAAATGATAATAATTCCTCTTACCATTATATAAATACGTATTTTGTAGCTACAAAAAATTATGAGATCCCCCCAAAATACCACTGCGTAATATAAAAAATTCCCGCCAAGGTATTAGCCCAAAAAAGATATGAAATCTATTTTGGGACCCTCTATCCACCCTTCTTTACTTCGAAATACCTAATGACTTACCACACCCCAAAGATTTCAGAATTTTAGATTGATTTCCTCACTCTCTTCACCAACACGCAGTCTTGGTTGGGTACCGCTGATCATTATTAAACGTAACAAATTTATGAACCGCTAAAGTAGAGAGTGAGAAAATCAGACTAAAATTTTGAAATCGTTTGGGGTGGGGTCGAAATCTACACTCATTGGGTATTTCGAAGCAAGGAAGCGGGGCCAAAAATAAATTTCATATCTTTTTTGGAGTGATGACTTGGCAGGAAATTTTTATAGCCCGCACTGGTATTTTTGGGGGTTAATAAATATTCAAACAATTATTTGACTGAAATTACAGCTTTTAATTTTACCTAAAATTTCACATTCAAATTTTGATATACAGGGTGAGCCACTCAAGATTTCAACAAGCGGTAAAATACGGGTCGCCTCTTTTTCCGAAGGATTAACTTTTGGCCTAAAAATTTAGACTGGGCGGCGCCGGCGGCCAGCTTAAAAATCTTAATTAGGATGACCTGTCAAGCGATGATTCATTTTAAAGGTAAGAATAATTTTATAAGAACAAAATTCACCGCTCTACGATTTACCGTTCTCGAAATAAGAGGCTGTTCGCGGCAGTTGGCAGTTCTCAAAAGTGTTCATGTTTTCCATCCTGCATCTCAAAAACTGTTATCAGTAAAAATACGAAGCTGTTTGATATGAAATCTTCGCAAAAAAATTACTATTCAACATTTTCTAATAATGTCAGTTTCAGGGCTGTACAGGCTAGTCACCGCGCCGGCCGGCACTAGGGGTGGGATAAGACTTTTGGCTCACCCTGTAAATATATATTTTTACAGATTTTCATGCGTTGACTATTAAAGCTCTGAATTTAAGGGCCCTTTGATATAAAAGTACAACTCGTTCATGTGCCGCTTGTTCCTGAATAGATGGCAGATTAAAATTAAATTCCCCCCGTAAACGAATTTCGATGTATGGTAATTTACACCCTGAAGCTTTAGGGTGTCTACAGACTGCTTATAAGTGAAAAGAAGTTGAAGATGGTGGAGGTTTGCTGCGTGTCGGAAAATCTGACGATAACGCCTTCATTGGACTAGCCAAATTTAGGTATAATTTTAAAAAAAATTAATTAATATCATACAAAACCAACATCTATTCTTGGAGGCTGGTAATTGACATGGGCCCAGGGCCGTACCCAAGATTTTTTGGGAGAGGGGGGGGGCGAAGCATTGACAGCCAAGTCAGGACTAACACCTGAAAATGATTATCATGTGGAAGGTGATGTTCTTTTTGTTGTTGCTGCTGTTGTTGTCGTTGTTTTTATTTTTGCTGTTGTTCTTGTTGATGTTGTTGCTGCTGTTGTTGTTATTTTTGTTGTTGCTGCTGTTGTTGTTACTGCTTTTGTTGTTATTTTTGTTGTTGTTGATGTTGTTGCTGCTGTTGTTGTTGCTGTTACTGCTCTTATTGTTGTTGCTGCTGTTGTTCTTGTGGTTGCTGTTTTTCTTTAATATTATGGGTCACGTGCAAATTAGATTTTTTCATTAAAAAAAAAATTGAAATTTCGGGCCGTTTTATTTTTTAATTTCAAAAAATTGAAATTAAAAAATAAAACTTTTTAATTAGTATCATACAATACCAACATCTATTCTTGGAGGCTGGTAATTGACATGGACCCCCGGAACCATGACAATAACTGCAATATACCTATAATTGCTACAGTAACTCAAGAAAATGAGTCAAAAACATAATAATATTAGGGTTTTTGCTTTCTGTGTTAAAATAACACATCAGCTCTGGTGGATTCGGTTCGCGAGGATGTCACCCTCAAATAACTTTTACTTTTCCTCATGGAAGTTTCGGATACCTATAGGTATATACAGAAACCGAAATTCGGATACCTGAATCTGGCCAAACTGAAAGTTTTTTCAGTCAGTAAAATGATAAACCCATATAGGTATCTTTCATTAGCATAGTTATTTTTTTAAATAACTAAAAATCATTGTCTCTGGTCATGGTCCTCTGGATCTGTGGCCTATTCCACGAAGCAACTTCTCACATCGCACTTTTCAAAAAAAATGGAGTGAGGAATATTTGCGTTCCTCGAAGCAACTTCTCACTTCGCACTCCTTACTTCGCACTTTTCAAAAAAATGAAGTGAGGAATATTTGCGTTCCACGAAGCAACTTCTCACTTCGCACTCCTTACTTCGCACTTTTCAAAAAAATGAAGTGAGGAATATTTGCGTTC
>CM022881.1:17788434-17845439 GCA_012654025.1 Pachypsylla venusta | reverse complement strand
TATTATTATTCAAAAGTAAACTGAGGAGTGAAAAAGTTCTTTGCAGAAAAAGACACATTTTACTCCTCACTTTGCAATCATAAAAGTTTCATGGAACAGAAAGTAAACAAATCAATGAAATTTACTTTGTATTACAACTCCACTTTTCACTCCAACTTCGCACTTCTCAAAAACGTTCATGGAACAGAAATTGAGAAGTTGGAGTGCAAAGTGCAAAGTTGCTTTGTGGAATAGGCACTGGTCCTCGCTATAATTCAACTTTTACTGATGCTTAGAATAGAAACTCCTCCGTGCTTCAATTATGGTCCATTGCGAATAAAATCATGTGTCATTTATTAGCTGTACGCTTCATAATGAAAGAATTCTTTCTAATTTGAAATAGAACAATTAATCATTGGAAGGAAAATTAGTTCGGATGGAAAGACAGCATGCGAGTAGGGATGGGATGGGTGCATGGAGGGGGCAATACAAGGGGAATGGGGAGAATTTTCAAGACAACCGGACCCGAAAGATATTTTCCGCCTCATTATTATATGATACCCAAAAGACGAAGAGAAGAGACATTATGGTTGCACATATTTTGAGACATGGCGGTCTGTTGCAATTAATGATAGAGTCAAAAGTAGGTAAAATGACAGAAAGAGGAAGACTACCCTTGGACTATTGCTATCAGATCATCAAAGATGTTGATTATGAAAATTATAGGAGTCCAGCAGCTGTGTGTGCCCTGTGCTTCGCCTCGGTTAAAATTTGTAGACTTAATCCAAAAAATAAGCTTTATCTCGAAAACGATTTAACATTTTTCATTTCTGATAATTTACCTATCTGACGTCCAGATTTCAGATATTGCTTAGCTCTTTAGAATTATGACCGTTCCCGTTCTAACATTATTCCATAATTCAATACAAAAATCGTCCGTAAACAGCTGGACATTTTTTAATTCTGATATAATATTTCTGGGGTCTCATGCTATTTTGGGGGGGGGGGGGAATATATTCCCATCACTTTTTGATATCGCTCCCGTCCTGGATAAACAATATTTAGTGATCCCCATGGGTGAAGGTGGTGGGGTGAAGGTGATTCCCAGCAATTTTTCGTCATCTCTTACCGTTTTATACAAACAAATGGAATTTTCATACAAAAATCAGTCGAAAACGACTCGACCTTAGTATTATTATTTTTTTTATTATTTTGTGGTTTCAGTCTACTGTTGGGGGTCTTTGCCCATTCATTTTTCGTCATCTCTTTCATTTTGTCTAAAATTTAGTGATACCCATACAAAAATCAGAAAATAGGCCTTAACTCGAAAATGGTCGGACGGCTTTGAATTGTGATCATTGATTGCTCTGGGGTCTCAGTCTATGTTTTTGGTGGGGTCCTTGAGTCAACTGCCCTTGAGTCCTTGAGTAAACCGTAGCGAAGCACTCTTATCAATTTCTTGATATCTTATGTCGGTTTGGGTAAACAATTAGTATTTTCGAAATTTTGTTCGCAACCTTGCGCAGCCCTCAACACGAATTTTATTTTTTTGAACCTAACCCAATACTTCTCCCAACACGTTCTACCCAACAAACTTGGAGTAGTTTAGGTCAGTTCCATGATCTTATCCAGTGATGTTCGGAACTCAAGTGAGCAATTCTGTACCCAACAGTAAAAATTTCCGTATTTTTGATGACATTTCCGTACATGCCTTAAAATACTGAAAATTGCATAACACACACTAATATGGTAAATATAAGTCGGACGAAAAAATAAATATAAGTCGGACGAAAATCCGTTTCTGTACATGCGCGCTAAAAAAGACAATACCAATTTTTTTTTTTCAATTTTCAAATTCAAACCCTATCCGCCAGAAATAGAAATCTGAAACAATCAGCGGATGACTCTCGAGTTCTAAGACTCACGAGCCGTACCCAAATTATTTTGTGGTTTTGTGGGGCATAGGACACACCCAGAGCGAGGTTAATTACAAGCATCAGCAACGATACCTGCCGTCTTGGAAAATAGGCCTGCCAAAAAAAAAATAATAATAGTGAAACCGAATTTCAGCGTTGTCGCCCAGATTCCTTATATTTCCGTACATTTCGCGTACGGATTAGACTTCTATCCGTATGCCGTACCCAGGTCAGAATTTTCGTACAAATACGGATGAATCCGTACGCCGAACATCACTGAGTCAGAAACAACCACTTCAATATGTCTGCGAAACATTGCCTACCTAACTATACCATCACATATGAATTACTGTTGGCATGGAATATTGGGTTGCGAATATAGAATTTTAACGTTTTTCAACCTGTGTAGAGCGTGAGGAGTATGAGGTCTGTGCATGTGCAACTCGAAACGCATTTTTTAAAAAAAAGTTAGTGCAATATTACTTTAACACGTCCCGCTCATGAAACATGTTGTTCATTTACACTTCATTATAACTTTATCAAAAGCGAACATACTGCTGCTGTAAAAATATGGATAAATATTTGAAACTATAATTTTGTTAGGGGCATACGTATTGCATAACACGAAATATGGGTTGCTATAACTTAAGCGGTTCTCAAAATATTAAGGTAAAACGATTTCCCAAGATGGCGACCTTACATGACCCCGTTAACAAAATATACAGGGTGTTTGGCTATAAATGGGACCCCTGAATATGGTGGGTAGCTGAGATCAAATGGAACATTTTTCTACGAAATTCGTTAGTTAGTCAGACGAAGCATGGCTTTGTCTAGCCAAGCATATGCTTCGTCTGGCTCACTAATGAATTTTGTAAAAAATGTTCCATTTGAGCTCAGCTACACATCATATTCAGGGGTCTCATTTATAGCCAAACACCCTGTACAGCTGGAAGTGATTAGATAACCTTTAGGGCATACGTATAAAATTTGACTAAAGTTTCGTCCTAAATATGAATTGAGGAAAACCATATTCCAAGATGGCGGTCTCACATGGCCCCGTCCACATAATATATGACTCATGGTGATCAAAAGCCGTTTAGGGTCATGCGTATAGCAAAGGTTTGGTCGCAATATTTTTAGCGGTTCTCAAAATATTAAAGTAAACCGAAATTCCAAGATGGCGGCCTCACATGGCTGCCAAATATAACCGAATCTAGGCTCATACGTATAGCATCTCACAAAAGTTTGGTCGCAATAACTTAAGCGGTTCTTAAAATATTGAGGAAAACGAAATTCGAAAATAGCTGCCTCACATTACCCCGCCCACATAATATATGACTCTAAGTGATCAAAAGCCGTTAAGGGTCGGACGTGTAGCATCTCACAAGAATTTGGTCGCAATAACTAGCAGTTCTCAAAATTGAAAATATTGGGGAAAAGCGAAATTCAAAAATGACGACCTCACATGTCCCCGCCCGAATATATATATATATATATATATATATTTGTGTTAAGTGTCTTTTATTTTTTTAAATAAAGCACTAAGATGTTCATTGAATCTTACAAAAAGGCTAATCCTTGAAAGGCCCATAGAAACCGAACTTTCACTAAACATGGAGCACTATGATGCTTGAGAATGTGTTAAGTGTCTTTTAGTCTGTTAAATAAAGCACTAAGATGTTCATTGAATCTTTCAAAAGGCTAACCCTTGAAAGGCCCATAGAGACCGAACTTTCACTAAACATGGAGCACGATGATGCTTAAGAATGTGCAATTATCTTTTATAGTGAAAAGTTAATCATAATTGAGATTTGGTTACTTGAGGATTACATCCCCACGGGCCGACTTTACCTGACGACTTGACCTGATCCAAAAATTGAATAAAAAAATCCGTTAGTCCGCCGCCGTACGTCCAGACAGGGAGAGGGGGGGGCAAACTGGGCGGCTGTCCCGGGTGCTGACTAGCCTAGTTACGTCCCTGCGAGCGCCGATTGCCATGATGGGCATTTGCCAAATGGAAATTGACCAACTGAAATTTGGTATAAAGGTACTGTTTAGAGTCTAATATTGTTAGTGCGGTTTTTAGCAGTTTTCATTAATATTGTCTGAAATTAAACTTAAAATTTGGTATCTGGGTCCAATTATTTTGGATCTAATTCACTTTTCGTCACTGTGCGTCACATAATATATGATTCCATACAAAAAAATCTTTGAATTCTACGTACCTTGAAACGTAAAATATTTCATCATTATATTGATCGTGTTTATTCTGTTCCAGACCGGGTTTACTCCAACATCAAGTGAAGGCCTAGGAATAGGAATGATGGATGAAGAAGCAGGTCAATCAGTAACTAACGGTGAAACCATTATCGATTTATCCAATACCAATCATGAGGAAGAAGAAAAAGAAATAGCGAACAAGTCGGCGGTTGTTACGTTCCGATCAGATCAATTGTCAACGGAAAAGAAGAACACCGAAAGTCAAGATCCTTCAGTGTACACCAAAAGCAATTATGGAGGACTCCCTCGGTAAGTGGAAAAGCAGGGTGCAAAATAACATTTTGTAGTCATGAAGGATTATTCCAGCAGTGGGCAAAAAGAGTTCTGTTCTAGAGCATCAGGAAAATATGTTTTCTATTCTCTTATACACGAATATAGTACTTAATATCAAAACAATGAACTCTTGTCCTTTGCGCTATACTGATACTGCTGATTGGAGGACTAAAAACTCTAAAACTTCACTCTATAACCTTTCAAAATTCGTTCTACCCTCGTGCGCGTATATAGCGGAAGGCACGGGGGGCACGTGCCCTCTAGTTTTTTTAAGCGGGCAGTGTTTCTCAAATTTCATTATACCTATTCATCTAAATTATTTTTAAAAAATCAAATGAATGGTGATCCGCTATGTCTTTTATCCCATTGAGAGGGGGGGGGCACGGGCCCCTAAATAATTCCCAATTCTGATACTAAATAGAAATACGTAGTTAAATAAAAAATTGTCAAAAATTCTGTCATCCGCTTATCACCCTTATGAAAGGTATGTGTGGTAAGCTCTGCAGCTTTTAACAAATTAAGTATCGTACCTCGATAAACATTGCATTCAAAAGTACTGCCCAGAATTCGAACCCCCAGTCCCTGGGATACGAGTCCCTGTCTACCCTAGCTTTTTAAAACTCTAATTAAAATAAAATGTGGTTGGGACATGAGGATTGGTCACATATAGATTCTGAGAACAGCTGAATCGCTGTTTTGGAGAACATCGACCAGCTGTTATGAGATGGCGCACATTTTATTATTTACATATCTTTTCCATTAAATTCCAAAATTTTGGTAAACATCCTTGGGAGTCACAGCATTCGTTCGTGACGTATGGATCTAGAAAATAAGATTTCTGAATGTACTCGAGACCGGCTAATATCTTGAGTAAATCTCCATTCCTGTAAAATGAGCGAACTGCCTCGATTTTAGAATAAATATTTTCTTCTGTTTTTGTCAATTCAAATACTGATTCAAATGTATCAATGATTTCTCTTTCCAATTTTGTGAACTGAAATAAGAAAATAGGTAAGAGATTTATTATTTTAAGGTCCAAACGGGACTAGCTGATGGCTGCACCCATTTGATACCCATTTGGCGAGTTTAGATCAGACTTTAATGAATCCAAGTGAGCTTTTTTTGTTAGTCATTTTTATTATAACAACGAATTTAAGTGGAACCATTTAGTGACAATTGATCTAAACAATGAATATATATTTTTAACATTTACCTTGATTTGTCAACGCAGATAGAACAATGTATAAATACCTATCCACAAAACAGCCTAAGACACGTGTTTCGTTCTTGTTTGAACTCATCAGTTAGGCACAGCTAGGAATTGAACCCGGGGCCCTTGGATTTGAGAGGCAGAGAATTAACCATCAAGCCACCAGTGCTTGGTGAAGAGGTACGGATACATTGTAACATTTAATTTGTATTATGTTGAATAAATCAGTTCACATCATAATATCACTATGTACTCATATGGGAGATATGAATCAGGGACAACACATGTTCTTGACTTTTCGGGATGCATTTAGCTTCGTAAGGATATCTGTTTAACTTTATTGGTCCTAAATCTGAGGTGCTCGGCCAATCAGTACCCAATGAAGCAAATAAACGTCGGAGAAACTGTATTAGTTGCATCATGAGCCAGAACTAGCAGGATTCCCCAAGGAACTAATGCACTCAGTTGTAATCTCCTCAGATGAGTTGTGAGCCTTCCCCTAGACCGCGAACCATTCAAAGAACGCGAACTAGAGAGCACACGCCAAAATGTAGGCTGTGCGGTCTAGAAGAAAATACAGCAACTCATCTTCTATTTAAATGGAAATCAGAAGATTTGTGGCCAACGATCATACCGCGTTGAATACACCAGTTCCCGTCAGATCACTGAAGTTAAGCAACGCCGGGAGTGGTCAGTACTTGGATGGGTGACCGCTTGGGAACACCACCTATCGGTGGCTATTTCCGGCCCAACCCAGGCTGGGTGAGGTCAATGTGGGTAGCTGGTTTGCAAGTTTCCAGCGAGTGGAGGGTAAAACCCCCGTCTTGAATGACCAATAGATGTTAAAGAGACGTTAAGCCAAATTAAAAAAAAAAAAAGATTTGTGATTTTTCATACATTTTTCAAACCCAAACTTCATACTCCGAAACTTGATCCGTCCCATCAAAAGGACTGAAAAGTAAATAAGGGAAAAATTATCCATGGTAATCAGTACCCAACGAAACCATTTGTCACAATAGTGATTATTGTGAAGATTTCATTTGGAAGCCCTAAAACCGAGTCTTTAAGAGCACTTGTCAGCATAAAATATATATGTAGTATAGTATATGTTGACTTTTTTTTACATTTCTCCGCACCAGTATTTGAGTTTAAAAAAAATCTAAATTGATACAAAAAATTGCCCTTCCAATAATACAAAACAGTCCTTTACATGGATACATTCTATTAGATGAAAATTTCATTCAGGGCCGGATTAACCTTCCGCGGGGCCCGTAGCACTTTCACAGAGCGGGGCTCCTCCATCCCCTCCCCGCAGATGCCATCTAAGTAGTCTACTTTTTGGAGCCAGTACAAGAACTGATGGCCTTTTGGTCTAGTACCTAGAGCTGGTAGAGAAAAGTGAAATTAAATTTTGAGTATACCAACATCGATAAAACATGATTACCGCTCATGCTAAAAAACCAATTAGCTTATGTTGTAATACTCGTTTCTTTATTAAGTTCCTAGGTAGGTAGGTACCTACTTGTACTTTTCTAAATTATATTTTACTACATACTTTGAAGAGTTGGGGGCCCCGTCAAAATGATATGTTTTTCAATTGTCTATACAGAAATGTCGAAATAGCTAGTGTAACTTGTCAAAGCGCGGGGCCCGTAGCACGTGCTACAAGTGCTACTATTGTAAATCCGGCCCTGATTTCATCCATCCCGAATTTAATGCTTACAGTTTGCTGATGACCATACATAACTGCGGTCAGTTATTTTGGCTTGTATTTGACATGACATATTATATGGATGTCCAGGTCAAATTTTCGGGACGAAAAAATCTATGGATACTCAAATGTGACTTTTAGCTTACTTGTCTCCCATCCGTCAAATTAGAAAGAGTATGGTTCACCAAAATAGAATCTGAATTTGGTTTATATGCATACACACTGAATTCTCTATTTTCAGGCTCCTTGTCCTTAATAACATCAAGTCTAAATTTCATTTCAGCAATCTTGCGACCATTTTTATTTCGTTTGAATATATATTTAAACATGTTGGATAGATTTATTTTCACAGTATTAAAAAGAAATGAACAGTAAGGACTTTTAACAAATATGACATAATCGAATGAGCGACCCTTCTCCATTCGAGATGTAAAGATATATTGTGAATCATGAAGAACAAATTCGATCCATTCATTTACAGAACGTAGAGTTATAAAATGAGTGCCTAAAACAAAAAAAAAGTGCGGTTCCTTCATATCGCTGACATGTTGTCTTTTCGGGGTACAGTCAGCTATGTGAGGACAACTGAACCACTGTTGTTAATTTTTAACCAGCTCAAAAAGGGAAAATCAAGGGCATGTTGGATTTTCAGGTTGCCTATGGACAACTGAGTCGCAATCTTATTTAGAGCTATACTCTTATGGCACTATAATGGAATTTTATTTACAGCTATACTCTTATGACACTATCATGAAATCTAATTTAGAGCTATACTCTTATGACACTATCATGAAATCTTATTTAGAGCTATACTCTTATGGCAGTATCATGAAATCTTATTTAGAGCTATACTCTTATGACACTATTATGAAATATTATTTAGAGCTATACTCTTATGGCACTATAATGAAATTTTATTTACAGCTATACTTTTATGACACTATCATGAAACCTTATTTAGAGCTATATTCTTATGGCAAGAGCTATATTCTTATCATGAAATCTTATTTAGAGCTATATACTCTTATGACACTGTTGATTGATTCAGTCTAATCCCCTAACAATTTAAGCGTTATCTGGAAACCACAATAATTCATGACTTACCACTGTGAGGTGATAGCCTCATAATTCATGACTTACCACTGTGAGCCTAATAATTCACAACTTACCACGATTGCCTAATAATTCATAACTTACCACTGTGAGGTGACTGCCTAATAATTCATGACTTACCACTGTAAGGTGATTGCCTAATAATTCATGACTTACCACTGTGAGGTGATTGCCTAATAATTCATGACTTACCACTGTGAGGTGATTGCCTGTCTTCTAGAACTACAATTGGATTAACCAAACTTTTTCCCGGTAGCAATAAAATGTAGCCATTGGAAGTCTTCTTATTAGAAAATTTTATCTTATTTTCATTTAATCTCCTTACAGAAATTTTGATTGTAGCTAAAATTTCAAAACAAAAAGAGATATTGACATTGGACATAATAAGTACAACTCAGGGCTATTTTAGACTTGAAAAGCGCCTTTTTTTCTTGAAATGAATAAAATAAATTTTCAAAATACCTAGATTTCTAAAAAAAACATCATTCCTATAAAGTGCATTTTTTGAAGTTATACTTCTTTAGGCGCGTTATAAAAAAAATGATGAGAGTGAAATTTTAAGGTGCGCGCGCACCTGTAACAAAAAAATTATCATCGCATCAGTGTAACACAGATGAAGTTAGTTACGAAAAAATGATGAAGATTTAGTTAGTTATGAAAAAACTCTGCCTATATGACACATGGGTTTATTATTTTTCTGGCAAAAAATAATAAACCTTTTTTGGGACCCCTTGGGGGGGGGAAAATAAATTGAGGGGGGTCTCGTGACGATTCCAAATCTGTGGCGTAACTAGACCCTAAGTTTGACATACCTACTAAATTTGAAGTCTCTGTCTCTTACTATTCTCTTTTTAGACAGGATTAATGAAAAACCGCCAGCGGTAAATTTGATTGAACCCAAAAGTTTCGGAGCTAACTGAGACCCCAAATANTTCTTGACGATTCGAAAGGTTTAATATTGAAATAATAAACCAAAATGGTGTCAGTAAAATTTAAATATTGTATTTTCTCATTCTATATATACAACAGCGTGGGCCAGTGGTAAGTCCTATGTTTCATAGATGGTAGTTTCTGAGTTCACTCCCGGGTGGGGTAGTATGTTTTTTTGAAATAATATTAAATTTATTTTTAAAAAGAAGTATAACTTCTTCCGCGCATACAAAACTAATTAATCTAATACTGGGAATTTTTTCGAACTCAAGGAAAGTCACGAGGATTCATGTCACTCTCACCCAATACCATAATTATTGCTATTCCAATATCCTCTAAAGACCCTGTGTCCAAAATTTTGGACATTCATTTTGTAAACATAAAAGCCCAAATTTTTTTTTGTAATTAGGAATAAACGAGATATCTATGAAGTAGAGGTGTTTTGGACAATGAACATTCAATCCATTTGTCCATTTTTCTATAATATTACTAAGATTTTCATAGGGTTAGAAAATGTTCCAAATTTTGCATTATTGCAACAACTCAAAATGTCCAAAATTTTGCACATTTTGAGCTCAGTAGCTCTGGGCTTCTAGGCCTAAAAAATAATTGTCCATTTTTTTTGGACACTGGGCCTTTAAGCCTACAAAACGGTCCTTGAGCCTTTAGAGGATATACAGAATATCAAAAATATGTCATTATTATTGTTTAAATACCTAAATACATATACCTAAACATAATGAAAAAGCATCTTTTTTTCACATGGAAAAAAGATAGATTGAAAATTGTTCAATTATTACAATAGGTAATAGGTATGCAAAATTTTCAATTAATACAATAACTTTATGCATCTAGTGAAGGCCAAATAAAAATGGTTTCTCTAGTCATATTGGACGCGGTAAATGTTTCGTCCTGGCCCTTGTACAAATATATCGGAGATCATCATCATGTGATAAATAGCGAGGCGAAGGTACTCCTAGATCTTCCCGTACGTCATCTGGTACATAATGGTCAGATACAACACTATCTTCTTCACCTAGACACTATTAATATATGTACATCACCAAAATCAACCATATGTGTGGATTACAAAACTCCCACTAAGTGCTAATACAAAATGATTGAAAACAACTTGATTCCACAAGGATCTAACAATAACTGAAACCTGCACCAAGCATTTGGTAGAAATAATAGCGAAAGAAATAATGGCGACGCGACACGCCACGCAATGAAGTGGGGCGTTACTCATTCAGGTTGAAATCGAAAGATTATCTTAAAGATTGTTTCTTTTATCTGTCTTCGATCAATAAATATCCAAACAAGTCCTTTACAGGGCGAGTCTTCTTTCGTGCTCGAATAATAAACCAAATTTGACCGCTCTTATGGGTATAAGAAAGAATGTAATGTTAAATGGAAAATTGGAATTTAAAAAGCTAAGTTGACCTCAGGAATGATCCCCCATGATTACACGAAATATTGGCCAGAATATTTCTTTTTTCTCTTAGATATAAACTTAAATTTTCAGTAATCTATCTTTTGCCGTTATAAAGAGCATCCATACTACACACTGTGATTTTAATAGCACCCATCAGTTTTTTTTCCGTGCTCAGATAATGGAGATACTTTCATTTCAAATTACTGTGAAGATCACGGCACGGTATCGGAGAGCACTGTCACTGATACTTTCACTGTGTAGCGTGAATGCTCCTTTAACAGTCTCAGTAGCTCCGTTCAGCAATATCTTACTTAACCAGGAGGCTGTTGGTTGGTTCGAATCTAACTCCTCCCCTCCTACTTGCCACAATAGATCTAAGTAAAGGTCGCAGTGATAATTACAATCAGTCTCTATTGACCCCTGCAACCCTTTCAGTAATAATAATATTTTGCCGTTTTTGCGATACTCAAAAACAAACTCTACCATGACATTTGAACTCACCAACAAAATAGTTGAAGGTCCGAAATCTTTTGTCTTCTTCGTTGATCTCGTTGAGAAGAGTTCCCAATCGTTTGGTAAAAATAGTTGCACTTAAAAAAGTACTTTTTGAAATTCCTGGATATTTCTTTTCTAATTGATAATCTATTCTTTCTAATAGGTCCACACTTTGTTCTGCATAGTCCTGATTGAATCTGTCATACTTTGGTTGATAGGTTTTGAAAAAATCTTCAAATCCGATAGCGTTAATTTTTTTAGATATTTTATATTCCTGTATTAGTCTAGAGAAAAGAAATGACCATCAGATTTCCAAGATATTCGACACTACTACTTAAAATAACTCACAATAACTGACGAGAAATCCTGTAAGGGCATATATTTAGGACGAAAATGTTCTATGCTGAACATATTGTGATTGTCAAAAAACATTCCCCTTCAAGCAAAATAAATTTAATACATTTGGTCTTATAAAATAAAATAAAATCTCCTCAGAGATGTTATTAAGTTTCAGCCATTGGTCCGTGTATAGTGTGTATACAGTGTGTTAACTTTATAGTTGTACCTATACCATGGGAAATAACATGGGATTTTCTTTTATGGCCAGAAATTTTCCCAGTAGGTACCGAAATTTGAACGGCATATGTTTTCCATGTATTTTTCACCAAGAAATCGAATGAACGGTTATGGTTTTAGAACCGATTTTGGGGTCCATAATATTGACACGGTGAACATTTTACTTTGTGTATATGTTCTTAAGCTGATTACCATTTTAGGGTTCGTCAGTAATGTAAACAGAAGTCTACTCCACTATGTACCTATTCTAAGGTTTCAGGTTCGAATCTGGTTTCGAGAATCAGGGCCGGCCCGTGGGTAATTTTTCACCCGTGCGAATTACTATTGTGGAACTAATTTTCAAAAGTTTTACTTAATAGGAAAGTATATAATTACAAAATGTTTTATTTGGACTTAAATTTTCAAGTTATAACTACACTTCGATTATATTCACAAGTCCTTAATAAAAATTTAATGTAGAAATGGTATTTAGGATGTTTGTAGTCATTATGAAAATTTCAATAAAATATTGTGTATCAACTACAAATAATAAGGCGAGTCATAAGCGCTTTCGTCTGTTACGACATTCTCAAGTTGACTTAAATTTCAATAAAATATTGTATATCAACTACAAATAATAAGGCGAGTCACGAGCGCTTCCGTCTGTTACGATATTCTCAAGTCAACTTGAGAATGTCGTAAAAGACGAAAGCGCTCGTGACTCGCCTTATTATTTGTAGTTGATACACAATATCAACTACAAATTTAGAACCGATTTTGGGGTCCATAATATTGATATTCGACAATACGACATTCTCAAGTCAACTTGAGAATGTCGTAACAGACGAAAGCGCTCGTGACTCGCCTTATTATTTGTAGTTGATACACAATATTTTATTGAAATTTATACAAATTGAATGACTCTTTATAATACAGAGAATAATTATTAAATAAGAATTGAACTTGAAAATCAAAATTGAAAATGAATATGTTGTACTCTGAAAATATTTAAGTATTAGGTCCTCTAAGGCATTGTGACATCAAATATGAAATTGTGCTTTTTTATTTTATGGGTTAAGTGAAAAAAGTTAACTCTCTTAGATTTTCTCTGGGCAAACTCATTTACAAAATCTGGAGCAGACAATTACGTCTTTTTGTCTATAATAAAATTAAAACTTACTAAGGCTTACTAAAATATTTCTAATTCAACATAATTGAATTATTAGGTTAATTTTTTGTTTTTTGGGGGGGGGCTCGGGCCGGCTCTGTCGAGAATTTTTCCAACCTGAAACCTCAGGTTACATAATAGCGTAGACTTCTGTTTACATTACTGACAAACCCTGAAATGAATTAGCCTATTTCCAATAGTGCGCGCAGCATAATATATTGCTTTATCGCTTAATTACAACTGGAACACGGTTTATTCAGAATTTTTGTAATTTTGCTGGAATAATGAGACAATTTCGAGGAGAGCTTGCCTTTATAAAACTTTCGTTAATCTATTGCCGTTAATGCTGGGATATTCAAATTGACTCTAACTCAAAAACCGTTTGACATTTTTTAGTTTTGAAGATACTTACTGCCGTATAAAGGATGTAATTTTAAGGGGGGGGGTCACTCTCGATTTTTTTTCGCTATCTCATGCGGTTAATGTTGTAGTACGCATAATCTTCTTTGTAGTATATGCTAGAGTTTTGTGAAAAGAATAGGAATTTTTTATACGTTTGAACGTGCCCGATGATTCTACGTTTAATAAAACGTAGAATCATCGTATTTGGAGGAAACACCATCTATTACCATGCTCCATTGAGAATAAAAAATGAAAATTATAAAAGTCATCTGGAAGTGTCAGAAAAAAGTGGGTCTCCAAACGTAGAGTCATTGTATTTGGGGGAAACACCATCTATTACTATGCTCCATTGAGAATAAAAAATGAAAATTTTAAAAGTCTCCACACCTATAAAATCCGGTACGTGTCCGGAGCTTTACTTACTCTTGACGTACGCGTATCTACCGACACGCTTAGTAATAATACCATGAGTCCCTTGTTGGCCAAGTAGGGCCATTAATAAAAGCTTGAAATTTGGAAAGTACTCACTGGAAGAACGGATCCATATTGTTTGTGAACTCTTCGACTATTACTTTTTCATTCAGTTTCTTTAAATCGGTCAAAAATTTTTCAAAATATTCAAAATCTTCTATTGTTATAAAGTCAAATACAAGTGGCTTGATGGCATTCTCGTTCCCATACACAGGGCATCCATTATCATCATCAGACACTTCATAAGTTGTACAATTCCAGAATCTGCAGCCCCATTTATAACATGTATCAGATGTTTCAGATACAACACCTAAAACGTAGATGTCTTTTTTTAGTATTCAGATGTCAATCATTTACCTCGTTGAGATTGTAAGAGATTGTAAAATGTACCTATATGCAATTCTCCGCCGACCTCTCTATGCTTTTTGCCTTAGAACGCGGTGCATAAAGATACTTTTATTAAGGATTCTGATTTTGAATAATTTTTTGAGATCCCCTCTTGATGACACTAATCTCCTTATCCAAAAGATTATATAAAATTCTATAAAATTATCGCCAGAAATCTTTGAAATTTTTGAAAAAATTGAGGGGCGCGGCTCTGCCCGCCAAGTCAAATACAATGAGCGTTGCACAAGTGATAGGTAATATTACTTCATGTCACAAAGTGCACTTTTCAGGTCTCTCTACAGCCACGTTAAAAATATGTGGAGTGACTTTTGTTGAATATTTCATAATGGGATGGGTAGGTAATGAGATAAAATCAATAGTTTAAAAAAAAAGTTACGGGAACACGGAGAAAAAAACATTTGACAAGTGTCATTTTTATAAACTGTCTCAGTCTCCTTCATCATCATCATCTTCTTCTTCTTGAACGTTGACGAGGCTACAGCCAAATCTACCGAACCGATTTTGATCGGAGATGTCTCATATTGTTGCATCCAGTTAAAGGGTGTGCCTTTTGATATTTTTAAGGTAAAAAAGTACCCCTCCCCCCCAATACCACTGTTTGCCAATAAAGAGGTTTTTTACACGCATTTAAATTTTTTAAATCGTATAGAATTTCAATTAAAAGATAAAATGAGATAAACAATGCTTGCTATGTTTCAGTATTATCCAAAAAGTTATAGAAGGCAGAAAAAAATTATATGGAGGGGGTAGGAGGCATGTGAGAGGGGTATGACGATAAAAAATGGTGACTCAATTTAGTTGATTTCAGCTGTACAATTATAATAATATCCTTGAGTAAAGATCTACGAATATCCTTGAGTAAAACATAATCTTTTTTCGATAGTAGCCGAGTCCAACCTAGGGGTAGGAACCGCTAAAAAATCATAATTGAGAAGTAGCACATCGGAATAAGGTAAAAAGCTGAAATTTGAAACAAAATGATCCAAAGTACAAAAATAACATCCTTCAGTGAAATATTGATTTTCTAAGCATATTGGAGCCGTTTTCATTCTAGGGTGGGAACAAACAAAAGTCGAAAATTGAGAAGTATATTTCGGGATAAGGTAGAAAGCTGAAATTTGAAACAAAGACGTTCCAGAGTACAAAAATAACATCCTTGAATAAAATATTGATTTTCTAAGCATATGGGAGCCGTCTTCACTCTAGGACAGGTACAAACAAAAGTCGAAAATTGAGAAGTACATTTCGGATTTTCGGGATATGTTAGAAAGCTGAAATTTGAAACAAAGATGTTCAGCGATACAAAAATAACATCCTTGAGTAAAATATTTATTTTTTAAGGAAATAGGAGCCGTTTTCACTCTAGGGTAGGTACAAACAAAAGTCGAAAATTGAGAAGTACACTTCGGGATAAAGTAGAAAGCTAGAATTTGAAACAAAGATGTTCCACAGTACAAAAATTACATTCATTAGAAAAATATTTATTCTCTAAGGTTCTAGGGTAGGTACGAACAAAATTCCAAATTTTGAGAAGTACACTTCGGGATAAGGTTGAAAGCTAAAATTTGAAACAATGATGTTCCACAGTACAAAAAAAACATTACTGTGCAAAGTATTGATTTTCTTAGTAAAAAAACAGTTTTCACTCCAGGGTAGGTACGAACAAAAGTTCAAAATTGAGAGGTACACTTTGGGATAAGGTAGAAAGCGGAAAATTGAAACAAGAATGTTCCAGAGTCCATAAATAACATCTTTGAGGAAAATATTGATTTTCTAAATAAATACTAGCCTTTTTCACTCTAGGGTCGGTATGAATAAAATTCTAAATTTTGAGAAGTACTCTTTGGGATAAGGTAGAAAACTGAAATTTGAAACAAAGATGTTCCACAGTACAAAAATAATATCCTTGATCTCGTTACCTATATCACACAAACTATATCGAAATTCGTTTGAAGTTAGGACGAACATATAAACTGACCCTTTCAAAAAGAATTGAAATCCCCTCATAAAACCACTTCGAGGTAAAAGGTTCGCGCCAAGTCATTAGTCACAAAAAGCACTGAAATCAAAACAGTGCCCGCCTCAATTGTATATCTTTTTTCTCCCTTTTTAAACTTTCCTTTTAACATTAATTTCACTAAGTTTAAAAAATCTCACAAATCTCACTAATCTCACCTTTTTCACGCCCCTTTTTTCACACTTTAGGTTTCTAAAGTGTGAAAAGTTGCGAAAAAATTTCTAAAGTGTGAAAAGTTACGTGAAAAAGAGGTTAGTGAGATTTTGTAAAGAAATGTTTAAAAAGGGAGAAAAAAGATATACAATTGAGATGGGCACTATTTTGATTTCAGTGCTTTTTGTGACTAATGACTTGGCGGGAACATTTTACCGCGAACTGGTTTTTTGAGGGGATAGATACTTACAAGATAAAATGGCTGAAAAAAAAGCAATGAAATACAAACAATTTTCCATTATATTTGACAATTTTCTGTTACCTACTGAAACTAAAATACTGAGTTCCAAAACACATGATGACTAATGTTTTAACAGGGGTACAATGTTGTTCATTTTTGATCTATAACTAGCATGCACTCCAGTGGCGACGGATACTCTCGAAGACCTTGCAGCACTGGGGGCCCCGTATATGAGACAAAAAGTATGAGGTTCTTAAAGTGTTCTCGTACAAATCGATTAAAGTAAATAATTTAATCCCAAGGCACCTTGGTCCAAAAAAGTCTTAGCCCCAAACGGACTAAACGCATGTATAAATTTAATATTCCTCGGGGCCCCCGATGGACCCAAAATAAAGTCCTCTAGGAGGCCCTGTAGTCCTTGTACCCCCGTATATCTTTAATATCCCGCAGAACATAAGCATGTTTCCTGATGAACTGAGAGTAACGTCCTTCGTGGGGCTGGACAGAGCATTACTTTAATATCCCTCAGGAAAATTTACAGGGCTATGATGTTATACTTGCTTTAATGTAGTTGCTATGCCATTCTCACAGTTTTTAGGTATTTTCTCCCTTCCCGGCGCCTCAAGTATACTATATACCTAAATATGCTTTTAGGGACCTTCGATAAAATTAATACGGAATTCTGTCAACTAAAATCCACATTTAAGTGATTGTCCAATGAATCAAAATTGTGAGACTACGGGCTTGCAAAACCCTACCCTGTTATAAGGTAGGGTTTTGCAAGCCCTCTACTAGCTTCACGTAAGATCATTGACCAACCCGGAGCGGAAATTTTCAAATAAGCCAAAATAAATCGCAATGGAAAATATGTTCAGAAATTAAAATAGTATTAATCAATAGTGGCATCATTCGCTTCTGATGGTAGCCAGATGTATGAGAATGTAGTTCTAATGATGTTGTACTATCAATCAATAGTGGCATCATTCGCTTCTGATGGTAACCAAATAGATGTATGAGAATGTAGTTCAATTATTTTTTAATTGTCATCATACATCTTAAACTTGAGAGGTAATAATTGACATGGATCCCACAATCAAATAGATTTTTTTTTTTTATATACACATATACAAATAGAATCCCCATTTTGGATTGAAAGTAAAACACCATGATTTTTCTTTAAATATCTGTTTGTTCCATGATAACTCTCGAACGCCTTGTTTGTTCCATGATAATTCTCGAACGCCTTGTTTTTTTTTCATTGATATCTCTCGAACTCCTTGTTTGTTCCATGATAACTCTCGAACGCCTTGTTTGTTCCATGATATCTCTCGAACACCTTGCTTGTTTCATGATAACTTTCGAACGTCTTGTTTGTTCCATGATAACTCTTGAACGCCTTGTTTGTTCCATGATAACTCTCGAACGCTTTGTTCCATTTCGATGAAATTTGCTATGGACATTAATTATTTTCATGGAATGCGCTTATTATTTGTCACCCGCATAGGCAGTTTTAATCCCGCACCCCCCTCAGAAATTTTCGGATATTCCTCTAGATAAAATGAAAAAATATTGGTTATATTAGTATGGTTATGTTGTATAGGCACGCAAAATATCAAGACCCCACCAGAATTTTAGGCTAGATCCAACTATGGCCACCCATACTTTGAGTTAGGTCTAGAGTTAATATAACTATAAGTTACATATTTTTTTTATTTTTTTTCTCATATTATATTTTTGGTTCAAAAATGGCCGCACTTTAATTTACAAGGGGGGCACCTCACCACAGAGCTTCCTTGACTTTTTGAATTCATCCGATCGATTTAATCTGCGTTCCGATGTCTGTATGCGTTCATCTATTAGGGATGAGACTAAAATTAAACAACCCCCAAATAAGATTTCTGTGTTCGCCACTGCATGTACACTTTTATTTAATGGGCACGAGTTTTCCATAATCAACAATTTTAATTACTTTGTCAGAATTTTATAACAGTGGCGGCCTCTACAAAATAGTTTTAACCGATCTAATTAAATATCTGTACATTAAAACGTATGCGAAGTATGAGTTACGTTGATAGTCCAACTGGGCTATGGCTCAGTTGACTGATAAAGCATCAGTCAACGACGAACGCCAGACATACAGGGTGTCTCAAAAAAAAAAAAAAAAAAATAGCGGAGCTCAATATATTGAAACGAATTTGTATTCTCAAAAACAATGAAACACATTATTTCTGTATTCTAAAGGGGACACTATTTCTAGTGGTTTTCTAATTTTTGGCACTTTCAGGGAAGGCTTAGGGGGGCCAAATTTGAAATCCTAAACGGAACTTGTAACTACCCCTTTATTATTACATTTTTGAGAAGTATATTTTTTTTTAATGCATTTTTTATTTTTTATTGAGTTCTCAATAAAAGGATGGTGAGTTATTCCATGTTGAAGTTGAGTATTTAACCTCCTCTTCAATCATAACTCTGCGTTTTCAATCATAACTCTGCGTTCAATCATAACTCTGTGTGTAAGGTTAAAGTCACAAGTTTCCAACTAAAAGTGACTCCCATGATAATGTATTTCCAACGATGTTTACCAATGCGTTATCACAGAACTAGGGTTGCTAGAACACGTCATTACCAACACGAATTACAGGGTGAGCTTGAAAAGCGTTATCACAGAACTAGGGTTTCTAGAACACGTCATTACCAACACAAATTACTTTCTCCAGCATATGCCATTTTCCCTTCTTTTTCAAGATGGCGGCCAATTTGTAAATTTCGACGTTACCCCATTTTTTTAAAAAAAACTCATTAATCCTCTGAACGATTTTTTTTTATTTTTTTTTACTTTATGTGTTATAAACACTTGTGGTACCCATGTGAAATAGCAGTTCATTAGACCACTCTCCTAAATTATTCAAACATAATATACACAGGGTGCAAATAGTCAAGTGCTTACTGTCCGTTTTGTCTTTTTTCCAAAACTCATTAATCCTCTGAACGATTTTTTTTTTTACTCTATGAGTTATAAACAGTTGTGGTACTCATGTGAAATAGCAGTTCATTAGACTACTCTCCTAAATTATTCAAACATAATATACACAGGGTGCAAATAGTCAAGTGCTTACAGTCCGTTTTGTCTTTTTTCCAAAACTCATTAATCCTCTGAACGATTTTTTTTTACTCTATGAGTTATAAACAGTTGTGGTACTCATGTGAAATAGCAGTTCATTAGACTACTCTCCTAAATTATTCAAACATAATATACACAGGGTGCAAATAGTCAAGTGCTTACAGTCCGTTTTGTCTTTTTTCCAAAACTCATTAATCCTCTGAACGATTTTTTTTTACTCTATGAGTTATAAACAGTTGTGGTACTCATGTGAAATAGCAGTTCATTAGACTACTCTCCTAAATTATTCAAACATAATATACACAGGGTGCAAATAGTCAAGTGCTTACAGTCCGTTTTGTCTTTTTTCCAAAACTCATTAATCCTCTGAACGATTTTTTTTTACTCTATGAGTTATAAACAGTTGTGGTACTCATGTGAAATAGCAGTTCATTAGACTACTCTCCTAAATTATTCAAACATAATATACACAGGGTGCAAATAGTCAAGTGCTTACAGTCCGTTTTGTCTTTTTTCCAAAACTCATTAATCCTCTGAACGATTTTTTTTTACTCTATGAGTTATAAACAGTTGTGGTACTCATGTGAAATAGCAGTTCATTAGACTACTCTCCTAAATTATTCAAACATAATATACACAGGGTGCAAATAGTCAAGTGCTTACAGTCCGTTTTGTCTTTTTTCCAAAACTCATTAATCCTCTGAACGATTTTTTTTTACTCTATGAGTTATAAACAGTTGTGGTACTCATGTGAAATAGCAGTTCATTAGACTACTCTCCTAAATTATTCAAACATAATATACACAGGGTGCAAATAGTCAAGTGCTTACAGTCCGTTTTGTCTTTTTTCCAAAACTCATTAATCCTCTGAACGATTTTTTTTTACTCTATGAGTTATAAACAGTTGTGGTACTCATGTGAAATAGCAGTTCATTAGACTACTCTCCTAAATTATTCAAACATAATATACACAGGGTGCAAATAGTCAAGTGCTTACAGTCCGTTTTGTCTTTTTTCCAAAACTCATTAATCCTCTGAACGATTTTTTTTTACTCTATGAGTTATAAACAGTTGTGGTACTCATGTGAAATAGCAGTTCATTAGACTACTCTCCTAAATTATTCAAACATAATATACACAGGGTGCAAATAGTCAAGTGCTTACAGTCCGTTTTGTCTTTTTTCCAAAACTCATTAATCCTCTGAACGATTTTTTTTTACTCTATGAGTTATAAACAGTTGTGGTACTCATGTGAAATAGCAGTTCATTAGACTACTCTCCTAAATTATTCAAACATAATATACACAGGGTGCAAATAGTCAAGTGCTTACNGTTCTCAATAAAAGAACTTTAAGATGAGGTTCTCAATAAAAGAACTTTAAGATGATGTTCTCAATAAAAGAACTTTAAGATGATGTTCTCAATAAAAGAACTTTAAGATGATGTTTTCAATAAAAGAACTTTAAGATGAGGTTCTCAATAAAAGAACTTTACGATGATGTTCTCAATAAAAGAACTTTAAGATGAGGTTCTCAATAAAAGAACTTTAAGATGAGGTTCTCAATAAAAGAAATTTAAGATGAGGTTCTCAATAAAAGAACTTTAAGATGATGTTCTCAATAAAAGAACTTTAAGATGATGTTCTCAATAAAAAACTTTAAGATGAGGTTCTCAATAAAAGAACTTTTACATGAGGTTCTCAATAAAAGAACTTTTTTTTTCAACATATTATCTTTATATATTTATGTTTATAATTTAATTAAAAATACAATCAAAACAAAATAAAGAAATATGGTACCCCACTTGAAAACTCATTTATAGATATAAATGAGTTTGCGTTAAGTGCGATTTGAGGTTAAGATGAGGCTCTCAATAAAAGAACTGTAAGATGAGGCTCTCAATAAAAGAACTTTAACATGAAATTATTGAATAAATTTCTTCAATTTATTTTAAACAGTTTTTAAAATAAATTGAAAATATTTATGTAAAACTCTTGAATACCTAATTTTTTTTAGCAGGTCGTGTCAATTTATCATAAATTGTCACGTCCTGTTTTTTTTTTGTTTTTTTTTATTGTCTTGTTTTTCATGCGAAATGTGCTGCTTTTGAAATTTTTCATATGGTAACCCTATACCTGTGAAGGAATCTCAGTCCATTAAACCGATTTTAAGTCCAGAACCGTAAGTCCGAATTTCGTGATAACGGTTTCTTTTCCTTATTTCCTAGAAAGTGCAAAACCTGTATTTGTAACCAGTTTAATAGATCTTACTTAAGTACACTGCCGTCCTAGCCCAATGGACAGATAATTTTTTGGTGAATTGGGCTGAAATTTACGATGTCGAGTTTTCAATGCCAAAACATCTTTTGGGGTCCCCACAGCCCAAATCTCGAGTTTCAGCCATTGGTCCGTGTGTGTGTCTGTCTGTCCGTCCGTCTGTTTGTCTGTGACAAGATATCTCAAGAACTGCAAGTGCTAGAGACTTGAAATTTGGTATGTATGTCAGTTTTATGCCATGAACGGCAAAATGAGCTTTTGATGGAAATCGAATATACCGTTCATAAAAGAAATTGAAAAATACAACTTAGGTTGAAGTGTAATATATTGTTGGACGCTTATTAGCGGTTGAAGGCCGCTTTTTGTCGGTTTCGCCTAAAACCAGAATGGAAAGAGCTAGAACTTGAAATTGGGTGCCTATTCATATCAATTTCATACAAGAAATTGAAGAATACAACTTAGGTTGAAGTGTAATACATTGTTTGCCGCCAATTAGCGGTTGAGAGCCACCTTTTGGCGGTTCCGCCTAAAACCAGAATGAAAAGAGCTAGACATTTGGTGCCAATTCATTTCTTATAAGAAATTGAAAAATACAACTTAGGATGAGGTGTAATATCAAAAAGTGTAATACATAATTTTATTTCCGCTCTGGGGACTTCAGAACGTGTTTTAGCATTGAAAACTCGACATCGAAAATTTCAGCCCATTACAATACTTTCTTCTTTTTTTATAGATAAGGAAAATCTTGTAATGTTTACAACAGAATTAGAGTACAAAGATACGCAAATACCATTTTTCGTTGGATAGACCCCGTACCCCTCATTACTGTGGCAAGGGGGTTTCTAATTGGGGCACTACACATAATTTATGTAAAATTTATTTTATAGAACATTGCGCTGCATTTAATACTAATTAGTTCAGATTACAGACGAAATTAGAGGGAAGAAAATGACAGTATGTTGACGCTAATGAACAGTCGAGATATAATAACTGTGTACAGGGTCCAAATTTAAACAATTTCTGTATTCTTACGACCAAAAGGTTACTATGTAGGGTACCTGAAAAAAGGTTCGGACCTCATTATTTTGCAAGTTTCCAGCGAATGGAGGGTAAAAACCCCGTCTTGAATGACCAATAGATGTGACGACTTCCATGGCTGAAGGAAATTAGGAATGGAAAGAAATGACGACTTCGATGGCTGAAGGAAATTAGGAATGGAAAGAAATGACGACTTCGATGGCTGAAGGAAATTAGAAATGGAAAGAAATGACGACTTCGATGGCTGGAGGAAATTAGGAATGGAAAGAAATGACGACTTCGATGGCTGAAGGAAATTAGAAATGGAAAGAAATGACGGCTTCGATGGCTAAAGGAAATTAAGAATGGAAAGAAATGACGACTTCGATGGCTGAAGGAAATTAGGAATGGAAAGAAATGACGACTTCGATGACTGAACGAAATTAGAAATGGAATTAATAGTTTTAACTCTTCGTTGTTTCTGTCTGTCTGTTCTCGGCATAGCAATTTCACATGAGAGAAGTTTTAAACTCTTAAACCAATCTCTTGGTGCAAAGGACCATCGGTGCGTTAAGTTGGCTGGACCCAGAAAGATATCGGAGTGGGTTCAGTATTTATATGCACCGACTGACAATAACGCATGACGGTGGTTACCCTTATATGCACCGAAAAACATCGAATGCACGAACGCCGTTTTCGATATGTCCTGAAAGAATTTTGATTTCCACCAGTTTAGTAGCTTCGGAGACATTTTGGTCCTTTTCAGACCACGTGATCAAAGGATCACTGGGTACCAGAACAATTTGATATCAAAGAGAATTGATGATTTTTTTTTATTATTTGGCTTAACGTCTCTTTTTTAAACATCTATTGGTCATTCAAGACGGGGGTTTCACCCTCCATTCGCTGGAAACTTGCAAACCAGCTACTCACATTGACCTCACCCAGCCTGGGTTGTGCCGGAAAAATAGCCAGCATCACGAGGGCGCGAAGCCTCGTGGACACCCACATTGGACAACCTCGTTGAACGTGGCTTAACTTTAGTGATCTATCGGGAACTGGTGTATTCTACGTGCCATAGACGCTGGCTAATTGATGATTTGGACTTCCTTTCGGTTCATATCAATGCACTTTACCCCACTTTGTCTTTCAAAATCAGCAATGTATAAATAATATTAGCATGAGAATTTATTAAAGTGCACCAGATCTCATTGCGCCATGATGCAGAATGCATATCTCTCATTGTTTGAATAGCATTTCATTTCAGAAAATTAAGTTCAAACCTATGAGACGTCACGAACCAAGCTGGAGGTGTCAGCTATTAAATTATAGAACAATATAAAACGAGAAAATAATGGCGAATGTAAATGTTCCGTGGGAACTTTCCGGTGTCCTGGAGAGAGGAAATCTCTTTGGGTTTCAGCATTTTAAGGGTGGGAGACATCATTTTTTTTTATCATCAGCTTTCCGAAGAGATATTTTTGGGTAATACAAGTGATTTTTCTCCGGCTTTTCTTTAAAGAGAAGGTGAACTATACAAGATATTACTCGAAAATATTTGGAAGATACCTAAAGTTTCGGCTTTTCTTTAAAGAGAAGTTGAACTATACAAGATATTACTCCAAGATATTTGGAAGATACCTAAAGTTTCGGCTTTTCTTTAAAGAGAAGTTGAACTATACAAGATATTACTCCAAGATATTTGGAAGATACCTAAAGTTTCGGCTTTTCTTTAAAGAGAAGTTGAACTATACAAGATATTACTCCAAGATATTTGGAAGATACCTAAAGTTTCGGCTTTTCTTTAAAGAGAAGTTGAACTATACAAGATATTACTCCAAGATATTTGGAAGATACCTAAAGTTTCGGCTTTTCTTTAAAGAGAAGTTGAACTATACAAGATATTACTCCAAGATATTTGGAAGATACCTAAAGTTTCGGCTTTTCTTTAAAGAGAAGTTGAACTATACAAGATATTACTCCAAGATATTTGGAAGATACCTAAAGTTTCGGCTTTTCTTTAAAGAGAAGTTGAACTATACAAGATATTACTCCAAGATATTTGGAAGATACCTAAAGTTTCGGCTTTTCTTTAAAGAGAAGTTGAACTATACAAGATATTACTCCAAGATATTTGGAAGATACCTAAAGTTTCGGCTTTTCTTTAAAGAGAAGGTGAACTATACAAGATATTACTCCAAGATATTTGGAAGATACCTAAAGTTTCGGCTTTTCTTTAAAGAGAAGTTGAAATATATAAGATATTACACGGAGACAGTTGATGTAAGATTCGTTCTGTTTATTTCTACATTTCATTTTGCAAAAGCGGCAAGAAAGGTATCGATATCAGAGAAAATAGGGAAGGTAACTGGAATCGACCCTATATTTTGTGTTATTATGTCACACTGTTTGTGGGCATCATAGCATTACAAGGTATTCTCAACAATCACTTCAATATCACTAAGCCTAAGCTACACTTTAACAATTTTTACCTCATAATGCTCTCAATTGTCCTCAGGAGGCTGAGTTACCCCCAAACACAACCAGACCAGGTAGAAAATTCGAAAAAACCTTTTTCAATTTTTCGACCCGTCCAGGAATCGAACCTGGAACCTCCTTGGTGCAAGCCGAGTGTGATGTGCACTCTGCCACGAAGATGAAGAATCAACCCTATACATCAATATAATGGAGGACTACTGCAAACCTCTTATTTAAATTTTAAGCTTGTTTATTTTTTAAAAAAAAAATAAATAATATAATTATTCGAACATTTGAGGAGAATCATATACCTACGTAAAAAGCGGGGAAATTCTATTAAAACATTATAACATTTTCGGGGTGAGACAAAATTGTAGGAGTATTGAAAATATCTCTATTCCCCAAAAGTTAAAAAAAATTGCAATGAACTAAATACAATTTTTATTCATTTTTAGCGTTTTTATTTTTACTTGCTTTTTTTTAGCACTTTTTTTTCTTTCTCTTCCTACAGGAGATAAAGTATTGTAATCGTGCAGAAAATTTGAACATTCTTGGCGTAAAAATCGTTTGACGGGATACCGAAATCCAAAATAAAGATCAAATATGCCATTTCCTATTGCCCAAAAGGCCATATTTTCACTATTTTGGGTCATTTTTAAGTTTGGAAATACCACGTGGGACGTATGACATACGTACGGAATCGTGGCAAGAGCTCTGGGAACCAAACCGCTGGTCCAATTTTGATGAAATTTGGTACAGGTCATCTTTGGGCAAAAAGCCAGACCCACATTTTTCTTTTTCTCGATATCGCCCCAGAGCCGGTCCTAGCCCGCATAACAGGTTTTTTGGACCGAATCTCTAAAATCCAAACCACATAACCAATTTTGATGAAATTTAAAATCAGTAATTATGGACTAATTTTATCTAAAATAAATTGCCTCACGCGGGTGTATCTCTGTCAGGGGCTCCCCTGCAAAGAAGGTCCTAAACATGGAAATCCCTTTTAAAAGAAAAACAGTTCAGTAATTTCACATGATTTTCTAAAAAAAATAAAAATCAAAACCACATAATCAATTTTGATGAAATTTTTTTTAAAAAAAACGAATAAATGTAAAAGTCCCCAAAACGAATATATGTAAAAGTCCTCTAATTTTGATGAAACTTGGTATGCACAATTGCACACTCACCTGAGTACCTACTTTATTGTATATTACTTGGTATTTTATAAAATGGTAGGGGCCACAAATGTAAAAAAAAAAAAAGAAACCGTCTGATTTTGATAGAAATTGACGTACTCAGTCAAAAAATAATTGCAGTGGACAATTTTTATTATTTTTAGGAAATTTTTGGTCTTGGAGCTCCGGGAGGGGCCCACAAATATAAAATTATAAATGTCGTCTCATTTTGATAAGATTTGGTACCTATATTGAGTCACCCGAGCATCATATTGAATAATGTTTGGTATTTTGTAGGAATTTCGGTTTTGCATTACTTAAACATATTATCCTTCAATGACACATTATTACCAATAAATACATTTTATTTCCTTTGTTCCCCCATCCAAATTTTACCCAGGATTCGCCCCTGATCGTATCCTGTGAATGGTATGCTGCCTTTGTATTTCTTTCGTTGATATTGATGTTATTATTATTTTTACTATTAATATTGAATTTAATTTTTTTATACAGCTGTTATATGAGATTTTGATTATATCCATAGTCAATTTGATATCCCTATTTATCTTAGGTACCTAGTACCTATTGATTTCATTTTTAACATTTCCAAACGTTCTGATTGTAGAATGCTAAAAACTATGATAACTTCGATATATCTTTTCTAGAAGATGTCGGCTTATTTAAGACAAAGTCTTCAAAGTGATTCATGTATATTTCGGTTAATATGGGTGATGGTTGATAAAGGGGAGCCCATAGTCAATTTGATATCCCTATTTATCTTAGGTAGTACCTATTGATTTCATTTTTAACATTTCCAAACGTTCTGATTGTAGAATGCTAAAAACTATGATACCTTCGATATAATATCTTTTCTAGAAGACGATCAAACTTTTATATGTCGGCTTATTTAAGACAAAGTCTTCAAAGTGATTCATGTATATTTCGGCTAATATGGGTGATGGTTGATAAAGGGGAGCCCATAGTCAATTTGATATCCCTATTTTTCTTAGGTAGTACCTATTGATTTCATTTTTAACATTTCCAAACGTTCTGATTGTGGAATGCTAAACACTATGATACCTTCGATATTCATTTCATTCATTCAATGTGGCATCATCGTATCCGATGGTAGCCAGATGTATGAGACAGCAGCTTTAGATAAGTTGTAGTATACTGCTTACGTTTTTAATTGTCATCATACATCCGTTCTTGGAGGCTGATAATTGACATGGGCCCCCAGAACCATGACAATCACTGCAATATAATTACGTCAGTAACATAAGAGTTATAAACATAATGATATTACAGAGTTGCTTTCTGCGTTATTTTACACCATCAGCTCAGGTGGACTCGGCCCGTGAGGATATCACCCTCAAGTAACTTCTTACAGTCTCAAGTATGATTTACTTTTCCTCATGGAAAGTTAGCAAGTCATATATGGATTGGAAAAAAATCATTATTTTTTCCTTCGGTATTAAAAATTACACCTTCGATGTATCTTTTCTAAAATAGCCTTCGGTAATAAAAATTACACCTTCGATATATCTTTTCTAAAAGACGATCAAACTTTTGTATGTCGGCTTATTTAAGACAAAGTCTTCAAAGTGATTCATGTATATTTCGACGAATATGGGTGATGGTTGATAAAGAGAAGCCCGTAGGAAGTACTTTCTCTTGAATATAAAATTTTCTTCTTACATTGGAAATAATTCTGACATAGGCATTTTTCTATGAGATATTTAAGTTCATTTTTATGGTTGTATTTTTTAAAGTTCTTCCCTTTAATTTCAGCAGTAGAAATCTTCTTTAACACGTTCTTTTATATTTTGATTTGATTTTGCAGAAGTAATCGTTCTAATCAGTGCTGGATGAAACTGAGGACAACGGTCCAATTATCAAGTGCAATCCAAAAACCAAAACCTGCACTCAAAAGGGAAGATTCATTTTTAAAAAGATTTTCTACGAGACAAGTACCTAATACTGAGGTAAGCATATCGAAACTCACAAAATCACTGATCTAGACTCATTGTAATGCGCCAGGTCAAGTTCCTGATGCCTAACGCATACAGTGTGTACCTACCATTATCAAGGAAAGCACTTCGCGCTGATTTCCCTAGCCTCAAAATTTGCTTCTCATTATAATAATAATGTGTCGCATGATAAGAAGTTTACTGAAGTTGTGCGTTCAGTTCAGTCTGTCAGTTTACTGAACAAGTTTAATTAGTCATCTCAACAGTCAGTTCACTGAATCAGTCATTTAGTTCATCTGAACAGTCAGTTCATTTAGTTCATCTAAACAGTCAGTTCATTGAGTTCATCTGAACAGTCAGTTCACTGAATTAGTTCGTTTCGTTCATCCGAACAGTCAGTTCACTGAATCAGTTCATTTAGTTCATCTGAACAGTCAGTTCACTGAATCAGTTCATTTAGTTCATCTGAACAGTCAGTTCACTGAATCAGATTATTTAGTTCATCTGAACAGTCAGTTCACTGAATCAGTTCATTTAGTTCATCTGAACAGTCAGTTCACTGAATCAGTTCGTTTAGTTCACCTAAACAGTCAGTTCACAGAATCAGTTTGTTTAGTTCATCTGAACAGTCAGTTCACTGAACCAGTTCGTTTAGTTCATCTGAACAGTCAGTTCACTGAATCAGTTCGTTCAGTTAAGTCAGTCAGTTCACTTAACCAGTTCGTTTAGTTCAGTCAGTCAGTTAATTGAACTAGTTCGTTTAGTGCACCTAGCCATTTTACTGGCCTCTTTCTTTTTGTTCAGTCAGACTGTTTTGTTAACTAGCACCTTCAGTCAGTTTATTTAACTAGTTCATTCAGTCAGTTCACTGAACTAGTTCGTTTAGATCAGCCAATTATTTTACTGAACTCATACTTTTTATTCAGTCAGTAAGTTTATTGAACTCTTTCTGTTAATCAGTTCACTAAACAAGCTTGTTCATTTCATTCAGTCAGTTTATTTAACTAGTTCATTCGGTCAGTTTTCTGAACTAGTTCCTTTAGTTCACCCAATCATTTTACTGAACTCCTACTTTTTGTTCAGTCAGACAGTTTACTGAACACTTTCTGTTAGTCTGTTCACTAATCTAGTTCGTTCAGTTGAACCAGTCATTCTATTGATCTGTTTCAGGAAACAATGGACAATGGCCATGATTATGAAGCTCATCTATCTGGTTCCCAAGACATCAACAATAGTTATCGCCGAAATATATATCGGCGTCGAAAGGTTCATCACGACTCCGTGGTCAATCCTGATTCAAATTTTTATTTCTATTGGCTACTTATAATCACAATTTCTGTTCTCCATAATTTATGGACATTGATTGTTCGTCAAACTTTTCCTGAATTACAAGCCAATTGTCAGAAGTTTTGGTTCATGTGTGATTATACAGCCGATACGTTTGTTTTTTTGGACATTATTGTTCAATTTCGAACCGGATATTTAGAACAAGGTAAGTTTTTCTTTCTGAGACCCTGAAGTAATGCGAAAGCGGTTTCGAGGCATAAATTTTCTTGTCAAAATTAATTGATTTTAATTACGTATAAAAATATATAAACCGCCTTCAAAATGGTGCCAGTTTGAGTAGCCACCTCCGACACAAACATGCCTATCCCAGTAGCAACACAATAGTACCTCCGAAACTACTCATGCCGACAGTACAAGCAACCACATCGACAGGAGGACAATCTAAGAAACAGATTATAATATTAAAGTGGATGCTCTGTTAAAAATAGCAAAGTAAAACAATTAATGTCACGGACATAGATTCTGGACACATCGACTGGACTACTGGAGGATAATCTAAGAAACAGATTATAATATTAAAGTGGATACTCTGTTAAAAATAGCAAAATGTCACGGACATAGATTCTGGACACATCGACTGGACTACTGGAGGATAATCTAAGAAACAGATTATAATATTAAAGTGGATGCTCTGTTAAAAATAGCGAAGTAAAACAATTGATGTCACGAACATAGATTCTGGATTCCGACATGCATGTTTATGCTAAAATAGTAAAAGGAATATGTACCATTTATTTGTAACATTACAAATGCGGAGTTTTATTGTGCTGCAACCCCACATGCAAACAATTTCTAGTTGGATAGGGTAGAAGGACACATTAGTTAGAATACAGAATGTCCCAGAATAGCCGGCCGCTATAGGTTAGATCCTGGTTCGAAAGCAGGATTTCTCGAGAAATTGAAATGGGGTGTTAAATTTTTTTTTAATTAAATAAAAGATCAAATAAATTAAGAACCAACTGTCTATTTCATTTTATTTTACGGGAAAAACACTTTTAAATTTTTTATACATTTTAAAGCAGGAAAATTAATAATAAAATATAGCACCAGAGTAATCGTAAATATAAAATTCAGAACACATAGGTAATAATTATGATTCAAGTCAATACAACGAGGGGAGGGGAGACAGTGGATAAAAAATAATTTTAAATTACAATGACTAGAGAAGGAAGACCGGATGATTCTTTACCTATCCCTAGAAAATTTCTAGGGATATGATTTCTAGGCAATTCGATTGGTTATGGTGAGATCCAGGTTCGACACCTGGAAATTAGTTTTTTTTTTTTTTTTTTTTTTTTTTAATTTGGCTTAACGCGTTTTTAACGGTCATTCAAGACGGGGTTTTTATTTTACCCACAATTCGCTGGAAACTTGCAAACCAGCTACCCACATTGACCTCACCCAGCCTGGGTTGGGCCGGAAAAAAGAGTCAACGATACGTGGTGTTCCCAAGCGGTTACCCATCCAAGTACTGACCAGGCCGATGTTGCTTAACTTCAGTGATCTGACGGGAACTGGTGTTGAGTTTAATTGACGAAAATTGACGATTTCTGAAGAAATTTAAATAAAATGGTACAAATATTTTTTTGTTCAAATAAAAATCGGTACAAATAAAATAATGAAAAACTTTCCTTTTCATTTTTATTTTTTTAATAATCAGGGCAAAGCTAGAGGGGTCTAAATTTTATTATTGTTACACCCTGATGTATAACGAACGGTGTTGTTTTAAGCCATCATGTAAAAACCCCTTATTGTATTTTAAAAAAATGTTTCTCATCTACCCAAACTATCAAGTGTGCATTTTTATTTTCATCAGTGTCGCTAGAGGACAAAGTCAAAGCTCATTTTTCCACTGGACTTAAATTGGGCCGTTTTGAAAAAGGCCATTTTTGGGTAGAAAGTTTGAAGTAAGGACAAACAGTGATAAGTAATTTAAACTAAGGAAACATTTTAGCAAAAAAAAAAAAATATTAATAAACTTCTAATTTCTCACAGCAGACCAGAGGAATGAAAAAAATTCAATGCAATTACGTAGGTAATCACTTAGTATTATTTTCTATGTACCTAATTGTATTGATATTATCTCATTCCTCTGGCCCCCTTGTGAAAGTATTGAGAAGGCGAATGTTTTTCTTTTTTCGCTAAAAGGTTCCCCTATTTAGGTTAGTTATCACTGTTTGTCTTAAATAACCATCTTACCTAATACTTCAGACTTAATACCCAAAAATGGCCTTTTTCAAAACGGCCCATTTTTACTTCCAATGGAAAAGTGAGATTTGACTTTATGTTCTTACACTGATGAAAATAATAATGTACACTTTTGATCATTTAGGTGGATGGTAAACCTTTTTTGGAACTTTTACATCAAAGCTTAAAATAAAAATCGTTATACAGTGTGTAAAAAAATTAAATTTTGGACCCCTCTAGACTGATTATTTAACAACAAAAAAAAATTGTAAAGAAATTTTTTCCTTACTTTATTTGTACCTTTTTTTTAAAAAAAAAAAAAAAATCTACTAGTCCATTTGAATTTCTTGAGAAATCGACACTTCTTTTCAAGAAAAGTTACTTTTGGGGGGTCGAACCATGACCCTTTTCATATCCCTAGAGTTTTTCAAAATTCAAAAATTCCTTAACTTTAACATACGTTCTTCAGAGAAACGGATGGAATCGAATAGGTAATATTGAATTCCCGGTAACATCTGTAGAATGCCATGACCACACATTTGTTCAACAAGTGCTGAAGTCCATTGCCAGAAAACCAATCCGAAACCTGGAAATATACTCCTGTAGGTGAATGCAATCTTGAAAAGAATTGATGACTTTGTAGATTTTGACATCATCCGCGAACATATGTAAGAAGAGATGAGAGGTGAATAAGGTCGGGTAGGTCGATAAAAAATGGGCAAACAAGACTGGACCAAAATGACTACCTTGTCCCACTCCAGGTGCAACGTGGATTGGTTTAGAAACATAATCTCCAATTTTTACCCGCTGTGCTGCGTTCTGTCATGATGATGACTCATTATTACTGCCTTTATTTTGGTTCTAGGTCTAATGGTTTATAATTCCATGAAACTGGCAGGCCATTACGTCAGATCCAGAGCGTTCTTTTTAGATATGATCTCATTGCTACCTCTAGATCTTCTTTATTTCAAACTTGGGGTGAACCCAATGTTGAGATTTCCGAGATTTTTTAAAGTAAGTTGTAAAGATATTTTTCCTAAGTAACAAAAGTAAATAAAAAAAATGTACCCACCGAGGGAACAAACGAGCTTTATTAGGCTGCGGTCCTAAGCCCGCTAAAAAGCATAAGGTTTGATGTTAGGAAGGACTTAAAGCCTTCAAAAAACTCTGTTTCAAACCTATAATGAAAAATTATCAGCAAAATGCAGTTTTACGCAGTTTCTATGGATACTGTGATAAGAAAACGAGGGATACCATGCCAGGAAAGGGTATCCCACTATAGAGTGTAAACACAAAACAAAAGGTTGCGACATGGTGGAATTCGGGAAAGGAAAACCTACCGCAAGTACTGGGTAATTAAACTGACTAGCGACAGGACCTCCTAGACGGGTGGGGAAGAAATTGAAGGGGAGTACGGGAAAAATTTAGCTGTTTATTGACGCTTGTATGTGTGTGTGTGTGTNTTTTTTTTTTTTTTTTTTTTTTTTTTTTTTTTTTTTTTTTTTTGCCTAGAAACATATTCTTACCAACTTAAAGGGACTCGTGCTGTAAATATGCCATCGCGGTTAGTTAATCCGGCTCTGTAAGAGCTTCTGTTTGAAAAAAGGAAAGACATTTTTCGTAAATTTAAGTGTCAACCATTTTTGATTTTATGCTAAGAACCCCCATTTTTTAGTTTCCTTATCCTATAAAAAGGGAAGTATTGTAATGGGCTGAAATTTTCGATGTCGAGTTTTCAATGCCAAAACACGTTTTGAGGTCCCCATAGCCCAAAGTCCGTGTATGTCCGTCTGTCTCTTGGTCTGTGAACAAGATTTCCCAAGGCTAGAGATTTGAAATTTGGTATGTATGACAATTATTTTATAACTTTTGATTGAAATAGAATATATCGTTTGTTGTTTTCACGAATTCTGCCTAAAAGGAGTACGGTAAGAGCTTGAACTTCAAATTTGGTGCCTTTCCATATCAATTTGATTCACTCAATGCGCAAAGACACTTAGCTGAAGTATAATGTATCTTTGACGGTTTTTTGCCGCTTCTTTTTTTAGCCGCTTCTTTTTTNTAATGTATCTTTGACGGTTTTTTGCCGCTTCTTTTTTTAGCCGCTTCTTAGCGGTTTTCGGGGACTTTCCGCGGTTTTTCCTAAAACGATAACGGTAAGAGATTTAAGAGATATAGCATAAAAGAGAAATAAATAAATTTAAGAGATATAGCATATATGCTATATCTCTTAACGGTAAGAGATATAGCATAAAAGGTTTAAAGAGGGGGAAAAAATATGCAATTGAGGCGGGCACTGTTTTGATTTCAGTGTATTTGTGACTGATAACTTCGCGGGAACTTTTTACCGTGAAGTGATTTTTTGGGGGGATCCTATCATGTCCAGAGAGGAAGTTATGGGGGTTCTCAAGGTTTACAAAATGCTTTATTTTTTTTATTTTTTGTCTTTGAGCAACATATAAATATGATTGAATATTCGAATCATTAATTTTCGACAAGCATGACATACATAAAATCAGACATACGAACCGTTATTCTGATTTTATTTTCAGGTTTACAGGGTTTACCAATACTATTACATAGTAGAATCACGAACAGTGTACCCAAACATGTGGCGAGTCGTCAATTTAATACATATTCTACTCATATTTGCTCATTGGTTCGGTTGTTTTTATTTCCTCATTTCACAGGCCGAAGGTAAGTATAGAGCTATTTGAGGTCTATGTTAATTATTTTCTGTCCAGTAGGTGCTGATACCTACTGGACCAGATAAGGCAGGGCGTAAGCTGAGACAAGCGCGACGCAGCACACGCGGCACATGCATGCCATTGTTGATTGTTGCATTGAAGATGGAAGATACCGATAACAGCTCATCTGAATCCGATATGAAAATTGACGAAATGTTTCTGTTATAAGGGGCAAAAGTGCCCATCACGGCGTACGGCGGACAAACGGATTTTTTTCGATTTTTGGGTTCTACGTACCTTGAAACGTTAAATATCAAATTTTGAGGGGGTATTTTTTTCTTTTCTCGTGACATTCCAAAGGTTCATTATTGAAAATAATAAACTAATACTGAAAATAATAAACCAAAAATTCTTGTAGGTTTAATTCCTTGACTATGTTGGCCCACAAAGAGTCTTTATACCTTTTCTTGCTATAATCTTCATGACTCACATCATATAGCACAGGTAATTCGGGCAACAACTCAATCAATAGTTCATTTAAAGACATCTTAGATCCCTAGTTGCGTCCCCCATGTGTCGTCAAATCTGTGCCTGTACTACAAACTGTGACATGCCGGCACACGAGTGTGTCAGACACGCACACGCATGCGTCTCAGCATACGCGGTACCATTAGGAAATATGGCGGAACAGTTTTCTGACGTGTGTTGTGTTGCGTGTGCTGCGTCGCGTGTGTCTCAGCTTACGCCCTGCCTAATACTCGCGTAATTTTGTTATTCATTATCGTTAATATTATCATCCTTATTTTGAGTTTTGATAAGAAAAGTGTTTTTGTTTACTCGCGTAATTTTGTTATTCATTATCGTTAATATTATCATTCTTATTTTGAGTTTCAAAAAGAAAGGTGTTTTTGTTTACTCGCGTAATTTTGTTATTCATTATCGTTAATATTATCATTCTTATTTTGAGTTTCGAAAAGAAAGGTGTTTTTGTTTACTCGCGTAATTTTGTTATTCAATATCGTTAATATTATCATTCTTATTTTGAGTTTCGAAAAGAAAGGTGTTTTTGTTTACTCGCGTAATATTGTTATTCATTATCGTTAATATTATCATTCTTATTTTGAGTTTCGAAAAGAAAGGTGTTTTTGTTACAATTTAGTGCTTCTTTGGCTACCTGGTGCTATGAATATAACAATCCTCTCAAAAAAACACTTCGTGTGCAAAAATACGCCAAGAAAATGTCTCTAACAAAAAGTCAAAAATTCAAGTGGCCCTTATCTCTTCTAAAAATATTGTCACAAAAGAAGTGATATCATATGAGTGCCAAGTTCATGTCACACCAAAATTATTTGCCCACAAAGGAGGTGATATCATATGAGTGCCAAGTTCAGGTCACCTGAAAAATATTTGCCCCAAAGGTAATTCGAAAGCTACAAACAAACACTATAATAAACGTTTTGTCCCCGGGCACATGGCGCACATTCTAGTCTAATATTTATACATATAAGACATATGAGCGACTTGAATTTTTGGCTTTTTGGTAGGGACATTTTCTTGGCATCTTTTTGCTGAAAAAGTGTTTTTGGGGGGATATCACTATTTTTTTTTCAAGTCGTCACCAAAGTAAGCCTGCCAAAATCGAGGTGCGAAATTCGAAGATGGTACTTTTTGAAAAAAATTACTATTTTTTGTGAGATTGTTATTATCGCAATGACGTCACCAGATTTTTTAAAAAATCCATTTTAAAAAATTCATAATTTTTTTAGGTTTTTATGGAGACTGGGTATACCCATACCAAGCAGGGGCCTACGCCACACTGGCCCGCAAATATTTAGGTTCCATTTATTGGTCAACGTTAACTCTTACAACCATAGGAGATCTGCCAACTCCGGAAACAAATCTACAGTAAGTAGACATTTTTCATTAATTTCTATTCCATCTTATGGGGATCAGTGGTATTTAAAATTTTTGGCACTTAGGTAAATCCCCAGGGAGGTCAACACTGAAATTTTAAATAAAACTACCTCTTTTGTAGTTCATTTTTGAAAATTAAAATATTTTGAGATTTATTTCTTTGAAGATTTAAAGTTTAAACCTACCCTTGTTCAGCGTGGATGTTAAATTTCAATTCGAGAAAACTGGTGGAACGCATTATCCGTCGCTTCCTCCCAAATGATTCTCCAATGACGCATAGAAAAAAGTCAGCACTTCTACCTTGAAGAGAGGTAGTGAATTTGAAGATCTGATATGTCCTAACACGGAAACACACGCCCTCAACCCCCAACTGGTTGTTCTTTCGTAAATTTTCACTCCTAAGCTCACCTTGTAATGAGAGAGTCTGACCTATGTTTTCTATGAGAACATCAAAGATTGTCATTTCTGGGCAGTGGGACCGGGGATAGTCTCCTCCCAAAATATTTCTGGGGAAAGGCCATTGAAACACTGAGAAAGTATCTCTTCTCATTATCTCTTTCGCATACTTTGCAAATTACCAGCCACAAATACTAGCGCTGAAAGGTTTTCTTTTCTTCTTTCGTCGGATCAAATAAAACTTGGCTCAGAAGTACAATACTACAGAATGGACTCAACGGGTTGACTCTTCTCAATGTAAATTTTGATATCATTGAGGTAACATTGGAAGAAATATTGGAGTGATTCTCTAAAATGGGAAAACATCGCATTGATTTTAATGTCTAAAATTGCTGTTTACATTTGCGTTGAGAATAAAATCATTCCTCATTGACAAAATCATAAATTTAAGTCTTTCATTTTCCTAGCCCTAGTCCGCCCCTAGTATAGGGTAGAAGCAATTCAGATTAAAATATAAAAAAAAATCCTTAGAAATCTACTTTGATTTTCTTTTCCAAACCCAATTATATATCACAAAGAAGCTCATTGACTAAGAATTTAACGTCTCTCCTTTCTTTCTGTGTTCCTTTTTCTTTGAAACATTTCCAAGGCGCTGCTACTTTGTTGTCTTGTTTGATATTCTGTCCCTTATCTATTCCCATCTCTTTGTTGCTCTTTGTATTCATTTCAGACTATATTGTTTAATAGGTTTTTCTGCCTCTTCTTCCAATTGTCTCTTACCTTATTTTTAGACTGGGAATTTTAGATTGTAAATGGGTTCAAAAATATAGGTACTTTTTAAAATAAGTTTAGAGATGGTATGTAGTCATAATGTAACGTAAAGTTAAAAAACTTAATGTATCGAATACAAATAATTTTTTGAGACAAGAGCGTTTTCGTCGGTTACAACATTGTCATGTCTCAACATTATAAATGTAGTTAATAGATAAAGATTTTTAAATTAATATTTTCAAAATAAGTTTTATCAAAACAGAATACCTACTATGCAATATGTATTCATATTACCTAACATATTGCTTCGTCTAGTCCAATCAAAAGATAGATTGAAGTGGCTAAGTAAGTTGGCTAACTTTTTAGATTTGAATTAATAAGTTGTCGCGATAAAATTTACCATAGCGGATTGTGACCTGACGAATTTGGTCAACAAACCGGACATTTAGGTTTAAATTTATGATTGTATAAATTTATTAGACATTGGTTCCATTTCCATTAATTTTTCCATATTTGGTATTTTTTGGGCTGTCATTTTGGAACAGACAACTGCTACACATATAGGTATACACACAAACATAATTAGATATATAATATACCTAGGTATATTTAGTTTTTTTAAAAAAAAATTTGCAAAATAAACTGATGTTTAGGGAAAAAACTGCCGGACGGCTCCGCAACTTTCCCACCTCGGGACTTTTTACAATATTAATGAAGGAAGGCTTCTAACGTATTTTTAGCAAAAGTTAGAAATGTATCATTTTATATGTTTCATTTCTTTATCTGAAACTCCTGGACTATCTTTCCTTCTCACTCACTTGTACACCGCCTTCATATTTTTTTGCGTGTTTTCAGGTTTTATTAGTTCTTCTCATTTCTTTGACTCGCCCATCATCATTTACTTTCAAGTCATGCTCTATGATTCATTTCATTCCACTTTTCATATGTTTCACTCTTTCTCTCTCTCTCTTTCCTTCAAACCATTTTCTACTTCTATTTTATTAGTTCTTCTCATTTCTTTGACTCGCCCATCATCATTTACTTTCAAGTCATGTTCTATGATTCATTTCATTCCACTTCTCATATTTCTAAATCTGTCTCTCTCTCTTTCCTTCAAACCATTTTCTATTTCTATTTCATTAGTTCTTCTGATCTCTGTTTATTGTCTCTCTTTAAATAAAACCTTTGGTTCGCTTTGGATTCCTCACCAATTCTATATAAAACTTCCATAGATGTGCATAGCTGATTCCACATCCCTACGCCCTACGGTCAATCTATTTCGTTTTTCTTATAAGACAAAGATGTTGTCATTTATAATGACAACTTCTTTGACTCTCGAATAGTTTACCGAAAAGGTTATGTGCCCCTTGGCTGAAACTGTTATGGTATAGGATCATCTCGTCCTGGTGAGTGAAACCAGTCATCGTAAGGATGTCTTTTGTGTCTTAGCATCTGTTGTTTTTTTTAAAAAAAAATCATCAGGCAGCTGGCCTGAAGTATGAGTCCCGATCTGGAGAATCAGGTCAATCTTTTTGGTCCATTGACCATACATTTGGTCCACTGACTATACGTAACACTATAAAACCTTTATTTATAATCTTTTTATTACTTGCTGTTATGTTGAGTGTACATCTAGGATGTCAATCCTATATGTATTATGTACACTCTCAGAATAGACTATCAGAAAACTACAATATTTAGGTTTTCTTTAGGAAACCAAATGCCAAAATTCACCAATCAATTAGAGTCGCCACATAGTTGAAACAGAAAATATTATAGGGTGATAATGAAATATTAAGATGGTAAGGAAATAGCGATCCTATATCATTACTATTGTCATTTTTGACCTGATACGGAACGTCAGCCATTTGTATCACTGTTGTTGTTTATATTTGAGTTCCAATTTAGTGTTTTAACCTAAACTGTGTATTGTGTTTAATCTATTTTCAAATTTAACACGATAATATGATAGCAGAAATATTTTTGTCTTACTCAAATCTCAATGATTGAAATAAGATATGCAAAAGCTAAAAACCACACTCCAACTCTGAATTCCTCCTTCTACTTATCAATATAAATCACGCGATTTTTATTATGACAAAGCTCATAAAAAACCTCTCTCTCTCTACATGCCTAAATATTTTTCTCACTTTTTCTTCTTTTTATTTATCAGTTCTTCTATATTCTTCTTTTTGTCTCTCTCTCCTCCTTCATTTAATTCTAATTCATATTTGTATTTCTTCCCATGTCTCAATAGATATATATATTTTTTTTTCTTTCCTGTTATGTCATCTAGGAGTTGAATTATTCCCTGTCCCTCCCTCCCCCTCTCTCTCTCCATACCTAAATATTGTTCTCGCCTTTTCTTCCTTTTATTTATCAGTTCTTTTGTATTAATCAATTTTTCTCTCTCTCCTCCCTCATTTAGTTCTAATTCATGTTTGTATTTCTTTTCTTCTTATGTCTCATTAGTTATTCTTTTTTTCTGACCCTATCTTTACTTCCCATTTCCATACTGTCTATCCACTTCCATTCCCCTTATGTCATCTAGGTGTTGAATTATTTTTCTGAAATTTTCTTTGGATACTCTTAGTGTGTCCTCCTGCAATTACTTCCCATGTTCATACTGTCTCTCCTCCTTCCCTCTTATGTCATCTAGGAGTTGAATTATTTTTCTCAATCTTTCTTTGGATACTCTTAGTGTGTCCTACTGCAGTTAATTCCCATTTCCATACTTCTTCCCTGTTATGTCATCCAGGAGTTGAATTATTTTTCGCAATGTTTCTCTGTGAATAATAAAGATATAAAGTTATTTAAATTTTTTTATTACTTAAAAGGCTTTTGTTTTTATCTAAAGTTGTCAATGTCAGTTGAAGAAATGAAAATTTGTTCTCAGGAAGGGTAATGCTGTAAATTGGGTCATAAAGAATTAGTGGTTCTTTCATTAGAGGTATAAAGGCAGACTCAACAATACTCAAAAGGACAGTCTATTTTTCTTTGTATATCTCGGGCCAGAGGTTCCGAGATATTTAAATGTTCTACATAATATAACACACCCTGCACAAGGTCAACATAAGAGGACAAATACGACAAGGTATAGCATTCCTTAAAACACTTATTCCGTATGTACTTTTATCTATGTTCTATGGGGCAGGCAGAGGTAAAAACTGCTCAACCCCGAAATAGAGATTTTTTGTATTAAGTATCTTGTATATAGGGTGTCCAAGTTTACGTTGAAAATACTTAAGGGACTGATTTTTGATGCCAATACCTATTTTGGTATTGCATTATTTTAAATTTTCATTATTTCTTTTTACATTGTACACTTCATATCACAAATATGTCAATAACTCTCATCGAAATTGAATTGAAGATATTTTTGGAAACTTTCCATTCACTTTGATGACCCGTAACATGATCGCTCCAATTGCGGAGACGGCAGACTGGACATTATTAAAAACTATACGTACCTTGGAGTGGTGTTCTCTTCTGATGGTTTCCGACTCCACATGGAGCACGCTCTGACCAAAATGAAAGTGGCCTGGGCCAATGTTAGGCAAATAATGGCGAATAGTAAAATGGAATCTTGGGATAGTCGTATACACCGTTTGCACTTTCTAAATTGTCCCATAGGATTTTACATGAAAATTTGGACTTATGGTTGGCATATCCTCCCAGTATGTCATAAAATAGAAATGATAATGATTTTTAATGTAATTTTTAAATTAGAGGATTCCAATCGGACCTACGGTTCTGGACTTAGAACCGATCTAGTGGACTTCCCTTAATAGAATAATTGTTGTTAATACTTTTAATAATATGGGAAAAAAATGTATGCAGAAACCTACTTTTTTGAAATTGTAATTTCCAAAATATTCAGAAACGGTGTTGCCTAAAATAACAGTGACGTACATACCGAGCGGGTACAAAAGGCGTGGGTTCGAGGCATCAAAATGCCTCGAACCCACGCCTTTTTTTTAGTGAATATTATATCTCCTGTTTTCTTTTGATGAAACCTTGTGAAACAGTCTTGCTTGCAAGTCAAGTATGGACACTTGTCTCTTGAAGTCGGAAGTTCGATCCCCGACCGGGTGGATTTTCCTCAAAAGATGGAATCAGAACGATTTTTTTTTTTGTCCTATATCTTTTTCTCTCTTCGGTTTCTGGACGTACTGCCTTAATGTCATTATCTGCATCGAATATAATCTATCTATAATAATAAAATTCAATGTAAAGATAAATTTAGCCGGTCATGGTCCGATATCTTGAATTTTGTCGCGAAAATATATCAACTCAAAGCGAGAAAGTTTTAGTCGCCTTTTAATCCTTAATTTAGGACATAGTTTGCAAAAAATTACCCAACCGTTTTCGAGTTACGGTCGTTTTTCCGATTTTTGTAAGGGAAATCATAAAATAGTATTAGTACGGGAACGGCCATACCTCTAAAGTGCCAAGCTAGAGGCCGTACAGGGCATACCCGCTAGTAAAGGATACTGGAAGGAGGATATTATTTTATAAATCATAGAGCACGACTTGAAAGTAAATGACAACAGGGCGTTGATGTTGTTCTCGGAAAACAAAATTTAATTAAATGTAAAACTATTCCATAGAGATCTGTGTGTGCTGTTTTGTTTACCATCGTCAAACAAATTTTGTTTTGAATATAGGTATTTAGCATTCCTTGCGAATCCTGAAGTACCTACTTGATTCATATATTTGTTCGCATATTCATTGATGGTAAAAACATTAAAACGGTCCGCCACCCCTTATGCAAATGTTAATGACAAGAAGGTATGTTCAGACCTAAATGTTGATTACGCCTAATAACATGATCCATTAATTGGGAAGTACAACCGGAAGTGACTTTTTTTTGACAAAATGTGTCGATTTCTCAAGAAATTTAAATGGAATGGTACAAATATTTTTAGTTCAAACAGAAGTCCAAAAAAAAATAAGGAAATCTTTCCTCCACCTCCGGTAGAAAACACTTTTTGGGAAAGATTTTCCATACTTACATAACAAAGAGCAAAGTTAGGGCGATTTAACATTTTTTCTAAATATTTTCAAATTTTAAGTAGGTGTACTTACCTTGCTTTTTATCATTACCTATTATTGTGAACTCCGCTTTTGACTTCCATATACCTACATCCGGAAATGCACTTGTATATGTGTGTGTATGTATGTTACGCGATACAAACCACAATTTTTATCCATGAAGGAAATTTGCTGTATAGTTTAAGGGCCCTGGGCACCCTCGGGCCCCAGGGGCCCAATTTTTTTGTTTTTTGAAAATTATATTTTTCTTTTTAGCGGTTTGTTATAGAAACGCAAATTTTGATATGTGATGGCTGCAGTTAAGGGCATTTTTTCAAAAAAAAAAAATTCAGGTCCTTTTCAAAACGACTCAATATTAACTTCCAGAGAAAAATGAGATTTAACTTTTTCTTCTTAAGACACTGATTGATGAAAATAAAAATGTACGCTTATTGATGGTTTTTGGTTTAGGTACCTAGTTGAGAAACCTTTTTCAGAACACAATAAGTGAACTTTTGGATCGAAGTTTAAAATAAACACCGTTATAAAGGGTGTAACAAATTAAAATTTAGACCTCCCCTAGCTGCGCCCCTGATTATTTTTTTGAAAAAATGAAAGGGAAAGTTTTTCCTTATTTTATTTGTACTTTCATTTGAACAAAAAATGTTATTTCCATTCCATTTAAATTTCTTGAGAAATCAACAGTTTTTGTCAATAAAAGTCACTTCTTGGGTTGAACCTGCATCTCATAATGACTATTCAATTGGCCATGGCCCTTTTCCTACCCAAAAAGTTAAGTGAGAAGGACCGGTCATTCCAGGACACGTTATATGATCACTCGGGGAATGCGGAAAAATATTTTTGTTGTCAAGTGAAGATATAGTATTTTAGGTATCTACCTTAATATTTTTTAATAAATCAAATAATTAGACAGTATCGATTCGGATGAATTATAAAGGTGGCAAGCTTTTGATAGTACTCAGACTATCATGGTCATGTCGATGTTGACATCTACGATGTACAGACTCTGGACATCGTAGAGTCAACATCGGCCCGGCAATGATAGTCAGAGTACTATCGAAAGCTTGCCATCTTTATAATTAATCCGAATCGATACTGTCTAATTATTTAATTTATTTATTATGTTACGATTCTTCTATAAAAATATTAATATTTTTTGTTCAATTGAAATCTACCATTGGCGGATTTTAGCCGCTTTTTACTGGTTTCACGGATATTGCCTAAAAAGGGAATGTTAAGAGCTGAAACTTTAAAATTGATTGAAATCGAATTTATCGTTGGCGATTTGTCCGCTTTTTCCTTTTTTTCCCTTTTTGTAGGTTTTCACGAATCCTGCCTAGAAAGAGAAAGGCAGGTGCTAGTATATGCTATGTAAATGCATAGACTATCCCACAGTTCATGAGACATATTGTTCACGCACGCACGCGCGCACACACTCTCTCTCTCTCTCTCACACACACACACACACACATAGCCAAATTCCTGAAATCGAGTTTGGCCTCTGAGGACCTCAAAACGTGATTTTATTTTTTTGAAAATTCGACATCGAAAATGTCAGCCCAATAATAACTTCCTTTTAAAGGAAAATGTTCACACCAGATTTTTTTATTTATTATTTTTTTGGTTTATTCTGTTTTTGTAGTAAATCTATATGCCCAGTCCGGAGCAACCCCGAAAACAGACGGTACAGAAATGTTAGTACCCCAGAATACCGACCAAAAAGAGGGCGAAGGTCAAGATTACTACAATATAAATCCAATACAGGGTTAGTATAGCCTTTATTCATTTATTTTACTAGTCATTCATTTTCCTTCTTCTTTTGTTTCCTCACAACAGAAAAGTTTTTATGGAATCAGCAAACACAAATTGTCCGAGCTCAGAAAATTTATCTATTAGTTCTGTGAACTGCAGATTGCATTCAGTCAAAATGGCCGCCATGAGGACCTGGATGGCCAATAGGACCAAATAAACAAATTCTATGAACTTAACGGTTCACACCGTTCGGACAAGACCTTTGGAATTTATTGTAAAATAAAAAGACGTCTGAAGAAAAATCGTGGTTTTAAAATTAGATCTCACTTCTTATGAGTTTCTTTGGTATTTTCGTCTGTAGACACGCAAAAGTACCTTCCTTAAACCCTCAACATGTTCTAAGAGTCAAACCCAATCCTCATTTTGAAGCGACTACCCATGACTATCTCGTCCATTGTACTATAAGATTACGTTGGACGAGGTGCCATTAAACCACATTCATTTGGATAATTCGAATAATATTTTAACCAGAGAGCTGCAAAAACAACCGAATGCTGCAAATCTAACTGAAATAATATTTAACCGGAGAGCTACAACAACAGCCGAAGGCTGCCAAATCTAATTGAAATAATATATTCACAAGAGATCAACGAGAACAGCCGAAGACTGCCAAGTCTAATTGGAATAATATTTTCACCAGAAAGCTACGACAACAGCCGAAGGCTACAAATCTAATTTAATCATAATTACAGTAGAGAGCTGCGTCATCAGCCAAAGACTGCCATTTCTAATTGATATGATATTTTCAACAAAGATCTGCGTCATCAGCCGAAGGCTATCAAATTCCTAGTGTAAAGGAAGATAAAGTTTTTAGTATTNTATCAAATTCCTAGTGTAAAGGAAGATAAAGTTTTTAGTATTAGTACGTTTTTTTTTTTTTTAATTTAATTTAGCTCGTCATGATCCTTAAGGTCAATCCTTAATCATTCATCTAGATTTCTATTTCGTGTCCCCCTCGACATCATATTGATGAAAATACATTTTTTGATCTCCGATTCGGAAATATTTGAACGTTCTGATGACTCTCCTGTATTCCCTTTATTAGAATGTAAACACTTATAATGCTCATTTAATTAAAGGGACAAAGTTCAGACAATGCTTTGTTTTTCAAAAAAAATTGAGTGATAAGTTCACTTTATAGGTCCTCTCTGGTCTGCTCCACACTCTACCCATTAAAATGTATTCTAAAGAACCTCAATCACTTTTGAATTTGGTTGAGGAATGGTTACTCATAATAGGTCTGGATGGTGCTGATTTGGCGCCCAAGCAGGGTCCACTATTCCATATAACGTGACGGCATACAATGAACACAAAACAGTCGAGATTTTATAGGTATTTCAACATTACTTAAACTTAAAGAGTCATAAAGTTAATCTTATCTGGAGGAAAGACGTAAGACGAGGTACAAAATATATTTCCTGAGGTAAATTATGCGGAAAAACAATTCCCTTCATTACCTCGGCTTAAACAGTGAGGGATGATGTAGCAGCGTTATATCTCCCTAAATTATCCTATCGCGGGAGTTGTAGAGGTTTATTCAGAGAAAACGGTATAACCTTCCGTGACTTCGGGTCACTTCTCTTAAAGTGGCAATATCACTCCAATTTTGATGAAATTTAAAACGCACACTCTTTGTAGCATACTTTAGAACTCATGAAAATACCTTCACCTGGGGGCCCTGAAAATATTTTCACTAGAGAGCTGCGACAACAGCCAAAGTCGGTAAATTCTAATTCAAATAATATTTTCTCTGGGTAGCTGCGCCAACAGCCAAAGGTTGTCAAAAGAAATATTCACCAGAGAGACTATTCGACCTTACCACAAAGAAACCTTTGTGGTAAGGTCGAATAGTCTCTAATTTAACTTTTTTTTCATTAATTTGTATGTCTTTGCTTGGATTCGGAGCAAGAGCCTCCTGATTACAAATCTGTCAATATTACCAACTGAAAAATATCCCCTCATAATTTAATATTTTCAGTTTTAAAGGACGTACGTAAAATCCAAATATGGAAAATAAAATTTCATTTCGTCCGCTGTAAGTTTCAATCTTTGCACTTGTGCCGCCACTGGTTTTAATAAATGCATTTCCTTCTTTCTCATTTCTTGAAGATTTTCTCTGCAGATAAAGTGAGTTACAGGATATTTACTAACTCAACATGCTTCATATTTACTAACTGAACATGCTTCTCAGTAGAGAAGCTCGGACAAATAAAGGACCAAAAGCTTGACAGCGAGCACAAACTCGCAATAATAACCGTATGATACCATTTTTACTTTCCTTATCCTATAAAAAGGAAAGTATTATAATAGGCTGAAATTTTCAATGTCGAGTTTTCAATGCCAAAACAAGTTTTTGGAACCCCAGAGTCCAAATCTCGAGTTTCTGCCATTGGTCCATGTGTGTGTAGTCTTTAAACAATATATCTCAAGAACAGTAAATGCTAGAATTGAAATTTCGTATATACGTTTATGTTTGGAACAAACCACGAAGCTTTTGGTTGACATCGAAGTTACGGGTTGACGGTTTTTTTGCCGCTTTTTAGCAGTTTTATGTAATCCTGCCTATAAAAAGTACGGTAAGAGCTAGAGCTTCCAATTAAGTGAATAAATTTCAGCCCATTATTATACTTTCTTCTTTAGTTTATAATACTTCAATAAAACATCTCCAGTGAACATTACAGCACTGTCTTTATCAATCTATGCGTGAATCAATCGATAGTAGCATCATTATTTTCGAACGTAATTTCAGTTTATTTTAGGCCATTTCCAGGGGAGGCCCCGGGGGGGTCAACATTGAAACCTTAAATAGAACAACCCCTTTTTTTTTTAAATGTTAAATAAAATGAAAGAATTTTGAAATGTATATTTTAGATCTGTACTCAAAACTGGACCGGAGTTACTCCAAATAGAAATTGAGCGTTTGTATAATTACTTTTACTTAGACATTTCTACTGCACCTAAATAAAATAAATATATAAAAATACTAAATCTTCACTTGACTGTAAAAATTAAAAAGTTGTTAAAGCTGACTAGTTTCGTGCTCTCCTAAGCACATCATCGGAGCTATGTTGTTCGACCAACCTAGCTCCAATGATGTGCTCAGAAGAGCACGAAACTATAGTCAGCTTTTTAACACCTTTTTAATTTTTACAGTCAAGTGAAGATATAGTATTTTATCTGCCTTAATATGGTTTTACTTGTCATAGTATACCAATTCAACCAAATTATTTCTCTTCGAGTTTTATTAAAAGTGTGAAGAAAAGAGAAAAGCGCTCATCCTCGAAGTACAACTAAACTTTGTCAGCGTTTTTCGAACTTTGAAACCGTACTTCGGATATGAGCCCCACTCAGGGTTGGACTAATGACCTTTTTTTCATATTGGTAAACATTAACATGGGAGTCATTTTTAGCCGAAACTTGATACTTAAATCTCACACATCAGATGCAGAGTTATGATTGAAAAAAGGGTTAAACTTGGAAAAAAAAACNATGAGCCCCACTCAGGGTTGGACTAATGACCTTTTTTTCATATTGGTAAACATTAACATGGGAGTCATTTTTAGCCGAAACTTGATACTTAAATCTCACACATCAGATGCAGAGTTATGATTGAAAAAAGGGTTAAACTTTGGAAAAAAAACATGGAATAACTCCGTCCTCGTATTGAGAACTGATCTCAAATGAACCTCAAAATTTTTTTTTTTTTGACGTTTCAAAAATGTTTGAATAACATGTTAATTATAAGTGTGAAAAAATGTTAACTTTTAAATAAATTAAAACAAAACAATTACCAAAAACACTATATATAATTATTTATGAAGAAACTAGTTTCGAATAAAAAAATATTAACTTTTAAATAAATTAAAACAAAACACTTACCAAAAACACTAATAGTCGTGTCTAAAGATGGAAGTTGACTTCCACCTTTAGACTCGATTAGACAGATGATGAATCGAATAATTCGAAACTAGTTTCTTCATAAATAATTATAAATAGTGTTTTTGGTGTTTTGTTTTAATTTATTTAAAAGTTAATGTTTCAAAAATGTAATAATAAAGGGGTAGTTCCGTTTAAGATTTCAAAGTTGGCCCCTTACCTAAGCCTCTATTGAAAGTGCAAAAAATTTGAAAACCACTAGAAAATGTTTCCCCTTTAGAATAAAGAAATAATACAATAGCCCAGTAAAATTAGAAATTGAATTAAAATAATTAGGGCAAGCAATTTTTTGACGCAGTTTAGTGAACCTCCATCCCGAGATGCTAAATCCGAGTTTTCCAACTAAAATGTTGTGAGCGACGATATAAATTTTTAACTCATTTGTTTTGGTTTTTTCTCATCATCTCCGTCATTTTTTCATGCAAAATCGATTTTAATATATCGAATAGTAGGTAATTACCTAAATTATCTACAAGTTTGAATTGTTGGTTAGCACACATTGTTTATTTATCAATCGTATTTGTTGCTCCGCAAGGCGTGCAATCCTGCAGTTTTCCAACCTTTTCATTCTCATAAGTTGCGAAATTGTTGCTCACGTCCGAATAAAAGTTCTAGGTAGATAATGAAATTTCCTACAATATTCCTATGAACAATTTTCTTGTGTGGCTTATTATTTGGGTTAGAGGATGCGTTAAACATTGAATTATACGGAATGGAATATCAGGTTGAGCAATACGCACCGAACATTTGATTACGTTATTTGACACAGCATTCGTTTCATATGTTGAAATTATAAAGATGCATATGAGTTTTGAATTTGATACTTCAAATGCGATTCTGCATAAAAAAATATACAGTGTGTCCCAGATGTTCTATGGGAGACCCTGTAACTTTGAAATGCTTGTAATTTCTGAATTTTAATTGATCCTAGGGATAGAAAAGGGGCCATGGTCATACGGTTAGTGATATTGAAATCCAGGTTCGACCCCCGGAAGTATATGTGCATAGGAAATAACATACTGATTTTTTTTAGGCAACAGAATTCCTGCAACCAAGGGAAACGACGCATCACACAGTTCTTTTCATGTCATTTTCTATTCGCCAAAATGTCAGCTCTTTACAATAAATTGATTGCACATTTAAAATAGGATCAGAGGGTAGCTGCCTACGGCCGTGTAGAGTGGTCATTTTGTTCCACCCCGTAGTTGTAATATCCTACAGACTGACTTATTCTAACTTTCATCAAACATAATAATTGAGGTTGAGAGAATTTACTTGAGGGTGAAATCCTCATGACTCGGTCACCAGTGGATGTTATGGCATAAAATAACACAGGAAGCAACTCTTCAAAATCATTATATATTATGTACTTTGTAACTAAATTTTGGTAATACTTCGGTACTTACCTCCCCAACTATTTTCCTCCATGCAATTCGCTCTTGATCCTTTGCCTCTTCCTCTTAGACTTTTACGGGAAGGGATACTTATTATTCAGGACTAAGTGAATGATAGGCCTTCTTCTTTACCATCTGATCTCCCCCACAATGACGACGTCATTACACATCATGACCAAATAGTCCTGCCCGGTGCTAGTAACTCTTGAATGATGGCTTGGAATTTATGGATTCCGCTTGATTTTATTAGGGAGAGAAAAGAGACCATGGCCATTCGATTGGTGATTTCAACCCGGAAGTAGCATTTTTTTAACAAAAAGTTTTGGTTTCTAAAGAATTTTAAATGAAATGATACCAATTCTATTTTTAAATATAAAAGTTTTAATAATCAGGGGCGAAACTATAGGTACATGGGTCTAACATTTAATTTTGGTATACCCTGTCTAACAGCCCCGGTTTTGAGCTTTAATTTAAAGTTTAGGTTGTAGAAAATGTCCAAGGCATTAACCTCGCCTAGTGGTAACTTTCCACTCAAGAGTTTACTTTTTTTGTTAATTTAAAAGCTCAATTATTGTTTTCTAAAAAAGACTTCTCATCTACTTATTTCATCAAGACTCCACAATTTAATTTTTACCACTGTCGTCGGCTGACAAAGTCAAATCTCATTTTTCGTCGGGAGGTTAAATCAGACCATTTATTAAAACGACCATTTCCCTGTAGAAAGTCAAAACAAATAACAAATAACAAACACAGCGAGCCAGAGAAATGAGAAAGTTCCAATACAATACATCTAAATGCATAAAGCAGAAACCCGACAAATTATTACAACAATAAAAAAATCCGGTGAATATAAATGGCCCTTCATATATTATACACAAAATGTTGGTAATAGATTATTTATTAATTCATGTCTTCTGTTTTAGGTACATCTTCACTATGGTCAGTTATTTGATGGGGGTGTTCATTTTCGCAACCATAGTTGGTAAGATTTGTAATGATCAGTTGATGTAGTCATTGCTCTGAAAAAATAGCTCCAAGAAACTCTCCTTAGATATACATTAAAAGACTCCTGAAATCCGTTAAATTAAAAGCTAAGAATATATTCCATTTGAATTAAAATTAGAGGAACTCTGCTTATTTACATTAAAAATTAAAATTTCTCCTTAAATCTGAAATCATAATTTTTTTAATAAAAACCTGTGTTAAATTAGAAGTTAATAATATTCCATTTGAATTAAAATTTAAGATTGTTCCATTTTGGATTCTACGTAAGGTACGTAAAATATCAAACGTAAAAAGAAACGTAAAATATTCAATTTTGAGGTGGGAAAATTCTTTTATTTCGTGATGATGCCAAAGGTTCATTATTGAAAATAATAAACTAAAAATCTAATCTCTGGTATATACCGTTCTTGGTTCTTGCGATATCTTGTTTACATTTTGGAAGACAGACAGACAGACAGACAGACAGACACACAAACCAATGACTGAAACTGGATATTTAAGTTATGGATACCTGTTTTAGCTTTGAAAACTCGACATCGAACAATTTGGCCCATTTCAATAATTTCCTTTTTATAGGATAAGGAAAGTAAAAACAGACTGGATAAAAAAAGGAAATTTTACGACCAAAAGACGCATTCGAAGTTGGGGCCATTAGCTAGGGAATTGAAAATGGAAAATGAACAGCATCAGTATGACAATGGTTACATAAGTTTGGCAGCAAACAGAGCGACCGACGCGACGTTGACGGTGACGGTCTCACACATATTATTTCAGGTCAAGTTGGAAATGTTATAACAAATCGCAATGCTAACCGACTCGAATTTGAACGACTTTTGGACGGTGCTAAAACATATATGAGACATCACAAAGTTCCAGGTGGTATGAAGAGAAGAGTACTTAGATGGTATGACTATTCTTGGTCAAGGTAAGTGGGCCTTGTTCAATATACAGAGTGTATCAAAAACATGGTATGACTATTCTTGGTCAAGGTAAGTGGGCCTTGTTCAATATACAGGGAGTCTCAAATACATGGTAAGTGTACCTTGTCTCAATAAAGGAGCGGAGCTCAATATTTTAAGAACGGTTTTGAATTTCGAATTACACTAAATTACCAAAGGGGAAACTTTTTCTAGTCGCTTTTAAATCTCGGATATAGTCAGGAGGGTAAACAATTTATTCAATCAAAATGTGAAAATCTATTAATTCATTCAATAGAGGTATCATCGTGTCCGATGGTATACAGCAGCTCTAGATAAGTTGTAGTCTACTCTTAAGTTTTTAACTGTCATTATACATCCATTCTTGGAGATTGATAATTGACATGAGCCCCCGGAACCACAAGAGTCATAAACACAAGAGTCATAATAAACATAAGAGTTGCATTCTGTGTTATATTGATGTGTGTTATATTTTTATATTGTTTATATTGTTGTCATCCTCACGTGGTGAGGATGACACCCTCAAGCAACTTTCTACAATCTCAATTATAATTTACTTTTCCTCATTCAAAATTATCAAGTCATAAATGGATTTGAAGAAATTGTCTTCGGTATAAGCTGTTACAAAATTGAATGCTATTAATTACCACATGAATCATAATAATAATAATATTCTTGAATTCACTCGCGCCATGACACACACACACACACACACAAAGGATACAGCAAAATGCAGTCGGGCGTATTACATAATAGGTACTAAATGATAATAATTCAACTGGTTTGGCTTGCCTTCACGCCCCCCAGTTTGGGAGCCTCTGCTTTACGTTGTTATAATGTCGAACCAAATCAAATAATTATTATCATCATGGCCCTTTTTCTAAGGNACACACACACACACACACAAAGGATACAGCAAAATGCAGTCGGGCGTATTACATAATAGGTACTAAATGATAATAATTCAACTGGTTTGGCTTGCCTTCACGCCCCCCAGTTTGGGAGCCTCTGCTTTACGTTGTTATAATGTCGAACCAAATGAAATAATTATTATCATCATGACCCTTTTTCTAAGGACCCCAAGTAATACAAAGTAGAATATCAGAAGATAGCTGAGCTTGAGCTTCATAGCAACAAGACGTAGTAAAAGAACCTATAATCTTACCACTCAGCAACTTAGATAATTTTAACTTGTATTTTCATTTCTTTTAAGTTAATTTTATTAATCTCATAAAAAATAAAAATGTAAAAAAGGCCAAGTTCCAATGGCCAAACATTTCTTCAATTAAAAGTACTGAGATCTAAAATGAGACCAAGCTTTTCTATTAATGACCAGAAATTAATGTACCTATTTAAAATTATATGCCCAACTTGTTTCCAAAATTAATGTTTCTAATGATTCAAATAGCCAGCGTATATGGCACGTTGAATACACCAGTTCCCGTTAGATTACTGAAGTTAAGCAACGTCCAGCGAGGTTGTTCTATGTAGGTGTCCACGTGGGTTCGCGCAGTGCCGGATTTAATGTATGTGATGCCCTAAGCACTAAGTACCTCAGGACCCTTTTTTGATGTCAGTAAATTTTTATCTCATGAATATAAATATTATATTTCAAAGTAAATTTAATGAAGAATAACAGAAGGAAAAAAAAGTATAATAATTATTAGTCCACCTCCTTTAGAGTATCATTAGAAAAAAATAGGGAACAGATGAAACCAATTGTAAACGTTCAAGTGATGATTAAGAATTACTTTTTCAACTTTGCGCCAAAATCGCAAGATGTATATTTTTGTAACTGGCCAAAATGTGTTTATACACTAATTCAACGATAAGTCGAAAACGATGACTTTTTTCGAAAAATATGTAAGAAGCAATTTTGTAGTAAATTGATGGGTGCGTATTTTTTATTCAGAAAATTTTTATTTAAACAATATGACTCGAGAAATTAATTTTCAATGTAATTTTCACTCGTTTTTCATTAATATTTCAAAATTCGTGAGGTATATCCAAAACGTTGTTAAAATCAATCTTTCGTAAAAGATCTGACTAGGTAGGTATATATACAATACTGAAAGAGCGTCGAGCCTTTCTTGTCGCATAGTAGTTTTTTTTTCATTTTTCAAGATTTTCAACTGCGGAGAAGATCGTTCCGCCGTGCAGTTTGATACCATTAAGCACATAAATATACGAAAAGCTGTATCCACATTAGGAAATGCTGATTCTAATGTGTCAGTTTGTATTATTGTGTATAAATGTGCCTGTGATTGATGTGATGAACTGTGATATTTGAGTTTATGAACAATATCAATTTGTCAGTATGTATTATTGTGTATAAATGTGCATGTGATTGATGTGATGAACTGTGATAGTTGAGTTTATGAACAATAACAATTTGTCACTTTGTATTACTGTGTATAAATGTGCATGTGATTGATGTGATGAACTGGTGGGAGACGAACTGTGATAGTTCGAGTTTATGACCTTGAATAATGTAAACATGCATTTTCAAAAAAAAACAATTATTTTTTGAATTTTTTTTCTGAGAAAACATAATTTCTTATCAAGTGTAATACCAAGTTTGGTGGACCCCCCTGAGACATGATGCCCCAAGCAATTGCTTAATTTGCTTATTGATAAATCCGGCACTGGGTTCGCGCCTTCGTGATGCTGGCTATTATAGGGTGTTATTAACGAAAAATCAAATATGACAACAAAATTCTGACATGCGTATTATAGGGTGTTATTAACGAAAAATCAAATATGACAACAAAATTCTGACATGCGTATTATAGGGTGTTATTAACAAAAAACCAAATATGACAACAAAATTCTGACATGCGTGTTATAGGGTGTTATTAACGAAAAATCAAATATGACAACGCTATTCTGACATAGTATAGGGTGTTACAAAAAATAGCTGCACAATAGAAATCTTTCTGCTAAAAGCAGGTCGGCAATGTTTGTTTTGCTACCGGATTAATCCGTCATCACCTCGTACACTCATTTACTAACTTGCCGTGTTCTTCACGGAAAGTGATGTAATACTCCGTGCAAAAACATAGGAAATGAGTTTTCCATCAAATTCACAGAAATATTAAATAAGTTAGGCGTAGTTCTAAAAAGTGATTGGCCGGAGATGGAAAAATTGTTTTTGCGTTACACAGGTTGAATTGTGAAATCTATTATTTGTAAATAATATTTTACTTTCAGAGGACGTATACAAAGTGGTGGTGATATCAACACAGCACTTGGCGTGAAAATAACATTAACTATTATTTATGAATAATATTTTACTTTCAGAGGACGTATACAAGGTGGGGGTGATATCAATACAGCACTTGGCTTGCTCCCGGATAAATTGAAAACTGAACTGGCACTTCATGTCAATTTGGCCGTTTTGAAAAAGGTTACAATATTTCAGGAATGTCAACCTGAGTTTCTTCATGATCTAGTTTTAAAAATGAAGGCATACATATTTACTCCTGGAGACTTAATTTGCAGGAAAGGGGAGGTTGCTCGAGAAATGTTCATTATTGCAGATGGCATACTGGAAGTCACTAGGTGAGTCATGTTAAGAGTCACGATATTCAAAACTGAAATTTTTGGGGTTGGCCACTGTAACACATGAATTTATTATTTTACTGCCCTCCCCAAAAAGTTCTCTTGTGGTCCGGATAAAATTCCATCCTTCATTTTAAATAGTTGTTCTTCTATTCTTGCTCGTCCTTTGTGTGTATTTTATAATAAATCCTTAAGTTCCGGTATATTTCCGTCCGAATGGAAAAAGAGTTTTGTTATTCCCATCTTCAAGTCTGGGGACTGTTGTGATATTGCTAATTAACGTTATGTAACAATTCAGTCTTTTATTCCGAAGGTGTTGGATAAATAAAGTCCACGGTAACAAATCTTCTGTGTTACCAGCATGACATTCTTTCTTCTTTCGAGAGAGGTCATGCTGTCCATTCCATTTACACTGACGTGACCAAGACCTTTGATAGGGTTAATGTGTCATTTTTAATTGCCAAATTAAGGTCGTATGGGTTAGGTGATTCCTTTCTTCGCTAGCTCACCATTTACCTTCAGGGTCGAAACCAACAGTTAAAATTGGGTAAATTCACCTCCTCGCTCTTTGATGTTCTCTTCGGTGTTGGACAGGGTAGTCATATGGGCCCACTGTTGTTTAGCTTGTTCTTTAATGACTTGCCTTTTGTTATTAGGTACGCTTCTGTTTTAATGTTTGCCGATGACGTAAAAATCTATAAATCTGTATCTAGTATTATCGACTGTTACTCATTACAGGAGGATCTCAATGCATTTTTTAATTGTTTACTCGCTAATGACATGCAACTTGCCGTACACAAGTGTGCGGTTATTGTTTTTTCACTTGTCAAGACATCTGTTGATTTTCAGTACCATTTTGATTCTGTCCCCCTACCTTATGTCACTGAAATTAAAGGCCTGGGTGTGTTTTTTGATAAGATCCTTTCTTTCACTAGCCACGTTAATAAACTCTCTTCTAGATGTCATAGTTTACTCGGCTATGATAATTGGAATTATTTAAGGCATAGATTCGCGGGTATGACTCCGGGGAGAACCGTAGGGTCCCATAGTTGTGGAATTTTTGAGGATTTTTGTTGCGTGCGGCGTGACACATCGCGGGAAAAATCCCACCAACCATATTTTCATTTTTTCCACTTCTCTTTTGTTTTGTTTTCAACTTTTTATGTTTACTTGTTAGCTTTATTGACATATTTTAACCCCCCTCGACAG